>WARS01000016.1:14079662-14536607 GCA_008933995.1 Datnioides undecimradiatus
CCCTTAACATCACTGGATGAAAATATAACTGTAATAACTATGATGAATAATAATTCTAATTATAGTTTATTGTCTTCCTAAGATGTGTATAAGAGACAGTATATATATATATATGAATGGAATATATGGATATGAATATGAATAAATTACAGTTGGAAAAAAAAAAATTACAGTTGGAGGTGAAATAAAATTACTGTTGAAAAATGTCCTTAGCCTGTTTGATTCCCCTCCTCCGGTCAGCTCTGGCGGTGCTGTAGAGAGCTCTGTCTCCCGTCCTGAAGGCCGAGTTACAAGCTCTGATCAGGGTCTCTGCACTGCTGTCCGAGCACCAGTCCTCAAGCACATAAACACAGAGTCCCCCTCCTATGCTCTTACCGGAGGCTTCGGTCCAGTCGTAGCGGTGGATGGTGTGGCCTGCTAGCTCCACTGTAGCACCGGGGATTTGCAGGCGCAGCCAGGATTCGCTAACAATCAACAGACAACACTCACAGATGAGGCGGTTGTAGGCGATCTGTGATTGCAGCTCAACCTTATTAAAATTACAGATTTTTGAATTAATGGATAAATAGAATTAAATATATATTGGGAATGATGCTCAATATTGCAAGAGTTTAACCGAACTGACAACGAACGCCTTTATACAGAGTCAAATTAATGTAAAACCTGTTTTCACCTGCTAGCATTACAATGCAGTTGTGAACACAGTGGCGAACAATGATTGCCCAAAGCTCCAGGCCATTAATTCATGTTTCGCTTAAAATCACTTAGACTGCTCCTATAACAAGTTACCCTTCCCTGATTTAAATTTAGTTAAATCCCCTTCAAAGCTGTCACCTTATGCAGTAATAGACTGGTCTGAGCACTCCTGCCACACTTGGATCCCTGAAGGCAACATGTTTGCTCCAGACTGCTAAGAAAGCTGTTTGGTCTTTTGCTTGTTTGATATTTGCTGACAATAAAGAAACTGCACAAGCAGGACTGCACTCATAAACATACAAGTGGTCACATAACTCTGGTCTCATTGCTGATTTTGTGATGTTACTTTGTTTACTGACTCACAATTGTTGCATGCACTACAATACCTTTTTCCCTACAGTAACAGCAGATCGAAAACACAATGGAAATCAAACCAACCCGTTAAATAGCTGACAGATAACACCATGTATTTGCACGAGAATATTGTACAAGATATGGTGGCTTGCAAAAGTATTCACCCCCCTTGGTGTTTTTTCTGTTTTCTTGTGTTACAAGCTGTAATTTAAATGGATATTTTGGGAAGGATTTTATGTAATGGACCTACACAAAATTGTCCAAATTAGTGAAATGAAAAAAAAAATTTAAAAAAATCTATAAAATAAAAAATGGAGAAGTGGTGTGTGCATATGTATTCACCCCCTTTATGAAGCCCCTAAATAAGATCAGGTGGTCCCATTTACCTTAAGAAGTCACATAATTAATTAAATAAGCTCCACCTGTATGCAATCTAAGTATCACATGATCTTAGTATATATACACCTGTTCTGAAAGTCCCCAGAGTCTGTAACACCATTAATCAAAACGCACCACCAAGCAAGTGACACCATGAAGACCAAGGGGCTCTCCAAACTGGTTAGGGATAAAGCTGTGGAGAAGTACAAATCAGAGTTTGGGACATAAAAAAAATATCCAAACCTTTGAAAGTCCCATGGAGCACCATTAAATCTATCATCACAAAATGGAAAGAATAGAGCACCACAACAAACCTGCTAAGACAGAGGGTCCTCTGGTCAGATTAAAGTTTTTGGCCATCAAGGAAAACCCTATGTCTGGCACAAACCCAACACCTCTCATCACCCCAGGCAGGGACTGGGAGACTGGTCAGAATTGAGGAAATGATGGATGGTGCTAAATACAGGGAAATTCTTGAAGAAAACCTGTTTCCATCTTCCAGAGATTTGAGCCTGAGACAAATTTTCACCTACCAGCAGGACAATGACCGTAAGCATACTGCTAAAGCAACACTCGAGTGGTTTAAGGGGAAACGTTTAAATGTGTTGGTGTGGCCTGGTCCAAGCCCAGACCTCAATCCAATTGAGAATCTGTTGCATGACTTAAGAATTGCTGCACAATAGCTGAATAAGTATGCATGCTCATGTTTTCTGTTCACAATAAATAATATTTTGCATCTTCAAGCTTGTTGGCATGTTGTGTAAATCGACTGATATAAACCCCCCTCAAATCTGCAGCTTGCTAGTGGGCAGAGCTGGGTCCATAGTTGCCTTTGCTGTGTGGAGTCCCTCAGGTATTTAACAACTGGAATTACCACTTTGTTTGCCTGCTGAATGGGATATTTATGTTGGAATGTCAATCCTGCCTTATAGCAGGAATGCATGTTGGTGGTGAAAATTAGGCCCCCTGTGTACATGTATAAATAAGGGAGTTCAGCTGTGTATCAATGAGTAGGCTGTTGTTTCCAGTGTCAGGTCCTGATGCCTGGCTAAAATGAGGAGATACACTAACACAGGCAAGCTCAGACAAACTGGGGAGCTAGAGAAGATCCTAATGTCTTACAAGCTGCTGTCAAAGAAGGAATCAATACAATGTATTGATTGCTGCTGGCAATAAAGGACTGTGTAATGTAGTGTGTGTGTGCACAGTATAATGTGCCTGGTGTGTGGGTTCACTGTCTACCCCGACATACTGTATAAAAGTGGTATATAACTAATAATAATAGGCAGTCAGCTTCACTATTATATCAACAGGTTGTAAAGACTACCGATAACAGTTTCAGCCTTACTTATCCTGCAATATCATGCAAATACTGACCAAATCCATAAATGCATTGTGCTTTAGTGTCTCTGTTTTGTTTTTTTGTTGTTTTTTTCAATAAAATGGGTGTGTTTAATCTGCTCAATCATTTTTAAAAGTCTGGAGGGAATAGCTGAACTTTGTGGCAAAGTAAGTGAAGTTCAGTTTGTGCTCAGTGCAAATTGCTGCTCGGGGCAGTGCTGTAGCCCCAGGCAAAGCTGTCAAATTAGGTGCAGTTGTTCAAATGCCACACAGGGCAAAATTAAATTAGCTGGACAGTATTTAATGTGAATTAAATGTTTTCCAAATGTGTTTTCCTTTTCCGTCACACTTGTAGAATATATTCTTAACATATAACCAGGCTCAGCTGCAGTCTGTAGATTTTGCTGCTCAGTGGAGTTCTTTGGATCACGACACACTCACATAACTGCAGATGTTCCCTGCTGAGGGGAGTTGCTCAGCTGGAGTGTGTTTGCGTTTGTTTGTGTGCACACACACACACACTCACACACAAACACTGCACTCACCTATGTGCCTTGTGCCTCAGCCTTGATTGGAAGCCAGACAGATAAACTGTTTATTTTAGGAGTTGATTTTTCTCCCTTCTCCATTTTTGCATCCCTCCCTGGCCTGTCATGCTGCTGCATCTGGCCAATCAATAATGTAATTCTTAACCAGTGCCTGGTGCACGCTGGAGTAATTACCTCCTCCATTATCTGACCACATCTCTCATTATACTGTAAGCAGCCTTCATTAGGGCCACAGGCTCAAAGACATGGGGGTACATAGAACACACACACAAACAGGCACACAAGTATACACCAAAGACTGATAAGCATGCGCAAACATGCTCTACATAGTATTATATTCGAATTCTCAGGAAGACAAACTAAAGACTTTCCTGCTCTCCTTCTCTTTACTTTCTTGACTTCCTTCCTCCTTTGCCCAGTCAGTCAGATAGCCATTAGCTGGTATTGGTCCCACAGGCTAGTCTCTCACACACTGCACATCTATGGGAGCATTTTCATTCAGCAAGATGGCTCACCTCCTCGCCTCACTGTGATAGCCGTTCTGCCCAGGGGAAATAAAGACAGTCGCGGCCAAATCAAATCCACAGCACAGTGGGGGAGATGATGGTGCAGATCAGCATGTTACTGGCCTGTTTAGTCTCCGTCTGTGGTGCTTTGTGAGCCAAGCTGGGCATAGTTTAATATTTTTAACACCGCCAAGGCTGCAGGCCTGATTTCCAGTGTGGCTAATGGCCAGAGGTGGTGCAGAAAGATTCTTTTAAAATCGTCATGTTTTTTTGTCTCAGAATTTGTAGTGCACCTTTATCATGCTTACAAGGTTAAATAACACACACAAATACTATCTCATTTTCTCTTTGAAACTATAGTACAAAGCCCATTTTCAGCAATAGTACATTTGTTAGTCCTTTCAGCAAAGACAACAGTCATGGTGCATTAGCATGGGCCACAAAGATAAAGGCCAGTGCGTGACAGAAGCTGGCAGGTCACTGTATTCAATGACCTTTGTAGATATAGGCTGATAAAGCTCTGTTTTGCTGTTTGTAGCAGAATGCTGGACCAGTGTAAGTGCGCCTCACAATAACTGAGAGGAGAATTACAAAGGTAATTATATTGTATCAGAGATTTTGAGAGTGTTTATGAGTTTGCATGAGAAAGAGACATTAGTATGTAAGCCAGGGAAAATACACCTTTTAGCTGAACATGTGTAAATATGCCCTTGTTTCTACCTTCTCTCTTTTGCCTGGTTAAGGAAGACGTGGTCTGACCTGTGAGACAGAAATCTGTGTTGTGTTGTTCATCATCAGCTGTCTCTGTCCCTCTTCCTCGGCCCTCAGCCTCTTGTTATACGACTGGCTATCAGGCCGATGGCAGTTTGCTAATGGTGTCAGCGGACTTCAATTAGCTCTCCGCTACGCTCGATCGCGCTGTCCTTTCTGCCGGAGAGGGGCCTTAAATTGTCTGAAATACCAGAGCCATTAAGTGTGAATGGTTAATGGGAATTTAAACAGAGAGAGAGAGAGAAGCAGGCAGATGGGCACAGCAGCATCATGCACGGGGACTGTTTCGGTCTTTGTTTTCTGCTCTTCCCTTCTGCTAACTGGCTGAGGGTGATAAGCACATTAGAGGTGGGGAATGAGTTTTTTCTGGCAACACTCTGCAAATTACTTGCCTTCCAAACTCTTACATGTATCTAGGTATGGTTTATCTAAGTATGGAAGCACAATTTACTTCAGTTCATTTGACTTTCATTTCACACCCACAGCCCATGGTTCAGAAAGATGCAGTATAAAAGAGACATTTACAAGCATTAAAAATGACCGTTACAGCTGTTAGAAAATGTATATACCTTCCTTTCATTACTTCATTTGATGTAAGAAATTTATGTACTCTTGTGTGGTTCAAGACATTCTTGGTGTATCAGTTAATCCCTTAAAATATATGAGTTTCAGTGAGTATTCGCAGTTAATCCTTCTCATAATCCTTTTCTTTACACCTTTATGAGTTAACGAGTGTGATTGTTAACCAAGGACTGACAGTACAGGCGCCAACGGATGGGAGTTGTGATATTTTGCTGTATTCCAAAACAGAGGCAGACTGCATGACAGATTCTATTGTGGTGTTAAAGTTTCTGGCGGTCCAAGGTCACAAGGCTAATAAGAGCAGGCTGCAACTGTGCCAGGAAACTGTTAAATATTTGGGCTACCACGTAAGCTAAGAAGGAAGGTGTTTTACCGAAATCTTTGTTCAGATATGCTACTGCTGTGAGTCATGGGTTATCCCATGTCTCAACAGGAGGGATGTGTCAGCAAGTAAAGTATTTTGTACAACTGGATTCCCTACATATGCTCAGAATAGCTGTAAATGTATGGGTTTGTAACAAAGTAACATTAAAATCTTACTTTAAAAATTTTCATTTTCAAATTTTAAATTTGAGTACTGGATTTCACTCAATTGAACAAATGTAATGGTAAAACGTAACTACATAGTAACATAGCTGGAAGATATTTGACACAATGTAATGATAAATTTGAAGGGGAGGACTCCTGAACTGGCCAACGGCCTGTATAGGCCAGGTACAACAGTTCTGGGAGTGGTCACTCTAGTGTTCTTAACTGTGTTGTCACTTTGTGTCCCAGGTCACGCTAAAGTTGTGCTGAGATCTGAAGTAGGGGAACTGAAACTGCAGTCTTTGATTCTGCTCTGTTGCCAAGTGTGGAGCCATCAGTATGAGAGCAAATTATCTAGTGCAGATAAGTATGTATGTATGGAACCCATGGTCTGAATTGAACAATTATGAAGGGTCCCATACAGCCCCCTGTGAACGAAATGAATGTAATAAATATATTTGACTTTGACTGATCCAAGACCTGCAGATGCCAGGCCTTATGTTCTGAGTGTAGGTGTAACTGGTTATGATCCAAAGGGAAAATTTAAATTGAAATAATAAAAGTTATTATTACACCTGATAGTGATTTACATGTTAATGGTAATGTTATAATGATTTAAATTACTGATTCTGTGGGACAGTTAACCTGGTGCCATGACAATGTTAATGTTGTTGTTACTGATGCTGTTTCAACAGGAGGGAGAGCTAATGCCTCTTCATTCTCCTTACACCAGACACCACACGCAGATGTGTGATGATTTTGCAGTGGTGATGTTCTTAGTTGCATTCTTTGCCTGCTGACTGGACTGGTACATGTGTTATGGTGCAACTGGTAATGCCTTTTGTAATGCTCCCTGCAGCTGCCAACTCCCTGCCAGTTCTGAAAGAACAGAGGAAAGATGTGGGAGTGCAGTGCCAGGTTCCGTTGATGATGGGGTTTACCTGGATGTAATAGGGGTCTCAAGAGGTGCGCCAGATGAGTTTAAAGCCAGAAATCAGATAGCAGCAGGGTTTGAGTCTTACTTGTCATGGTGGGTTACTGTTAACCAAATGTTGATTGGATCAATTACATCTTTTACAATCAGTAGAGGTTAATTAATCATACTAGTATGAAAGGGATAGCTGAACAACTAGCTTCTACTAGTTTGATGACGTGGAAAAATAGAATGACTCTTGATGCTCCTCGCTGAAAAGGGAGGAGTACGCAAAATGTTTAGGTCTTCTTGTTGCATTTTCATTCTGAATAACACTGCTTCAGATGGCTCCATCACTTGTACAATCCAGGTTTTAGAATCATTGACTAATAAATTTGTTGAAATGTTGGTATTGATACTTCGTTTGGAAAATGAGAAATTGATTAAGACTGCCATAATAAAATGTATGTTTTATCACCAGATGCTACGTGATGATGGAAGAAATCAACTTAGCTGATACATTTATGATGAATGTGTTTATGGTCAACATACTGAAAATTGTAAGAAGTGGTATAGCTGTGAATTTTTTCCTAAGAAGAATTTGTACCTGCATGAATACATTTTCTTTACTTAATTGTTGTGCATTATACTAAGCACAAACAGGAGGGAAATGTTAGAAAATTTATATACCTTCCTTTCATTTGATGTAAATTTATGTACTCTCGGGTGGTCTAAGAAATTCCTAGTGTTTAAGTTGATCCCTCAAAATATAGGAGTTTCCGTGAGTATTCGCAGTTAATCCTTTTTCTTAATCCTTGTCTTACACCTTTGTGACTTAATGAGTGTGATTGTTAATCAAGGACTGACAGTACAGACGACAACGGATGGGAGTCCCAAAGACGAAACAGAAGAATTCCTTCGTCAAGGCCGAGATAGTGGAATTCCTGTGTCACCAGTGATGCAGAAAACTTGTGGTTAGACTAAGCAGGCAGAGACACTAAATTATAACAATAAAGATAAGATGACATGTGTTACCTGATACATGTGTATCTGACACGTGATGCTTGTGTAACTGAAGTGTATAAAGGCTGTGTGACCAGAGAAGTTCTTTGAACAACTCTGTACTCTGGTTCTCTGTTTGTTCCCTTGTTGCAAGAGCAGCAAGTCCAAATTAAATGCCCTTAACCTTATTGCTCTTGTCTCACTGATGTTTGTTAGTCAAATTTTTTCTAACAACAGTAAATCACTGTATCAAATGATCATCCTAAAGTATGAAGCATGAACTGAAATCCTTCCTGAGATCCACCACTGTATTTTGCCTTGGGAATAATTAATCAGGGTATCATCATAAGATTAGTCCAAGGTTGTATCCTGACAGAACTGTTTCTGAACCCAAATGCAAGACTCCAAGACCAAGACCGGTTTAAAAGTTTATTTACAAAAAGTTTCAACACAAAATCACTCAGAATGAGGAAAACACAAAGTAACAAAACAAGCTCAAAAAGGCAAATACCAGAAACAAAAAACGTCCACAAGGGCGACTAGAAAAAGCAACTAAAATCACTCAAAATGAGGAACAAGGCAAATAACAAAAATCACTCTTTCAAGGAGAAAACTCTAATAACTAGACAAAGTAACAAATCAAAGTACAAACCAAAAATGCAGGCAAGACAAGGCAGAACACGAGAGCAAGATGAGGACGCTGGTTGTCGGACATAACAGACATGACAAACTGGCACAAGACAGGAGGAGACACGGACTTAAATACACATGAGGAAGGGGGGAATAGGTGCAAACATACTGGTTAGTATGTCTGACACTGCTTTGAGGCTTTTTTAGGTGATGTGTTGCAATCAAAATGTATGCCAATGGTGTCCACTCCTCCTGAATACACTGCTAGCAAGGTAGGCAAGAGCTGCTAGCTGTAACTGTTTTGACTCACCATACAGAGCTTTGTTACATGATCACTTGTAATGTGATCACTTGCAGTGGCACATTTGATGCTGCCCCATGGACCTCAAACTTCAGCAGGACAAGTGTCAAAATGCTTACCACATCAAACAGAATGGCAGACAAATTTAAATCAGGTATGATTTTGCTTGTTATGGGAGCAATCAGAGGACATTTTGATCGCATTTGATCGCTCGTATTTTTGGCAAAATAATGTGTCATGGTGAATGTGGATGTGTGGGTTTTTTGTGCCAAAAGCACAGTGAGAAATTGGACCTAGTCCTCCCCCAAGCTGCAAGACAAACTTCTACCAGCCAGAGAAAAGAGGATAACTGTGGGCCAAGAAACATGCATAAGCTTTATAGGGAGACAGGTGTTATTTTCCTCACTTCTGAATTTTCCCAAAAAAGGCAAAGCCTATTGTGTGAGTGTGGGGATTGCTACAGTGTGTGGATAGTGAGGATTTAAGGACCAGGACTAGGAGCAGAAGAGGAAACTTTGTGTGACGGCACCCCCTCCAGGCTCAGACAGAGTGGGCACTTCTCTCCTTAAGCGTGTGAGACTTATACAAGCTGAGAGAAGAGAATTTCTTTTCATCTCATCAAACAACCCAGCGGCACAAAATATCTTCCCACATGTGCTCAAGTACAATCTTTCTTGGCCAGGAGAGCTATTTAGGCAGTCACAGTGTGCCAGATCAAGTATTGGCATATCTAGGTTGTCTAGACACAGCAGGTGTCTCAAAATAGAATCCATTTATTTCTGTCTCCCAGCTCCTCATATCTTACTGCTTTACAGCCAACAACACTGACTGCCAAACAATACTGAATAACACTGTCTCCTACAACAAAGTCTACCTTTGTAAAAATAGAGGTACAGATTTGAAAGTTCTTGAGTAAGATTTACAGTTCGCCTATACCAAACTGACAAACTGACTACGATTAAAGCTTTTTTTCCCCCTAAAATATACATTTGATTGCAGTCTGTAACAGAAATGTAAAGAGCTGGTGTTTCAACTGAAAACTAGATGCAGTGACTGAATACATATGGTAAAATACATCACTTTCACATGGAAACTATGGTGTATTAATTATAATGTCTGAAAAGCTTCTTGAATATTTACATTGCCACAGGGTAAAACATAAGGACGATTGCACAGCATGCATGTTACTGCCGCCGCTCACGTTATTCTTGTAACCATGCTTTCTCAAGATCAGGAGTAAGGTGTTTTTAACAGGTTAAAAATAATGGATGGGCTTGTCAGTAAAAGAGAGAAACATACTTAATACCTAGTTACTTTAAATTAGGAGAACCTAATACAAAAAAAGTTTTAAATTACCTTCCAGACATAACACTAGATATAAAGACATTGCTCAGTTAAGCTACTCTGATTAAAGTCAATAAGATCAATAAAGTGAGACTGAACTTGCTTTAGAGGAAATAAGAAGTATTCCATTTTATATCTCGATGTAGTGTCTGAAAGGCAAAAGACTAAATTGATAAACCTCTCCCCAAAATGGTGATTGTACAGAAAACAACAAGCTGAGCACCGTAATTACTGTGGACACATGCAGGCTCTGGATCTCTCCACACATCAGAACAATATGAATCGGGTTAGTAAAGGAGATACTCTGTACATAAAGCGTTTTACATGTATGAAGTCAAGGACCCATTGTTAAAAAAGTTGCTTTGAATTTCAAGTGCTAAATCTGTGTTATCATGCCAGCAGTATGTGCTGCACTAAGGTTAGCTTGACAGAACACACTGATCAGAGGGATGAAGAGTTGGGTTTATGTTAGCATGTAAAAGTATATCAGGAAAATCCAAAACTGCCAACTGACTTTACAGCCTGTTGTGCCACTGATACACACACACACACATACACACACACCTACACACACACACACACACACACACAACGAACTCTGTCCAAGGTGAATATCAACCAGTCAGTTATTATGGGAGAAATGAAGGCTGTGAGTCTGTCATTTCAAGGCTTGACTGATCAGCTTTGGTTGCCCTCCATCTATCAGTTCTTCTTCCTCTCTATCCCTTTTATGACTCCCCTCTAAATGTTTTTTCACAGACGTCTGTCTAGTATCTTGATCACAGTCTAATTTGCTGTTTTGTTTAAAGTGTGATACTCGTATAAAGTTAACAAACAAGTTTTAACACTTCCTTTCATAAGCTGTGTGATTTCCTTGCCTCTTCATAGAGTTGTTTGACTTTGACTTTGAGCATCATAAATACTAAGATGTGCTGCTAAAACGAAATGGACTTGGCTTCAGTTCACAGCTTTCCTTCCTTCTGATCCTCTCTCTTTCTGGACTCATCATCACAAATAAATCTAAATCCTGCCAATTGACTGATGCCCACAACCCTACGAAGACAAAACGTGATATGATACTGGACTGCCATTTGCATTTCATCACAATGGCAGCTAAGGGAACGATTTCACCCCTGAGTCAGTTAAGAAATCAAAAGGTATAATACCAAAACGCCCACACTAGATGTTTAAATAACAAACTCCGTCTTGGCTCTGGTAAGATATAGATTCTATGTCATATTGATGAATAAATTAGTCTCTGTTAATTGAGTTTGAGTCTGAGATCGCCTGCTGTTCTCAGGCCTTTGATCAAAGTATCTTGCAGCTCTTTGTAGATGGCCGTCTCCAAGATCGACCACTGTGCTGCCTTGGCATGGGATCAGATATTACATGCAGGTGGCCAAGAACATCAGCTTCTTTTCGTCTTCCTTTCATTTAGTCTGATATCATGTATGTTAGATTTTAAAGAAACTGCTAGCACCTCCACCTCATTTCAGCAAAACACCTCTCATAGACTTCCATGATAATCTGGTCTTAATTTAAAAGCTAAACTTAATGAGTCTTGACAGTTAGAATATAGATGTTAAATTGAATATGCATATTACATTTTTTTCTGAAATGCAGACTCAAATTTCATTTTAGACAGCAAAACATAAAACATATGTTTATATACATATATACATATAAACATCCATATATACATTGCTTTATAAGCAATGTATATATGGGGAAAAAACACTGCAACTTCATAGACTGATTTACAAAAGTTAAAGTCAGTAGCATGAGCCTGTTTCATATTCTGATGCTGTGGCAATAAAGTATTGTTTTTATAAAGCACTGAATTTAGACCCTATTGTTGTGAAGAACTATTGCCACATTATCCTTCCTGTTAGTTTCCTAGGTGTCAGAAAACAGGAGCTGGAAGGCTGTGTTGTTTCTGTTCTGTCAATTAAAGTAGACGTTAAGTATCCTGTTGTTGTAGAGAGGATAGTTACTGTGGCAGACTGCAGGTGTCATCATCAATCACAGTTCATGTTGCTAAATATTGGCATTGGCGCCTCACTTGAAATGGCTAAACGATGCAAGCAGAGGCGTGAAATGAAGAACAAGGATAGATTGGCTTGGTCTCTGTCAACATGGCCAGCAGGCCACAATAAGTTGCGATGCCTTGGTTTCTAATATCAAGCCTTTTTATTTTTTTTAACCGTATCTGCCATCTATCTGCCATCATCTTTATCTGGCGCCAATTCACAACCAAAGTCAACTCAGCACAGTTTACAAACAGAGCAGGTCTAGACCACACTCATTACTATTAATTACCCCCAACAGTTCCACCATGAGCAAGCACTTGGCGACAGTGGCAAGGAAAAACTTCCTTTTAACAGGCAGAAACCTTGGGCAGATCCTGGCTCTAGGTGGACGGCCATCTGCCTTGACCGGTGGGGGGGAAAAGAGAGAAAGAGAGAGACAGAAGGGGAGAGACTCCCCCTCTTAGAAAATATAGCACAATACAAGTTGTACATAAGGATGGAATGATAAATCAACTGAGGTGTGGTAGAACAAAGAATCCTAACTATAGCTGCTACTATGAGCATAACAACAACAACAATGATAATAATAATAATTATTATACAGTGGGCAGGTCAGTGGAGCCAGGCCACTGATCAACTCAGAGCCACAGGTATCTGTAGAGAGAATGTCTTGAGCTGTACATTTTGTAAAGTACGGTGGCCCTGAGAGCTCAAAACACTGCATAGTGCTTATGCAAAGTGCAAACTTGAAAACACAAACTCATTAACAGAAAACTAAAATGCAGAAGCATAACATAAATGCAAAAGCCACAACACAACACGCTTACAAATGTGACTAGCTCTGAATGCTGACTATGAAACAGGCAGACTTTTATGTCAGTGGACTGTCTACACATGTGAAAGCAAAAAGTTAAGAGGTGGTTTGCTTGCTAAGATCTTAACTTTGTTGACCAAGGAGTTGTTCATGCTCTAGCTCTTGCTAACTATCAAACTTCACATAAAACGTACAATAAGTGCTGTGAAGCAATTTTATTTAGTCTGTCTCTCCTTGTGTGAGCTAGCTCCTCTGAACATTGGCTGTCCACATCTGTGGGCAATAAAAGTCTAGTGGCAATACAAGTCTGCCCATTTTTATAGCCTACATCCAATTTCACTGTGTTACACCTTTTGTTGTAGAAAGAGCGATGTATAATGGCTGTTGCGTTCATGTTGTGGGTTTTGCATTTGTATTTTTTGTTAATGCATTCGTGGTTTTTGAATTTGCAAAGCATTTGTGTGTGCAGTTTGCTTCGCAGCATGTTATAGCATTTTGGACAATACTAATAATATTGTTAGCACCAATAGTAGATAGCTAGATAGTGTAACCTTGTCTATTATTATGTAATTATGGTCTGATTCACTCTGTATTTAAACTCCAACTGTGTTAACTTTAGTTAAAAGCAATATATATTGTATATGGTATATGGTCAATTTTAAGGTTAAGTTTAGGATAATCAAATCTTGATTCTGTCTTGTGATAAGTAACTGTGATAAGCTTAAACAATGCAGTGTCTCTCTTCACTCCATTGCACACCTGCAGTTAACACCTGATCTCATTTGCTCACAGCATTACAAAGTGATTGTGGCCCTCTGTACACAACTATTATCTAGATTTATGAGTTTTATTTCAGCTGGCGAAGAATGAGAATGGAATTGGACACATTTATACAGTGTTGTATAAACAACAGATTGAAAAACAATGCATCTACACTAAAACATCTCTTTTTCTTTTTATCCCTCTCTCCCTCTCTTTCTCTGTATCACACACACACACACACACACACACACACACACACACACACACAAACAAAGATACTATGTTGTTTAGTTTTGGTGAAGAATTGCTGTTGCTGCTTATGGGTACCCCTGAATTGCCAGCTTGTGTGTGAGATGACGCCAGCAGCTGAGACCTCCCCGCCAGTGATTCATTGCTTTAATCACTCTGGCTCTCCAACCTCTCACCAACCATGGCAGGGTTTGACACATCACTGCCTTCTCAGAGCTCTTGCACCATTTGTCCTATTTAGGACACTGTCTCTACCCTTGTAGACAATTAGATATTGGCAGTCCAGTGTTGTGTGTACAGCTGGTAAAATACTGCACAGCAGGCACAGGTTGAATTGCTGTGTAAATTGGTAAGTTGTCCTCCCCAGTTTACCAGAGATGATGGTAGATGTCCTCCACCTATGCCAGAAACCACCTGACCCCATTACTGATGTATCACAAAAGCTGGTGAAATAATATTCATCCTTAATATTGGTGTAATTTGCTCTCATCTAAAAATTGTCCAGTTCGTCTGGTTAGCCAGCTTTTGATTCCTGCCCTCTCGCTCTTCTGCCACCTCACGCTGTGTAATTCAGAGTGGTCTTAACATTATATCCACAGCACAATTGCAACCTCTGTAAACCTCTATTGATTTTGCCCCTGCTTGTCTTTTTACTGCTACATTGGGTAGAAAGTGGATAAGATCAATCACTCCTCTTTTCTCCATTTGTCACCTAAAGGCAGATACTTCAGTGGCATTTTAGACACCAGTGGATCAGCAGACCAGCACCATCACATGTCAGATATGTTACCTGTGATGGAGGGTTTTGTTGCCTTTTCAGTGAGAATTTGAGTTGTGTGTCTAAGCTGGGTTGGAGACTCACTACAGTAGCTACTGTACCACTATTTGGTGAAACCTGAGACACTGAAGGGAGTGAAACCTCACAGATGGCAATGATTCACTCACACAGAACACAAGGACACCAACAAGTACTGTATGTGGCAAGTAGGATGGAGGTTGGTTGACAAAGTCATCCCGGGATTCAACTCTTGCACAGAGATAAGAGGTTCATCTGAAGTCAGCTCCAAACGGATGTGACTGCTCATTCACTCCCACTCCTAAGGTTTCTAGCTTGCTTCCCTCACTTCATTTATTGCCTGAATGAATTTGCACGACTTGAGTGCCCTCCTGCACTGTCTCCCCCAACAAAAGCAGTGCAGCAAATTATGCACAGATGTGATGGGGAGGCCATAGTGAGCCTGTGAAAAAATGTCTGACATGACGCCCCAGAGGAGGTGAGAACAGCAGCAAGTAGGGCAAGCAGTGAGCAGGCTTTGGGGTTTACACGCTATGGGATGATGCTTCACTCCCAGTGTGTGGGAGAGAGATGAAGATTCAGCTCCCATGGAGAGAATCTGTGTTTTCAAAAAGGAATTCACAGTTTTAACCATTTTTTTGCATACAAAAGGGCATTTGACATGCTTGCCCATAGCTGGTCTCGACTTCACCCCAAAGGATTTTGTTGAGGTTGAGGTCTAGGCTCTGTGCAGCACAGTCAAGTAAGTTTGTAGACCTGTGTTTGTTAATGGGAGAATCTTGCTGAAAATTGGATGCGTACTATTGTCTAAAATTTATTTGTATGCTGTAGCACTAAGATTTCTCTTCAATGGAAAAAGGGACCAAAACCAGACATTAAAAAATAACCCCAGACATGACAAATATGATATGAAATGGGATTTTGATCACCTGAATTCCCAACAAGAGTATAGTTCCTGATGGAAAGCAGAAATTAGTTGGCCAACATAACATTATAAAGAGGAGACTCTTTTGTTGTGTGTGTGTGTGTGTGTGTGTGTGTGTGTGTGCGTGTGTGTGTGTGTGTGTGTGTGTGTGTCTGAATGAACACATATAATTTTGGAATCTAATTTTAACTTTTTAGGTAGTGCCAGTAGGTTCCTCTGCCAGGACAGAATGTGTGCTGTGGCTGCTGGCTGCCCTGCGTGTTTTGTGTGAGACAGTAAGCCACAGAGAGAATTTCTGTTTGGAGCACAATGCCTGGATCTGCTCAGGGAAGATACTTTCGGGAGCTTGTCAACTCCATATATATATTGCATCCTTGCCCTGCTGTCACAGAATAGGGCTGTAGGTCTGTCAGTCACATTGTCAGTATCAGGGCCCTCGATGGCCCCCACAGGCCTTTCCCCTTTGGCGTTCCTTACTGATGCCACACTCAGATGGCTTCTCCTTTCAGTCTGCTGGCTGCTGGCTGTCAAAACAGTCTGCTTGACAAAAGTATATGTCAGAAAAAACAACAGTCTCTCTCTCTCTCTCTCTCTCTCTCTTTCTCTTTCTCTTTCTCTCTGTGTGTGTGTGTGTGTGTGTGTGTGTGTGTGTGTAAACCTCAAATCCAATTACAATAAACTAGAAATATTGTTACATTTTGCTTAGTCCATAATTCTAGATGCCTGCTCACAGCCAGAAGTCTCATGATGGCGTGATACTCACTAAAGCTGAGCTGTCCATCTGTAATGGTCATGGCTACATGCAAGGTAAGCAGTTTATAATTGATTTGATCATCTCAACCAAATGTCTGAAATAACATGAACATGTATTGATAAACCAGGTGTTGATTTAAATGAAATACTGATGACATTTTACACATTTTCACCGTAACTGAGGATTGTAGTTGACCCACTGGTAATGTTAAAGCATTAGTCTGTCAAATCAAGTTAAAACTGTTCCTGCAGGCTTCTTCTAAAAACAGTTTTCAGCCAGTGTTTTCCAAAGTATTTTAGCATTATTTAGTTTTGATACTTTGTGTTGCTTTTGCTGAAGACAGAAGTTCATAGTTTATTAATTTTCAAATACTCTACACACTCACTACTGCTCGCTCAATAACTTGTGGATGGAAACCTGCAGAGACTACACTTTTAGTGATTGTACTGTCAGCCCTGTGTACTTAAAAATGAATGCAGACTCCACAACCCCAACTCCACAACAATCAAGGCTTATCTCCTTGAGTTCCTATGGTTTCTTTGTGTTAGTAAACAAACATTATGATTTATTTTGTTCATTGTTTTGGCATTAATGATAATTTTGCATTTAGTATTTAGGCTATCCACTTTTCGGTAACCCTGAAATGCAGCACAGCTTTTCATTTTGTTTTCAGTGATTTTGTGGGGAATTCATGTCAGAGTGACAACCTTTATTTCAACATTCAACATTTGTTTCACACATATGTGGGAAAGTAAGCATAAAAAGGAAACACTTATTACCATTACACAGTACACTTTTTTTTTCTTTGATTTGTTTCCATTTAGGTTTTTCTAACACTTCAAACACTGCAAAACAATTGAACTCAAAGATGTGGAAAGATGCACAGGGCTTCAGATGTTTCAGCACATGAAAATTAAAAAAAAAAAGTGATCTTCACATTTTTTTTTGTAGTTCAGAGAAGCCAAGCTAATCACTTAGCAACTTATGTTTCATCTTCTCATCTTATTGAGATGGAAATCAAATAACCACATTTCTTAAAAACTTATATATCATAAAATGTATTCTCTGTCATCTAAGGTATGAATGAAGCCAAGCATTACAAAATCCACAACTACTCAATCGAATTCACACTCATAAATTTAGGCACAGGATTTAATGCCAAAATAATGCCTTGTTTTCAATATTAGGCTTTGTTTACCACAAATAATTTGGCTCTTCTCGGTCTATTTTGAGAGCTATTCTTTGCTACTGTTTCCAAATCCCACACAGACTCACTGTGTAGCTGTCAGTCAGAAATTGCAGTGATGCCGAGGGTCGGGCTCAACAAGGAGACAGCGCCACGATGTTTCTATGTTTGCATTACTATGTGTGTGCTTTTGTGTGATTGTGTGTGTGTGTGTGTGTGTGTGTGTGTGTGTCAAACCACACAGGAGAAGGAAGTCAATCTTCGATGTAATGAAAATGCAAATTGTCTTTCTCGTGTCAACTGTCAATCAGCATCACAATACTTCATCGCCTTTCACCCTCTCACAAAACGGCCCACAATCAACCTGGACGTGACTGGGACAAATCACTCCACCAAGCCATTTCCCCCATTCATTACAGATAAATCAATCTCCCTTTTTGTTATGTTCTCTCCTCATGTCTATTCTCTATTCCTCCATCGATTTCTGTCATTCCTCCTTTCCTCATTTGTCTGCACTGTTTTGACTTTATCTCTCCTTTCAACAGTTTCCCTCTATGCCATCCTGAGGGAGATTTTGTAATTGCTATTAAAAAAAAAGTTGAGGGTGTGAAAAACGATAAAGCAAACAGGTAGCTGGGGGTGAATGGGATGATTAACGATCTGTAATTAAGTCCAGGCTCAGTTTTCAATTACAGTTCAGAGGTTATAGATTGTTTTTTGTTTGTTTTTTCTGACCAATTCCAGGCTCCCAATCAGCCCCTCTTTGTTTCGGCCAGGGAGGCTAAGATGGAAGGAGTGAGTTTAGGACAAAGCCTGAATGGATCTAAATTAACAAAGGGAGTCTTATTTCATTGCCTGTTGTATTTTTCTCTTTTTTAAACAATCAGTCCTGTGGTAGAAATGTAACCTGTCTTAACATCGGAGCATCTCCTACTGAATTGTGAAGGATTTATATTGCACAGCAAAAGAAAGACTCCTATCAACAGTAGACTGTAAAAATGCATTAGCTGGTTTTCTTTGCCAATTAAAAGTAGCAGAAACAAGCTGAAAATGCAAACATTTTCTTATTCATCCATTCATGATTTCAGCCAGCCGATCAAGATATATGGCAACATGTTATTTTTGACAACTGTCCTTTAACTGAAACACTGATAGGTAAATACTATATATCATAAATGTACAACTAATGCAAACTATAAAGTGAATAACTGAGGCCAGAAACCATCATAAAAGTAATAGTCTAGTGGAAATCAGTGATGTTGCAGCAGGATTTTGCCTTTGAGTGCTGATGATAACACACATAATAGAATAATTTCTTTGATTGTGGGGCCAGATTTTTCTTTCATGCTACTCAGCAGATTCACTCCATTGTTTAGAGACAGTAGTGCATTTGCATACTTTTATTGGTAAAGCCCTCTAATGCCTTTAACACCTTCTGTTGTTGTTATTTTTGCCATATCTTATGAGCAGCAACACTAACGTCATTTTCTCTTTTTTTTTTTTGCAGTTTCTCCTCACCGACAGAGAAAATTAAATTAGATCGGCTGCCACGGGTGCGTGACACTGATATGCAATTTGTCTACATGACTAGAGTTTGGAGTTTTAATCTCAGACTGTTGTCCTCATCTCAACTTGTGACAGAAACTTACCTTAATAATGACCTGCATAAATCACTTGATCAGAATCACATTTTGTTTAGCTGACTCCTCTTACACTTTGTTCTGACAAGATGCATTTAGAAAAGGGGAAGTGGCTCTGACGTTTGCTGGCCCCAGAAACTGAAAATCAATTTATGCTGCTGTCCCAACAAATAGCTTCTCCATCGTCTCAAAAAACTAGGATCAGCTTTATCCAGACATATAATATCTGCTACACCACCATGTAGAGATAGCCAGAATTAAGTAAAGATGCTTTTAGATACATACTCAATTAGTGGAATCATTTTGCAATTCATATTTGACTGGCAGTGTAATTTATCATCACAGAGTATGAAGAAAATGAATTTTCTGAAGGAAGGATAAACTTATCTATTTCTATGCAACTAAAAGCATATTTGCAAATGAGGCTAGTAGACTAATTGAGATTAATTGAGGGCATACATACACATACATAAGACTGTTGAGCGTTGATTAGTTCTATAATCACCCATCAAATTGTTATGATTTGTTTCTCTGCAGATTATGATCCGTCATTATCTCATTCTCAGCTTTGTGTTGCTCCCTCTTTCCATATTTGTTTGGATAGTTTAACATATGAGAATGAATCATGCTTGAGACAATCCTGTGGGCTGTGCTTTGACATTTACAAGCAAAGGGATTCCTTCACCCTTAAACGCTACAATATTGTCAGTACCATTCATCCAGTGCTCTTCTGTTCAGGCTCTGCCAGGTCTAAAAAACTGTCTGGAACAATTGGGGTGCCAGCTGTGTAGCCATCCTCCGGTATTAAACAGTCTATATGTATGTGTGAATGTAAACAAGCAAACCAAAAACAAAACAGGTAATATAAGTGAACTGAGATATATAGAAACTGAAAGTTAATTTGCATACAAGAAAGTCATTTCTTAAAATCCAGTCTCACTGAAAAGATTTATTCCCATATTGCATAAGTATAATGTTTTTGCATTTCTGTCCACTGCTTTTACTCATCTCTGACTTAATTTTAGCTGATCTACACTTAACTGCACCCATGACCAGAATCTAACTTACACTATGTGAGATACTAGATTGTGCTCACATTTTTAAAGTTTTTGTACTAAATCGGTAAGATAGTATGTTGCATCTGAAATCTGATAATAAGTTAGTGGGGTGGATAAAAGATGTTTTAGTGAAACAGTGGAAAAAAATGTCCCTGTATTCTTTCCTCCCTCTGTCCCTGTCTGTTAGATAGATGTATAGTGCTGCCCTTATAGTTTAGTCATCAATCCTCCCAGAAAATGTGTGAAGCATACCATATGTAAGAAACATTGTCTCTTCATCAGCACTTCTCCATCTGTGTGACTCTTTTGTTTGTCTCTGTGTGTTTGACTCTTAACAGTTCACTTTGTACTCTGCTGTGCTGTCTGCATTTGTTTACTGCTTATGCTGCAAATGGTGACATTTCTCAGCATTTCAGATTTCTTTGATGTCTTTGTGTTTTATCTGCATGTGTATTAATTTATTTTATATAGTATATGTCTGATTGATTGATCTTTCCCTTTTTTACTTGGAAAAGCTGTCACACAGACACAGCACAGAGGAAATTTACCTGTTTGTTCGTACCATCTTGTATGGTCAGAGAGGTCATCATATGTCGTGTTGGACCCTTAACCCTGGAAGACGATTTCTATTTTAAACACATTTGTAAAATGCCATATTCATTAGCTGGCAGATCACAAAACATCTGTAAACAGCTTATTTGTTTAGTTGGTACTGGTAGGCATAGGCATATACTATTCCAAACACTTATCACTACAGTATCATGCTGTAAAGCTACAATATGCAACATTTGTTTTAATACACATTGTGGTTGCTCATTATTTCAACCAACAGAAACTGGCTTCATAACTTTGCATTTTAGACTGGTTATCATTTGTTGAGGCCAGTGAGCTGGATGGGAAAGTCATACATAAACTACAACCACAAAGCAAAACAAAAAGAGAATAGAACACCAAATGCACAATGATAATAAACAACATCAGGACAGGACTTTTGTTTTTATTGCAGATTGCCTGCTCCTTCTGTGCTTGTGGTTGCTTTACAGATGCTGGTTAGCTCAGCCTTGGGCTAGACGCTGTTTCAAGGTAGACAGCTCATTAAGAATAGTGACAAGTGCTGCGGAGGGGACTTATCCAGCTGAGGGGAAGGAGAAGTAGACCAGCAAAAGCAAAAAGCTGCATATTATTGCTGTGACAAGGCCTGTGACACCTCCTCCACTCTAGAACTGGACTTAATTCCTCCTCGGTCTCTATATTGCTACATCATTCGCCACTATCATTGAAATGCATCATTTCTATAAATAGTGCAACAATTTTTAAATGATCCATTAAAGTAAGCCATGAAGAATGTCTGTATTTATATCTGAACTGAGGTGAAACCTCTTGCCTTTGGTTATTCTTCTCTGTATTTGACAGCATTCTTTTTATACTTCAGTGATTTCTACTACAGTGTGTGCATGTGCATGAGTATGCCCTTATGTGTGTACGTTTATGCATTTGTGCAAAATGCATGCCACACACGCACACACACACACACACATACACACACACACACAAAAGGTGTAAAAATCCTATGTTTGCCCAGTGGATTCCCGCTGATAGAGCAGAACTGTTCCCACAACCCGCAGAGAGGGACAGCCTGCGTGGGCTGTCAGTCAAGTCCACATGTACCAGGGCAATTGATGCATGAAGGGAGTTTGAGATTTCACTGTCATCTTCAGTCTGGTCCCCTGCAGATCTCCTCCTTCTGTCTCCATTTCTGCTCCAACGCACTGCTGACCACATAGACTGTATAATCTATGCCATGACTAAAACTGACTGCAAATCATTTAACTGAACAAATAAGAATTCAAGTTGTAGCTCAAACGCCTTTCCCTGTCTTTGAGCTAATTTTGTATGGTGCCATACATTCTGTTGCATGGGTGCAATTTTACAAAGTAGACACCCTTTAGGAAAAAAAAACAAAACAAAAAAAACCCTAAAACAAAACATTTTTATTATATTTAGCAGAATTTTAAAATTTATACATAACGAAGTATTACCACTCCTGCTACTACCACAGCCTTCGCTGGTGCTGTAACACTGCGCGCCGCTGGGTGCCGCTGTTGTACCCTGAGCTCATTCGCTGTCCGTGGTCCTGAAATAATCAATTGCGATGCTCAACACAGGGCTTCCCATATTTTTCAGTCAACTCCAAATAAAAAAAACAAATTCACAAATAAACTATGATATCCCGACGCAAGTGACTAGAGAAATACGAGTCGTTTTTCCCACTTTCATAGACCTACTTGATTAAAGTCCCCCATCAAAGAAGCTGGTGATATACTCCAACATGGATACAGCCCAATAAAGTAATGGTTCTTTAATAGGTTGCATAGAGGAAAAGTAGTCTGTGGTAAACTGGTTTATGCTTTGCTCGCCCCGTGGTAGGATCAAAGAAAGTTGGGGTTTTGAGTGCTTCTCATGTCCCATCTTAAGAGCCGTAGATGGCGCCATACAGAGGTGAATGCGGCTGTGGTGGCTTCAAACCATCCGGATCTGTCTATCAGTGTGCAGCTGGACCAGCGTCAAGTCAGCCAGAGGAAGCAACAACAACAGAGGACACAATGAGAATATGCTTCCAAAATAAAAGAATAACGTGTGTTCGCAAGAAGTACCATTGAAATCGATTAAAGACTATCTTTTTTCAAAATCAGTTGCTTCCTTCTCTCCTCACACCACACACACACACACACACACACACACACACACACACACACAGGATCACTGGGCTACAACAAAGTTACTTATGCTCACCTTGAATGCCAGAATAATCACATTTTTTATATATTCTTTTTTATTGTTAAGTACTACACACTACAAAACAAGTAAAACATAAATGTCATAGTATACAAATATCTTTTAAAGTGCTTCCCCAATTAAAGTTAATTCTTCTTTCTTCCTTTGCTTCCTTCTTTATTTCTGTGGACCCTCAATCGATTCTTGTGTAGGGTGCTAACGGGAAAAAAACATCTTATTTGATTGCAAAGTCTACATCTATATAGTTTTTTTTTTAAATTTCATCTGGCCAGTATGACAAAAGGGCTCATCAACAGGACTATTATTTTGAAAAGACCAACCGGACGTCACACTCTTCACTCAAGCTAACTTTCCAATTGACAAGTGAACGAGTACGAGGCAACACGGCTGACTTGCAGCACTCGCGCAGGCTTCGTTGTGAAGTTACAACCGTCCATTAAGCCTGCTCTCTCTCCTCCGTGAGATAACCTAGGTTTTAAACGACACACACTTTTACCCTCATGTTTGATAACAACGCCATTTTTTGTATATAACTCCCAACGGATATGATTCCAACGGTCGACACTACCTGCGGCGACTTCACGTCTGATTCAGAGTGTTTCCCTGACGGCGGAATAACGCTTTAAATGACATTTTCAGACACGGGAAAAAGGAGACTTGCTGAATGAAACTTTGCCCCATTTTTCTCGGAGGGATAAAGGACCACCCATGGGTGCCGTGTTCGTTTAAAATAACCGAGTTGGCTGTCGTTGGACGGGACGCAGATAAAATGTTTTGTCACCTCAAGTTCCAGGTTGGGAGGTTAGCAACAATGTCAGGGGTCGCTTGTTTTGGAAAATGATTACTGGCACCAACGACGGTAAAATAATGGTCAGAAGATGTCTAGTAACGTTCAAACCGTTCAGGTAAGAGACAAAGAGCTGACGACGTTATTCTGCACCTAGTTTCCCTTTAGCCTTGAGCATGGTGGTGGGTTAGCATTGATTAAAATGAGCGTTCTCCCCTTTAGCTGCATGCCTACATTTCATCACACAGAGGTCCCAAACTTAACAGAAAGCTTAACGTTTCTCACTGACTACGGACTCTCACTTGTAAAGCCCTGACGAAATGCAAAACTATTGTGTACATTATGTACTGTAGAACCGAGGTGTGTGTACGTGTGTGTCGCCACTCATCTAAACACACACAGGCTCGCAGATACCAGATGTTTCTCTACCAGATAAATTACATCCACATGGATAAAGGGACAACACGCAGCGATAAATCATGGAAGAGACATTGTAAATAAGCGTGTACTACCAGTCAGCCGAGCTTTAACTTTCTCACTGCATGGATGGCTCCATTATCACCGTGTGGCTGGGCTGTATATGTGGAGATAAAAAGGGAAACACGTTAACTACTTCAACAGTTGATACTTTACAGCCCACTGAGCCATGCTGTGCCAGTCTGCTTTATCAGATTTACCCTGATATTTACATATAATACATATAATAATGGCAGTTTTTAAAACTTTAAATGAATCCCTCTTTTTCTCTTTTATTAATTTTGGGAGTTCAGTAGTACAAAAGTTGATGAATCTCCTCCACTGGACTCTTCCATTTTCCCCACTCTCCACCTGCAAATACTATTGTATTTTCTAAAAACAAACAAACAAAACATGTCTCTGTGATTCATCTGGTCTTTACTCAGTAGAGCCTGACTGATTTATTGTACATATCTGCCGATATTCACCTGTTGTGGACATGTTGTCACTGGTACGATAATCTGATATGTGCAGATATAAACCTGGCTTTGCTGATGGATCTTTCTGATAAACACAGTTTAAAGTAGAAACAGGTCTGTAGTCTGGATATTGGGTTTCAGTCATTTACTGTAGATAGTAGAAAAGAAAAGAAAACTTTCTTTAAAAAATATTGGCCAGGCTTGAGATATTGATGTTGTGAAGAGGCAAGGTAGTCAGCTCTGGTAGTCAAATCTTCAGGCACGAAAACTGTCTGTCTGTAACTGTTAATTGGCACATCTGATCCGTTGACGAGATCTAAAGCAGAAAAGTGTTAATGATGCTTTTCACTTTGTTGGCAATGTGATATTTCAAAATCAACATCATCTGTGTATGAATTTCACAAGGTTTGTATAATTTTCCAGAATTTCACGTCGTTGAAGCGCCAGGAAAGGTTTCTTGAAAAACACCACAGCTAACATCAGCACGGCTCCTTCACGCCTGGCAGAACTCCTCTTGCTTCAAAATCATCTACCTAGAGGCGAAATCTGATAAGTCTATATGTGTGAGGAAGCCAATTAGCTGATAGCAGATCTCTCCTTCTGATCCAATTATGGGGAGCAGAGCATTTACTTTAAGCCTGTTAATTAAAGACTCGTCAGGCAGGACCGGGGCCTAATCCTCTCATATCACCCACCTAACGCCACTTTGCAAAACGGCTAAATGATAACAGAGGAAATGATCGCCCTAGGACAGCATCAGGCCAGCCTCTGCTCAACCACGAGCTGAATATTTTTCTTCTTTTCCTCTCTTCTCTTTCCATCAGTCTCTGTGTTGCTTCCAAGTGTTGCTGCCCTTTATTAATCCCTCTATCAGAGACAGAAGAATAGATAAAGTAGATTAGAAAACTGAATATTTGACTTTAAAATCAGCCAATTTTGCTTCATGTCCCCTGTGTAACCCCGTTGTTTTTCTGCTCTCTAGTTTTACTTACTGTAGCAATACAATACAATGCCCTATAGATGAGGTCAGAGCCATCTTCTGGCTTGCTGACCAATTTGGTAGTATAGAGTACATAATCCAAGCAGGTATAAGTATCTTTGGATTGTGGCGTCACATTCATGACAAATAATCCCTTCATCATAATGATTGTATGGGACTGAATTCATATCAGTTAACGTTTTGCTGCTCTGTGGTCCTCTGACAGTGATTGAGCTATTCTAATTAAATCTGCAATATGCCTGGAACAGATGGGGTAATATTTTATTATTTCATGATATTACAGTATCCTGGGAGAGACAGAGGTAAATGAGAAATGATGACAATGACAACGATGTGAATGAGTATGTGTCAGCTGCTTAAATACTGCGACTTTAATGTAAATACAGTACAATTATAATTTCCTCATGTTTCCAATGTAAATCAATAAAGAAATGCTACATGCAGGAGCACCCATCGACATGCTGACACTAACCCTTCTGATCACAGTGATCATCACCTAAAGTGTTGTCTAATAATCTGTTTCCACCACCAGCAAATGAAGTTGATAATCAGAATTGGGAAGTCTAATTTCAACATGCATTTATACACAAATTACAGTTTGTCTTGCTACAAGTTTAATCAGTAGGGTAATTCATTAGATTCATCTCCAACTCAGAATTTTATCTGATCACTTTGCTTACAAATATATGGAAAATAGAGATAAACGAGCAATTTAAATGTAACAACTGTAAAGATGCCTTCGTTTTTGGAGAAATCTGTAATCATGTTTGATGCAACCCATTAGATAAGAGCCTTGATGATGATTCACTGTCAGTATGTTCCTTTGTTGTACTCTCAGAGAGCCACATCCCACCATCTGTCCTTGAAGCCAGCGTATTACCACTCAGATACGACAAGACACATTGGCTCTGTCTTGGAATACAGTCACCCTGGGAGCTTGCCAAACCACCACACTCTATACTTAACGGATTATTCAACATCATCTTGATCCCTTTGGGTCAATCAGATCACTCCAGCAAATGTTCTTTTAAGTGGCCATTCCTCCTTGCTGTTGATAGGAACTCATTTCTTACAGCCTCATCAATATTTAGAGGTTTCGTTCAGAACTTTGCGTGACCGGAGCTACTTATCATACCGTTCAAGGAAGTCCTGTCAGATTTCACAATGGGCCGTGCATTCAAGCAAACAGCTCTTGCCTGGCTTTGAAGAGGAAGCAATAGTTATGAATAATTAATCAATTTGTTATATTGAGATTTAGTTTTCCAACATCCAGTGCAGAAGTTAAAAGTTTAAAGGTTACCTGTGCAAGGTTGGTAATCAATTATCAAGTGAATTTTGATAATCATAGCACTAAGTCTCCTTTCTTTATGCTGCTTTACAATAAAACCACTGCTTTAGATGTATTCCCCATATGCTTCATATAACTATATATATTTTTGAAAAACTATGAGAACATTTGAGAAACTGGTCTCTACTGCTAAAATATCTAGCCTATGTATATGTTGTGGATGCAGCCATTCATTGTTACATAAATCTGTCTTTTTCCTGCCTCTACAAAATCTTCGAAGATTTTCCTCTTGTTGGAGGTTAGACACAGAGCAGCACACATTTTTAAAGTGGGACTTGTTAGTCATGGAGGCTGACTGGTATTTTGTCCAGCGGATGAAAATCACAGACAGCTTTGCCTCCCCAGTTCCCCAGAGAGCCTTGGCATCATAAGATAACCTTTGATCCATATACACTGAAGAGAGTAGCTTAACTAGGGCAGGATTTACGCAGATACAAAAGACCTGATTTTCAACTCTTTTAAGTCAAAGATCTGATTCTCTCATGGCTGTCTAACAAGAGAGAACCCACACAGAGTCTCATTTTATTTTCCCTTCTGAGGTATGTGAACATTTCAGTTATCAGATATGTCCTACAAAGCGGGGTATAGCAGAAGTTTATGTTTCAAAGCTCCGATCTACACTAAAGATTGAAGCCCACATCCTGGTAGATTTTAGAATATAAGCACCAGTTTGAAGGAAATGTTCACAGCATTTTCAAGTCTATCTTAAAACATACCTGTCATGACCATAGGTATACAGAGTGGTGACTAGAATCATTTCTTCTGACCATGAATATACTCACTTGACTTCACAAACTCAGGCTGCTGAAACATATTATATTACCTTTAGTCAAACAGTGGATTTTGTCCCCAGTACTGAGGTTGTGAAATGCATACGAAAAGGAACTCCTCAGGGTCAGTGTGGATGGAAGCTGCTGCATTGAATGATAACCTATCATTTAACACTTCAGGCTGGTCTGGTTGGACCTATTAACATTCTGGTTTAGATAATTTAAAAAAAAAAAAAAGTATTTATTTATTTGTTTTCTCTAAACCAATCACAATCATCTTGGGTGTTTCTAAGCCCAGGATGCAGTCATGGTGTCCTTTCGAAATAGTGTTATGGGGAGCTTGCTTTGGTGGAACATTTTCTTTTCTGGCGGCAGGCCATCTGCTAGCTCATTTAAGTTTGGACTGTTACAGCCAGGTTATGGTTAGGGGTACTTGCCAATTTAATTAATTAATTAGACCATTGTTGTTGACCTAATTTTGTGTTGCTCTGATAGGGTTGTGAATGAAACTGGTGTTTGTGCTTAGAGACTTGAGAATTGAGAACTTGAGAAATTGAGACTTGAGAATGTTTCAGTCTGTCTTCTGTCCTCTTCTTGCCTTTTCTTCTGTTCCCCTCTGCATGCCTCTGATGTTATATAAACAATAACATCCATTTTGCCTGCACTTGGGGACGAACTGCTAACCCTTATTTTGTCACTTGTCACAGATGCATGCCAACCAATAACATCAAAACACAAAAATGTTTCAAGTGCCCTTTGGCTTTAAGTTTCTACTTTCTACACGTGGTCATTGCTGTGGTTATACTCTGCCTTCTAAAAGTCCTGCCTGTCATTTCTTTACTGTTTCTCTTCTGCTCTCCTCCACATTTTCTCTCTCTCTCTGCCCTCCCACTTTTTTCCATGTCTCGATCATTCTGTCTTGCCAACCTGTCTTCCATAATTGTAGACCTGTTCATCTGCCTACATTCTTCCTTTTTGTGTTTCAAGCACCCTACTTTTAATCTACTTTCTGTTTTGCCTCCAAATATCTCACTACCCACCCCCTCTCTAGACTTGTCTTCATATTTCTGAACTCTTCATCCAAAACATCTATTTACCTGCCCTTCCCTATAAATATGTCTATCTGTCTCAATTCCCTTTTCATCTATTCCCTCTCTCCTCCTCCTGTGTTGCAGGATATTCGTGGTGGGAATAGGCTTCTTCAGCCTGTGCTTTCTAATGACCTCTCTGGGGGGGCAATTCTCAGCCAAGAGACTGGGGGACTCCCCCTTCACCATCCGCACAGAAGGTACTGACATGTGCTATGTGTCTGTGTGTGTTTGTGCGCGCGTCTGTGTAAGAGAGAGAGAGTGTGTGTTTGTGTGCAAACAGTTCCCTCACTGAGTTGAAATGCTGTAATGTCACTGCATATTGCTGTGCTATAAGTCTCCATGGTCCTGCTGGCACTTCACTGCCATGTGCCACTTTGTCAAAGCAGCACAACCCGTCACTGGAAACATAAAATGGCCTTGAATATAAAGATGAGGCAAAGAAATCTTAAAGTAAATGTAAATTCTATTGCAAAATAAGTATGACCAGTGAATTTCATTCACACACTGAAATGCTGCTTTTTTATATTTGTGGTCAAGTGGAGATAGATAAATCAATATGCTTGTAAAAGAAGATTGATATGGTGAATGGGATGTAAGGTTGAGGCTAGCCAGTTGTTTAGAAGTTATTGGTTTGATCCAAAGCAGTGACAGGAATATGAATGGCTACATCTGCAGATGTCACCCCTGTCACGTTCAGGGATTTTGCATAAAGCAATCTTTTTCTCTATTTTCTGTCTGGGTGTGAGACAAGTATACAAAACAACATGTTAATATATATTGATATGTTTGATTAAATATATTTATTCAGCTGACAGCACAGTGCAGCCAGCATAATTTAAAACAGAATCAGGCAATCAAAATCTTTTTTACAGCCCCCCTGAACCCTCTCAGGATTATCTGTGAGATTCCTTATGATATAGGAGTCCATTAAAGAAAGCCTATATAACTTTGGGTTTGGCCACAAGTGGAAATTACACACTGATGATGTATTGAATTTCCTTGCATTTCCTGAGATTGTCTGAAGTCAGTGATTAAGTTGATTACAGAAGGTCTTGCTGCTGAACTTAAGTTATGAATTCATTTAGTGCTAAACAGTCTGAAAGCTAAGAGCAGTGCAAAATTCAGAGAATAAGTGAGGTTAGAATTATGAGTTTCATCCAAAGTGAATATTAGAGAACATGTATCCAAAAAGAGAGAAAATAGAGAAAATATATCCAAATTACCAGGAAGTGAAGCATCACACTCCAAAGTACAGAGAAATGCTGTGAATAATGGTTCTAAAAACATTTCCATTTCCATATTACTGTGCTGTACTGGTGCTCACTGTAGCCTGCATCCAGTGAAGCCATATCTCACCAGTGAAATGTCATTAACACATAGGCTGACCGGCGATATGACATGACCCAGAGTGAAGGCTGACTGCCAGTGGCAAGATGGAAAAAAAGAGCTATTGTAATCTCCTGCTTTACAAGGTGTGAAGATTGAAAGTCAGAGGTCATTTTGTGGAGGCCAGTCACTTCTCACCACCGCTGGAGTTAAAATAAGCAATCCTGCGATCCAAGGGTTGCTTCCACACGTATGCAGCATGTGTGTGGGCACTACAATAGTTGAAGCATGCCATGTGTCAGTTTATGTGGGTGTGAGAGCAACAGAACGATAGAGCAAGTGCTACTTAAAATTTGAACTGGTCAGGTGTTGGCGAGTATGTGGCATGTACTGTAATCTGCTCAAGAGAAACATGAAGGAGGGAAATTGGAAGCACACAGGAATTGACTTAATCGCACAGAGGAATGCAGAAGCATATTAAAAATCAGGCTCTGTGTGTGTGTGTGAGAGAGAGAGAGAGAGAATACTGGGTGGTGTGGCGGGGGGTCACTTGGGATTACTGTGTTTGTGATAAATTGAGATTACTGCATTTGTGTGATAAATTAGGATTAGTGTGTATGTGTTAGGGTTTCTTAGTAAAATGTACTTGATTAATCAACTACTCATGCAATGTTGCATGGGAAGACATCTGGAGCAAGCTCATTAAAAGCTGTATACTGTCCAACAGTGCTCCCCCATAGGAGACTTTGTTTGTCTGTGTATGTCTCTAAATGTATGGGAGAACATAAATACTTTTGTGTTGTTCTATGACCAAAAGATGCCCATTATCCCTATCAGCTACAGTGCGCCCGGGTACATTTGTTTGTGTGATATGGCCCACTGTTTCACCCTCTTTTCTCTCTTTATGTGTGTCTCTTTGGTCTCCTACCTCACTGTTATTGCTGCCTTTCCCTTTGAGTGTGTATGTGTGTGTTTATGTGTGTTTGTGATGAGCTGGCAGGAAATCGGCTGTTAAATGGGGCGACAGCAACAATGTGGGACAAGATTGAGACCAGAGAGACCGAGAGACCGATCCATCTGCTCTCTGCAAATCAGCACCACAAAAAAACAACTGGCCCTTTCATTAAGCCTCCACTCACCACCTGCAGAGCCATACACACACACACACACACACAAGGAGTTCCACTCCTGTGTCTCATTAAATACATGTCATTCCTGGCAGACATTCCATGTGAAAATATGCACTGTGGCCAAATTAGAATTTTTCTCCAAATTGTTGGGTTCTAGTACTTTCACGCAGAACAACATAACAGCTACTTTACCCTGTGCTTACTTTTCACATTTTACTTTAGGGCTGCAGTTAACAATTACTTTCATTAACAATTATTCTGCTGATTATTTAATGATCGATCTGTTTATTGTCTACAAACAAATTGTGAAAAATATTCATCACAATTTAAAATAGCTTAGTGTTAAAATAACTTTTTTGTCCAAAAGCCAAAGACTTTTACTTACTCTTACAAATGACTAAAAAAACCCACAAAAAATCCACACACTGAGTGCAATGGTTTGAGATTTTTGATTGAAAGAGATTAAAATTTTCCACATTTTCCACAGATGGAATTAGACTAATCATAAATAAGTTTGTGATCAAAAATTTCACATTTCTGGTTTGGGAGCGGCAAGGGCTGAATGATGAGTTGTTTTTATATTGAAATCATATTTTAAGGAGTGCATTTTTTAAATAGAATATCCACAATTTTAGTTGTAGTTTACATAATTAAATAAACATTTCATCTGGCAATTGATGATTTGTCGCTTATGATGACAACTGGTGCTGGTAAATTCATTTAACTGAAAAAAATAGTTCTGTGGGTTTGGGAAACAAGAAGTTCCTGGCTTTTAATGCTCCCTGCATGACTGTGTCTGTGGAATTAACACTTGGCTAAAGATGGCTTAACACAAGTAAAAATACACTAAAAAAAATAAGCAGTGGGCAGTGTGCTTTTTACTTTATATTAATCGTCTCCATAAAATAAAATCCAGTTGATTGCCTCATGTTGTTGTTTTGTACACATGTACACAGAGTCAGCTGGTGAACAGACTTGTTTAAATCTCTAAGTTAAATTTTCAGTACAGCAAATTATTGTTTAAAACTAAACCTCTAATATTCGGGCCTGAGAAGCCTGTGTTGTCCGTTTCTGAGGCTAATGTTATTGTTAACAGCAGCAGCTACAGTGCAGAACTGTAACAGTACCATAAAGTGACACCAGTCCAGCTTAAACATACTCCAGTAGCATTCTGATCAATTATGGAGCGTTATCAAAATATATTTGCCACTTATAAGCATTTCAATACCATTGCATGTATCAGATATACCTAGTACATTATTTTGTTCAATGTAACCTAATTATTCCCGATTTTTTTTATAGCAAACCATGCAAGTTTATTTAAAAAATTGAATTTTCTTTAACTGACACATTTAAAATAAATAAAGTCCTATAATTGAATTTATAGAAAATAACCACAAATTGAATGGATCAGAATATTCATCTGAACAATCTCAATTAGATCTCAATTGTTGCGTAGCAGTGTTTCTTTTACTTGCATAGAAAGAAGCTGTTCTCTTTTTTATGTCCAGTGTTAAGGAACTTTTTAAAAGTCAACCCATGCATATGTCATGTGTTCTGATTACTCTACTAAAAGCTTTATTCCCAAGTTACAACAAAGCCATTTTAGTAAGAGGTTACTTTGCCATGACACAAAAACTGTCAAATGCTGTTTAGTCTCATCTGTGCCTTTGGCTCTCTCATACATGACCTCTAAATTGAAATGCTTCAGAGTAGTAATGGGAAATATGTGTGTGTGTGCTTAAAATAAGTGTTTGTTTAATAATCATTTTTAAGTCTTTCATACACAGGTGACATTCTGAGCCAATGAAGACAGCCAACATTTTAGTATTAGTTTTGTCCCTATTCAAGCCCACGACAAAAACTCTCAGCATTTTGTTTTAGTCACTACTGTCCATTTCTATTCTCTCAAAAATTTGCAAGCATCACTGTTTTTAGTCGTCATTGTCTCACAGGGTTTTTCTGCATGAGAGAAAGGGAGACAAGTTCAGGATAACTGATTCAGCAGCTGTCATCTACAGCTAATCCATGATGCGGTGACAACGAGGCCATTAGGAGCACAAGCAGACACGTTGCTTTTCTGTGTATAAATCAAATTCAGAGGCTTTCATCTTGCATTGTGCTTTAATCATCTTTACACAGATATTAGCTTGCTGTTTGCACACAATAACAGCCAAATTTGTGTAGGGCTTTGTCACCTTAGTGGGGGTTGCACTGATAGCAATTGTTTGGGTATTAGCTGAAATTCGTTGCCACCTCTCGCTTCCGTGGATTATCAGCTTCCACTGGAGGTTCAGAGTGCCATGCTTCCTCTGAAATCCCCGTCTCTCCTCAGTGACTCACAAACTCATCAAGAGCTGTGAGCCGGAGATGGAGAGGTAGTAGCTCAATGGTGAAAATGAGAAAGTAGAGGAGGAGGAAGGAAGTGGAAGTGGGATAGAGATTGTATGTGTTTGTGTGTGTGTAGCTGTGATTAAACAAGAGAATGAGATATCCAGAGGTTGAATTTCTCACAAAAGATTCAGATGAAAAAGGGGGATAAAAAGGTACATCTGCAGAATTATTTTCTCTAGATTAAAATACATCAGACACGAGGGAGATGTTAGCTAGATCAAAGGCCTCCCTATGGAGCTTGTTCATACTGTGCAGTTTATTACATTAACAAGGACCCATGACACTCCCATCAACCTGTTTGTTCTAGCTGAAAGACTCAAGGCTCTCTCCGTCTAGGTTGGTTTCTGCTGGAAAGAAGATATAATTCTGCATTTCTGCCTCAGCTTAAAATTTTGCCGTTCTCTCATCTCTGTAGGTTTAATGGGTAACTGCTGTCAATCGAGACTGTAATTTATAAAATGGAAGACTTATAGTGGCCACGAAGAGAGCACTGTGTTTGGAAATGCTGCTGTGCTTGGATCCGAGCAGGGGCTGAGACTAATGGCTGTTTGACTCGCATTAAACTCAGTTCTGTGATGTTCGTCTTAAAGTTTCTCTGCCATCAGCCAGAAAAAGACTCATGCCAATGTGTCATACTACCAAAAGACATTACTTGTGTCCTAAGAGGACCTCAGCCAAGAATTTATGCTCAAGAAAGAAACAGCAGCTTACATGCCTATACATGTCTTTGATTATTAAAAAGTGTGATTCAGCATGTGTATATTTCAGCAACATCAGTATTCAATAGCTGGTACCGGTTGAGCACATCAGACCCCCTCGCTCTGTGGTCCCCTTTCATGTTTTTTTCACACTGGATGTTCATCTCTATCACACTTTCCCTGCAGTTATGTTTCCTTCCCATCGCTTCATGTCGAACAAATCTGGCATGACAATCTTCTGCATGTCGCTGGCGCAAGGTGCAGCAGGGGAGTCACTCGGGGAGCACACTTTATCAGTGCACTCATAGCCTGGGGTGTTTGAATGGACTGTGTGTGTGTGTGTGTGTGCGCGCGTGCATGTGTGTGCAGGGTTATGGGTTTGTGATACTCTCTGGATAATGTCAACTCAGTACCAAAAATATAAGGGTTTAGGAACAAAAGTATGCTTGTGTCTTTGAGTAAGTGTATTTGTACATTGTAGCTGTCAAGTATAGAGATAAATTAAGGCTATTTAGCCTTTTTTTTAACGCAGACTCTTACTATGTTTAGTTATGATATATTACTGGGTATCAGTGTCCACTGGAAACTCCAGCTTAGGCCACTGTGCCTAAATGTAAATTATAATGAAGCATCAGTGTCATATAATTTTTGTTTGGTTTTAATTTGATTAATTTCCACACTTTATATGCCTGCATACACATGATTTTTCACATGAAGTGAATCAAACATTTCATATCATTCAGTTTTTAGTATTCATATGAGTCACTTTACAAATTTGTAAATTAGAACTTGAAGGCTACTTAATGTCAGCCATCAAGCTGTAGAGAAGATTGATTGGTCTATTGCACTTTCAAAAGGAGCTGCTTCTTGAATCCCCATCCATAAACTAAGGGAAGCAAAGCTAAGCATCGCTCAATCAAACTGCATCCAGAGACATAAGAAAGGCATCCACAAGTTTGTAAATAAGTAGTAAAAACTGTCCCATTAGGTTTAGATCAGGCTGAGAGTAAAGGTAGGCTAGACAAGTAATTTAAGTTTATGTAGGGGTGGATGTAGCAATTATGGTTAAAACAAGCTGGTATTTGTGAGTACTGCGAAGTATTCTTCATAAAAGGATGTAAATAATGAACAGAGGATTTTAAAGGGTCTCAAGAAGAAGTAGCACAGAATTGTATCTTTTGGAGTACAAACATTTGTCAGAGGGGCAGCGCCTTTACCAGAGTGCATCATGTTAATCTTTCTGACAGTTCTATTTTACTACTGCTACAATTTTTCCTTCAAAAGTACAATTGTAGTGTGTACCCAAAAGACCTTATTGTGAAATCATCAAATCTTCTTCTTGCTTCTGCTTGGTTGTTTGCTTTTACTATTGGCCTGAGGAGGGAGGGAAAGCAGAGAAAGATATTACTCATAGACCAACCAGCAGGAGAGACATTCATGTGACATGATAATTCCTCACCAGCCTTCTTTTTGTGAGCACTGCTGATTGTGTTTAAGGCCAAACCAAAAACCCCTCCACTAGGGACAGAACACAGTCCTCCAGTGGAGCTGTTATTATCCCAATTATCATTAAATAATTCCCCTGACTGGTAAACAAGTGCTAAATACTTCAGTATTGTTTGCGTCACTAAAGTCACAACCTATACGTCCAGGGCACACGCCTGATTTGTTCATTGATAATGCTACATTGTGAACAAGAAATTCATGTTGAAATCTTAAACGTAAATTGAATATTTTTCACTGTTAAAAAACCCCCCAAACCAATTAACTGTTAATTATGTTCTACCATCTGCACCTCTATCCTATGCTGTTGACACTCGACATTTATAGTCATAATAAATGCAAAATGTTACTTTCACTTCAACAAGACAAATCCTCACCGTACAGACTTCATGATAATTTCTTAACTGATTGTTTTCAACATACATACATAAACCCTATGACATGAAACATGAGTTAAAGGCAACAATTTCTAAAAAAACCCCACTTGAACGAATGCCTTTCGGTCAGAAGACTGGTGAGTGGAGATTTTCACTAATGTGCACAACCATCTTCAATGTGTCTTAGAGAATGGAAGACAACCACAACCGCTCTGACAAAGCCATGCAGTGAGGAGAAATGGAAGATTGCATTTTGTGCTTAACAGCTTTGAGGTTTAAAGGTGACAAATTACTGCTCTTGCTGAAAAGTGAGGAAATGTGCTAAGTCAATACACTATGAGATGTTGATTTAAAGAGGAAGCATGTGTTGACTTTTTCAGCTCCAATGTTATATGGATACACAAAGGTGACCGGTTGCCTTATTGCCTTATTGTTTGCCGGGAAAGTTTAGTAGTTTGAGATACTTCCATCAAAGCGATGGCCGTTTGTGCTATATGGTTATACAGTCTACCTTCAAAGACTCTTCTCTTTAAAAGGAAATCCAAAGGTATAAGTGCAATTGCTATGGGGAATAATCCCTCCACAACAAACATTAAATCTAAGTACAACAACAATGCCCAAAACCTAGCAGTGAGGAGGAAGCCAGGGTGGTGTTGGGAGCTGCAGCAGCAGGAAATGGTGTTGACATAAGGGCACACCAGTGCAGCAGTGACAAGTATCAGGTTCTAATAGGCTGAGTTGATTGAATGTAATTGGATGTTAGAAGTCAGCTGGTAGCCAGGCAGCTGTTGAATTAGCCACTGATGGTAAAGAAGGAATGAAACATCTGATGAATCAGCTTGTTCAATTACAAGTTTAGTGCCATTCCTGAACCCTATGCTTAATTTTCCTTTGTATCTGGTGCTAACACTCCCCAGCATCTAAGCTCACATTCCTGTGTACTTTTATCAAAGCACATACAGCATTACTTACTGTGACAATAACCTGTCCTTAAAAGCAGACCGTTTCTATAAGTTGCTCGATATCTTTACCACCCACAGCATGTTTGTAACTGAGCTTCATCTGATTTACACACCTGTTATTCATTAATAACTCTCCTGCCCAACTTTGTTTCCCCTATGTGCAAACTTAAAACCATTCACTGTGTTGTTCCATCCCGAGCCCATTCCTAACACAATACATATTAATGAGAAAGCCTATCCAATTTCCAAGTAGAGAGGGCCATTGTTCTGACCTAAGTGCTATTACCCGTCCGTAAATGAGAAATTTCTCCACAGCACATTATATTATGGTTATGTCTCTGGGAAGGTTACTCTCCAGCAGTAAGCTGTCTCAATTACCCAGCATGCATCAAGCTTTGTCTACAGGTCACTAGCTCATCGTTTCCTTTGCTATAAGCTGGTTATTTTTGCAGGCCCTGATAGTGTCAAGCATGCTTGTGCTTCCTTTCTGCAGATATACACTAATGGTGTTTAGGAAGCTGTGGCCTCTGTTGCCTGACAGTTTGGGCAGGACTACAGATTGTATTATGACTGTATTGACAAAAAGGCAGCCGTTTGTCTCGTTCCTTTACTGGTGTGGGTTGATAAAGTCATAAAAGCGCACCAAGCATGACTTGAGATTATTTCTTTCCTCGAGCCACCTCTTTTCCCACCTCTCCTTCTTCTCCTGCTTCTCATTCTCTCTCATTTCTTTCCCTCAGAGATGAATATATTAAGTGCCTGGTGTGAGACTGAATAATTGCAGGGTAGCTGTAGCTTTTTCTTTGTTTCTTCAGCTCTATTCTGCATATTCTCCTGCCCCCTTTTTTCCTGCTCTGACATGCGTGCCTGTGTTGAACGCAGTTGGACAGTTCTTCCACTGTCAAAAAAATGTACTGCTGCCTTTGTCTGAAAAGTGACAGTAATGATCGCTGCAATGCAGGGGAATTCATTTATTTGACACAAAGTGTACAGTAGAAGGGTGATGAAAAGATGAGGAAATAAAGGTTTCTGAACTATTTTACTATTTTCAAAGTGACAGAATTTACTCTAAATAATGAAGCTTAGTTTCAGATGGTTCACAGACCACTATCAGCTGAAGACAGGATCAGAAAAAACAGTCTTTGAGCCTTTTTGTCATGCTTAATAGACTGTGTCTGTCTTGTTAAATTTTTAGAAAAAGTTTCAAAATGATTTTGCCTGAGCTGGTTTAAGGAAAGTGGTGACATTAAGTTTACCCAAGTAAACAATGGGTGCAACAGGATTTGGGTTGAAGTTTAATTTTACATTTCATTAGCAATACATAGTCTCAGTTATTTTTTTCAGGTATAATGGTGGGTTGTTAAAATAATTCAGTAATATATTCAGTTATATATGAAAAACAAATATAATCTGAATCAAGAACACTGAGTGGATTTACAAATGTGTACTAATTTTCCTGTCACAAGTAAACAAGACTAGCCTTTCTGGGGTATTTGTGACGTGTCACGTGGTGTCACGTGGTGTGTGTCTCTCTTATAGTATGCAATGCAAAAATGAAACTGCCCCTGGTAGAGATGGATAGAGAGCAGAACTAGGCTGAGAAATGCATGCGCAAGCCACCGTAAATAAATAATGTTGTCAACACCAATTTTAGATGTGTGTGGCACTGTAAATCCCATATACTGTATGTACTGTATCTGAAGTGCTTTGTTGGATGTGGTGCTTATGTAGCAGTGCAACGCCTATGAGGGCACTGGTGCTATTTCAGGAAACGCTGCAAGGAGGAAGTGACACGTCTCTTAGGGCAGCAGAGATGCAGTATAGATAGACAGATGAGGAGAAAACAATGGATGAGAGAGGGTCCTGTAATAAGACTTAACTGTGCACTGCTTGTTTGTTTCATAGAGCAATCCTCTTTGATTTGCATCGTTTGCTGCACTGACACTGCAGCTATATGTCTTTTTCCCACCTCCCTCTTGTTTTGATTCTAGTTTGATTTCTAGTTTGAGTGCAGTAAATGTAATGAAGAACAGCAGTGCAAGAAGTTGGTTTAGAGGTTTGATACACAGGCACACAATCAATGCCTCACTTAATTAAGGATCATTTGCTGCATGTAGCAGCCCTACAGTTACACTGGGCTCCAGTATGTTACTTTCATGTGTAGAAACACTATATAACTGAACTGCCACATACAAAACACAGGGTATGGTCAAATGCCTTATGACATAAGTGGCTGCCTTAATTGTAAGATAGGTAGATGTTTCTCTCTCTGTTTATCTCAGCTGTTCTCACACACTCAAAATAGCTTCTTAAATCTGTTCCCCACTACCTGACAGTACTTCACCCCTCCGTTACTGCAAGATGTACACAGAAAACAGCTCCTCTTGACAGGTAATGGCAGAGAATGAGAGGAGCAGTTTGACCACAGAAAAAAAAACAGAGAAAAGCAATGAATGGGAGCTCTAGTGGGTTTCTCTAAGCACAAGACAGGTGGACCTAACCTCTGTGTTTGTTTATCTGCGTGTGTGTATGTGTGTGTGAGAGCGACAGAGAGAGAGAGGGCTCTATTTGCAGCACCTGGGGAGATGAGGTATGTCTGGGCTGGGCTGTAAAGCTGAGCTGAAAGTAGGGAAGAGTGATTGCAAGAGAGTTTAAGAGAGGAGGAGAAAGCTCAGTTGAGGGCCGCTGAGATGTTTTCATTTTAAAACTGGGGACACACGGGCGCAAAGCTAAATTAAGATGCATGTGGGCCGATAAGACAAATGCATAAACACTGTCTTTTTGCGCACTTGTCACGCAGTCAGTTGAAATTACGGTCACCCTTCCTGCATCTCCCATTTGTCCCCTTCACATCGCGCTCTCTCTCTGTCTGTCTCTATATGTCACACTACTAACATTACACTACACTCTAAACACACACACATACACTCTCTAGCTTTTCTTTGCTTCCATTAGTTATATGGCAGCAGTAATACTTTATTAGCTGTTAGTTACAGGTGTCAGCAGAGTGTGATCATATCACAAAGCTGTTGATGTTTGCCGTTGGTCGTGTTACACACTGACACTCTCACAGGCTCCTCCTAATGGTTGCCTCATCTGCATCAGTGTCCAATAACTGATTTCTGTTTTTACCACTTTGAGGTGTAGTTGTCTGAATATTTTTGATTTTGACTAGTAGAAGGAGGAGAAAAGGTTTAATTCTGCAGTTGAGTCATTCTTTGACTGGCGAGGTTTACACTCTGTGTCACTTGTAGTGTTTCATGGAAATGAAACATAAGCCAGAATTTCACAGCCTTTAATTCTTATGGGTTAATAGTTTTATTGTGCAACATTCTGAATTGAAAAAAGTATTCCTGAATATTACTGCCTTGATCATAAAGACTTTTTTGTTCTTAATTGTGAGAGAGTGATTAATGAATATGTTTATAGATATCTACAGACAACACACAGTATCCATGAAGAAAAACATTTCATGCCATGCCCATTTTATTTTGAATAGTAACAAACACTTCACTGCTTTATGTAGACATACACTGCCTCCTGACGGCTTTCTTCCACTCATCTGTTTACCAGTGTACTGAGCTGATCTGGTAGTGTGTGTCTGTGCTGTACTGCCAAGCCTTGGGCTCTTCCTCTCACTGGGAAAGTTTAAATGGCATTACCTGTCAGCTCGGATGATAGGGCCCATCCGTTTCTCAGTAAATAAAAGACGTGCCGAAGCGAAACAGAAAAAGCATTTTCTAAAAGGTTTTCCCAAATCTCTCATTCTTTGTTTCTGTCATGTAACATTCAGTAGATTTGTCTGCTGAGAAATGCATCCCGTTTGAATGGGAACGGCTTTAACAAGCACAATTTTTTCCTGTCAGAAACACTCACCTTACAATCGATGTGGTGGAGTACAGTTGCTTACCTGGGGTTTACAAATGATAGCACGAGTTAAAACCTGTTCCCTTCAAACACACATGGGGTTGCATTCAGACGCAAAGCATGAAACGCTGATGATGTTGCACTGTTACTAATTATAGCCTCTGGTTCACATTAGCAGTCTCAAAATGGCTTAATCTTGGTCTGTCTGTCCTGTATGCAAGATTCTGTTTGCTGGTGTGTGTACGTATGTGGGCAACATGTTGTATATTTGCAGTGTGTACATGTTGGTGTGTGTCGGTACAGATTTAGATTTCTTTATCTGCCTTTGGGAGGTCAAGTTGGATTAATGCATTTTGATTGATCACTCTCATTTTCTTAATGGACCTGCTCAAGGCAGCATCAGTCTCTGTGGCTCCCACCAGGCTATCAGTCTGAGAAAAATGAAATGTGTCCAACTCAGCATCCGGTGGCTGGGGAATCTGGGAATACATATGAACCTGAAGTTCATGCTGTAGGTAATACATGCATATAAAAAACAGTGGTTTGGTTGTTTTTAAACACGTATATAGTACAACACATGTACCAGCCCCCATTTTCTCACGCAAACACACGCACACAAAGATGAACACACACACATACATTCGCAGCTAACAATACCCACAAGCTTTCGAAGCAGCTGAGCTCAGACAGTTTAGCAAGTCGATGGAGAAAATTGCCTCAAGCCCCTCAGCACAGCTTTGTGCAAATAAAATCCATGCTACATTCACATTGTGAAAAAAGTTCACTGCAATTAAATGTATTTTACATCTACATTTAAATGCACCCAGCTGTACTGTAGAACAGTTAGTGTGTCTTACACAAAGGTCCCATGTTTTACCCATGTTTGTATGGATGTCTCTATGTGTAATCCTCCCCCTGCCGTTGGTGTCTAATGTTTTATTCTTGTAAATATAAACCATTCCCGTGCTTCTGTCTACAGGCAAAGTGCCTCTTACATTATAAATGTATATGTGTTTTTGTTTTAGCCACTATCCTAATGTTGGCACATTACTAGCCTGGAATTCAGTCATTTTAGAGCTTTTATGGCCTTTAGGGCTTTTTTCCCCTCCCTAATCTGATGGTTGACACACTTTTCAGATGTGCTAGTTACTTAGCTAACCAGTCAGTAATAGCTTAGTGGTTAGTGATGGCTACTGTTCTACATAACACATGTAGCTGCAGGTTTGAATAAAAACATTTAATTAAAAAATAAATACAAATTTTAATTTAAAGCAGCTGTTGATGTCCATCGTGATGAGTGATACATTTAGAGATGCATGGTTGTTTATTTGCTGTAGTGACAGGACATCCATTGAACTAGCTGCTGCATTAAATCGTTTTGCTCTGGACATCTTGTTGACACAGTGAGTTGACTGTTGCTGTGATGTTTCAATGTGGTTTCCACACAAACGGCAGTGTCTGGAAACCACAGACTGTTACACTCCCATATCTTCAATTGTTACTTTGTTGGATGTTTGCAGTTCTTATTTTTTACTGTGGCCCAATGAAGGACAACATACTAGCAGAAAATGACTAGAGCCTTTTTAAGACTACAATTCTGCTGTCCACACTAAAACAAATCAGTACCATACCACTATTCCCAGAGCATCAGTGTCACTATTGTCAGTGACAGTTTTCCCTCCCTATACAAGTTTTAAATTTTAGTTGTAATAGAAACAAACCTTACTCCTAATAAATATGTCAAACGTACAGAACTGGTAATATAGTTGTATATTTATTGGTGTTCACATTCACGCAGATCAGCATAAATGCATTTGGCACTGTCTAGTCAATTTCATCAATATTTCAAGAGAACACCATCCTCAGCACAGGGGAATAAATAAATAATTGATTAACCATCATGTGGAATTAAATAAATGTTATTTGCATGCATGGTATTGCAAATTTTGTGTTGTACCTTTGTGTGAATATGAGTGCATACTTGTTCTACAGGGCCAAATATAATCATCGCACACCATCACCTTTAAGTGGCCAGCTATGTTGTCAACACAGCTCTGACTTTGTTCTAAATCTCCCTTTACAACAACTAACGTCTCATCTCTGCATCAGCATCAACAGTATAAATCACAGTAGTGTCTCAGGTAGTCAAAAGATAATGAAATTAGGCAGGACCACAGAGTCTCAGCTGCAAACAGAGGCTTATCGAAGCTGACATGGCTGTCAGATTAAGCTGGGAGAGAGAGGGATCAGAGTCTGAGCTTTAGTATATGTGTGTGTTGATTTTGTGTGTGAGTGTTTGGGGGTGGGGGGACAGAGACAGAGAAGGCACACGTAGCAGCCTGCTGCAGATTACACAACAGAGTGTCAATTGGAAACAGAGGTCACTCTTGTCTTAGTCCACTTGGACACAAAACTATTAGGGCCTTTGTCATTTGGCCTAGTTTCTGCTTTATGGTTTCCATCCATCCCTATGCCTCTGTTTGGTTTCCTCTCCTCTGTGTTTCTTCTGTTGTACTCACATGCAGATTTTAAATCTAATCAAACACTTTTAATATTTGTTAATTGGTATCTCAGACAATTTCATTTGGCTCAGACTTCACGCTGTGCCAGCTAAAGGTTTTAACAGATGTCTATAATGCACCAGAATATTTCATTCTTTCATACTTTCTTTCAAAGCCATCAACCCTGTTTCATACCAGCTGTCAGCAATATAATCTGAAATTCATCCACTATAGTTCATGGGAAAAATGCTGCAGTAAATGTAAATGTGACATATTATTTAATGTTTGTAGGTTATTTTGCATAGTACATCTTAGATGGCTTCATGGTTTTGTTCTCCAGTTAACTACTTTCATGTTAGCGTAATAAGAGATGGAAAATTATGCTGTGCCATGCCTAACTGAGTTGAGAATTCTTATTCAGTCAAACAAAGTTCATAACCTTGATTGGATATGTGCCGTTATTGTTGTAATGAGATGGAAAATACACACAGAAACTGCTTTTGTGAGTTATTCATAAAATTGTAATAAAAATCATTCCTTATTCAGGCTAAAATTGCAGTTTTGAACCATCATGATTCACGCTGATCTGATAAGAAATAATGTTCTCGGGCAGGGAAGCCCAGTCAAAAGTCTGGTGTAACCCTAACAGATCAAACTGGAGGAAACAAGGGAGCAAGCTAAATAGCATCGTTATTCCTGTATTATATCCTGTAAAGATAATTGACGCAGTTCTCACTCAGAGTGATAGACAGCAAAGTAGACAGCCCTCAACAAACCACTGTTTTTCCAAATTAGAGGCAACTCAACTAAATCATGTTGTTCTTTTCATCTTTTGCCTCTGAAAAGCACATGGCAAAGTTGTTGGACTTGGCCAAAAGTATTTACATAAAACACCTTTTGCACTGTACACCTAAACTGTCCCCCAGCCCAGCTGTTCATTTTGACTATAAACATTTGTATATCCCCAGCTTGAAACTGAGCCTCCCAGTATCACAGGGCCATATGTCCATTCTGGCTCCAAGAGTAGTATTTCTTTCCTCTCTCACACTTGGCTTCCCCAGTCCTTTGCTTCATTACCTGTGAGTCAGAGTAAAAAACGGGATGAGTGAAGGTGCCAGGATGCTGAAGTGTGGCACTGAGCAAAAAGAGAGAGAGTGATACAAGTTTCTACCAGAACTCTCAGCACAGAGCAAAGCCTTGACAGATGCTAATGTATCTGCTGAGGGCTGAATTATAGAGACAAACACTTACAGGTCCAGTTGGAGAAAATGGGGAGAGACTATTTCCTATTTACTATAAGATTTAAGAGGAATAAAAAGTAAGAGATACCAGGGAGACAAGAAAGAATATGTGAGGACAAGAACAAGAGGAGAGAAAAAACGAGATAAAGGACATAAAGATTAGAGGTCACAGAACAGATTGATTTCAGGAGGGACTGTACTCACAGTCCTAATAGCTCTTAAAGTAACATACTCTACCTTAGAGGATGGATATGCAGTCAAAGGGAGTTAAAGGAGAGGCATGATGAAGATTTTTTTTTTTGTTGCTGCCCTCTGGCATATTCTTACTTTTACACAACAGTTGCCAAAACAGAGTCTAAAATGTTTGCACATACAGTACAAGGTACGAAAAAAAGTTTAAGATAGAGTTGAGAATGAATCACTGTCTTAGTCAGTGCAGCAGCCTGGCAGCAGAACTTATCTGCTTGCAGCTCAGTGCATTTCTAGAAAGCACAACTAAAAACAAGGAGCCAGCAAGCGCTTACCCCAATGAAATTTGTTACAAGTTAAAAGCCAACAAGGAGAAAAAGAAAATCACAGTATTAGGAAAATTCCTATTAATGCCAATTTACTTGACTTTTGACATATATCTTGTCATTTTTCAAAAGCCAGATGGATGACCATTTAAATCCACTTGTCTTGGCTCTTCCATCTTCTTCTTATTCTTCCCTCAGGGCTGCAGTGCAATCATGTTTCATTGTGATGTTGATTGATAGGAGGCCTTCAGGTGATGTGGTGAAATACAATGGAGAGGCAGAGAAGACATAGCACATGCAATTACTGCCAAGGGCTTGGTTTGGCATTCCCAAAACATGAGCATCTTTCAGTGGATAATACACTGCATCGGCTTGTTCCCTTGTAAGACTTTGTTGCTATCAAGCCAAATGAGCTTAACATAACAAAAATATGTTGATCTCAGTGTAAAACTGTCATTGAATTTTACATGGGAGCCAAATAGAAAGCAGTCAAATCTCCGTGCTGGAACTTCATTCATTGCTTTGCTTATACACAATCTAATGTACAGTAGATTGTGGACCCAGGCCCAATGGTTTGGAACTGGTTTGGACAAAAATGTATAAGATGTATCAATGCTGTTTGAGTTGGGTTGGGTTGTATTATATCTAGAATGGCTGACAAGATACTGAATTCCTTTTTCATGATCGTTTACAAGGTGTCTGCACATGTATATTCAGTGTTATCAATTGCATTACATGGAGTTCAAGCTCAGTGCTTCAGTTTGTGTAAACTGAGTTGGGCTCAAGTCCATTTCAGACATGGATAATAGAATGCCTACTTCTATCAATAGTCTCTTGTACTTGGGTCAGGTTTGGACAGAAAAATGTGTCCTGAGCCACACTCTGACGTAACTGGTAATGCTAATTTTTGAAATGCGTTATTCAGCCATTAATTAACAATGCCAATAAGATATTATTGTTGTTTTTGAGGGTTGTGTCAAAGGTACCTGGATTCACTGTTTGGTTTTTAAGACGTCCTAGGGGCCTCATTATTTGCTGTGTTGTCACAAAATGTTGATATTCTTTTGAGATTTGTTTTCTCCTTATGTTATACCAGCTCTTAACATTGCACCTAATAAACTAGTTAATACTGTGAGCGTTAGTCTGAGTTTTTGTATGTAACAAATAACAAATACAAGTGGGAAACCATCTTTTTTTAAATGTTTGATAAAATTGTCTTAACAATATAATAATAATAATAATGATAAGTTCCAGAAAGTCAAACAAACATCTATGCCTAACATCAGCCCAAATTTGTTGTTCAAAAAAGTTTGATTGACTTTAATGGATATGGTGTTAAATTGTCAGTGTATCCTATTCCCAATCTTCACATTACTAACTCTGTAATTATACAACGTAAACACTCAAAAATTGTAAGCATGGGTATTTTTTTTACAGTTCTCTCCTGCCTTATGGTTCTAAGAAATTCCTTAGTGAGACTACATATCATCTAGGTCCTAAACACACACACATATACACATTTGTGAGGGCACCATAGTCAAATATCAGACTCACAGAACAGTGAAAAGGTCATTTCACCCATATTTTCCATCTAAATTCATGTACCACATCTAACACGCATACACACAGATTGACACATGCTCCAAAACTCAAACTCTCCATCTCTGCCAGTCCTGGTGTAGCTCTGTCACACTAACACACATTGATGTGGTTGTGGTGAAAGGAGCCCCTGCAGCTGTGTGTGTGTGTGTCTGTCTGAGCTGTACTGAAGTGGTGAAAATCAACAGAGATGTTTTCTTAGAAACAGTAGGTGGTGAAAATGGTAATAAGGGCTACGGCTTGTGTCTGTCAGGCTTGTTAGGATGGTGCATGAGGATGAGTGTGGCTTGCAAGTTTTTGAACACTATCTCTCGTATGTGTGTGCTAAAACTCAAAAGTGAGGTCATCACTCGTAAATGTCACCATTCAGCTCAGCAGATTGATGCTGCATTGCTCATGCATACGTCCCAGAAGAACACCAACACCATCTGATGAAGGAATCCATTGTTTTGTTGTTTTTTAGATTTGAAATTGTCTTTTGGAAACAGCCATCACTATCACCCCATTTCATCACAGTTTCATCAAGAAACAAACACACCCACACATGCAGACACACTGCACTTGTCAACAGATTAGCCTTTCATGCTGCATATGTGCATATGCAATTTGGTCTCTATTCAAATATTGTTTTTATTTGTCTGTCTCAAGTGCTTTGTGTGGGGGTGTGTTGATGCCAGTTTTTCATCCTCTGTCATCATCATTAGATATACTATGATCAATCAGGACAACAGAGAGTGAAACAGTGAAAATAAAAGTGATAGAGAGTGAAAGATAAAAGAAGAATGGGCAAAGACTTTACAGATGGACGAAGGGTGGAAAATTTAAATAAGATCTTGTCCACTTTGAAAGTGACATCTTCAAAACAAGTACACATCAAATGAGAAGTAGCTTACAGAAGCTCTGTGGGCAAAAAAAAAACAATTCGGGAAAGGGGAAGCGGGATGGGGGCTGTGAGGGATGAATTGAGGCTGAACTGTTGAGACACAGTGCTAGATTACAGCCGTACATAGAGTCTTTCTTCATCCCGTCCCCAAACACTTTGAAACAGTGAGGCACTCAAAAGAGAAGTGACAGAACGTGTCAGTATTAATAGGCATTGTAGCTGTCTCTCTTTCTTTGTGTCTTTTAATATCCTCTCATCTATCCCATCTGCCTTCATGAAATCCAATTTTCCTCGACAACACTGGATGAATGGGGAGAAAATGTCAAAACTAGATGAACAATAAGTATTTCTACAGCTGAAACAAGAGGGGGAATTAAGATTGAGCAAAGTGTTTTTTCCCCACTATCAGCAGCTGTTTCTATTCTGTTCTGTTCTATTCTACTCTACTCTCAGTAAAACATAATCATATAGATCACCCCTTCATATGTGTGCTTACATCTTATGAAATTGTTTTTTAGGTCTTTGGCATTCATTGTGTTTACTTTATTGCCAGCATGATTTTTCACTTCCTTCATGCTTCATTTGCTGCATTTTCATTTGCCAAAACGCTACTCCCACCGTATACTTCCATTCCCATTGTGCAGCATAAAAAACCTTCCCACTCTTTACTGTCTGCACTCAGTCCTGCCGTTCTTTAGCTAATGAACAGTAGAGCTCCTGTGCCATAATAATTAAACTGCATGTAATTTGTCGTAATTGAATGTGGGTGTGTAAATGAGGAGATGTACTGGAGATTGGAGTGGTAGTGGGGCATTAAGCACCTGTCTGTCTGTCTGTCTGTCTGTCTGTCTGTCTGCCCGCCCACTGAGGAATGACACAGGAGTTTTACTGGTGATTGTGTTCCTTTACTGCAGATGAGAAGGAGGGTGAAGTGGACGGGGTAGGATGAAGAATTAGGTGAAGGAGTACGAATAAGGCATGAGTAGGATGATGGGAACAAAACACAAGGGTAAGGGAGAGGAAGGAAAAGGGAAGTGGGGGAGAAATGAGGAAAAGGTGGAGAAGCATGTGCACGTTAACGTGCATCATGTGTGGATGAATGTGTTTATCAGCTGGAGGTTATTATATGCATATTTTGTTAATATTGTACAGTCTTTGAGTCTCTTCCTAACACAAGGAGCGAAGACAGACTGGTGATGATGTCATCTCAAGACAAATGCAGGAGCTGACAGCGAATAATATGAAACAGCAGGCAGGACACCATGACAGCACCCATGGTGATCTTACTAAGGTTTGTGGCTGCATTTTCTGAGTCACAGCTAGAAGTCATGCATTCAAATTACACTCACTGGGATGGAATATCTCAAACAAAATATTATGAGCCCACAGACTTATTAAGCACTGATGAAATGTCTCCATAATGGATCACATGACATCATTAATTAAAGTCTGTGATTTCGAGGCAATAGAGACACTTTCTATGTACATATTTTGTTCTATTTTTAAACGTGGAATAATGTGTTTTGTTTTTAACATGGATTTTCATGTTTAAGTGACTCCTTTACCATTTTTTGTGTGCATGTATGTGTTTGTGTGTTTGTGTGTGTGTGTGTGTGTGTGTGTGTGTGTGTGTGTGTGTGTGTGTGATCCCATGATAAAATGACATCGGTCTCCAGTTAATTTAGCTGTGTCAACTCTTATCCAGCAGGCCCTTCTGTCAGCATTCATCAAACCACAAATGGTTTTCTTCTCATGAATATGCAAACAACCCCCCCAAGCCAATCAAAACACCATCCTGTTCTGGCACACATAATACCTAATGCACACAAATGTGTGCGAATGCATGTACCCATGAGTGTGTGTACTCACATATAAGTCTCTCATCACGTGTGCAGCTGCAGCAATGTTTAAAGAGGCGATTGTATAGATACATTCACATGGCATTGCACACACAAGCCATACACAACCACACTCACACACATAAATGATTGGCGGGCTCACCGTAGGAGGAATTATAGTTCAGAGCTGTCTCACAAACCCACCACATATCAAATGATCGAGAGTTGGCTTCAAGACACTTTCATTCTCAAAGACAGAGCTTGATCGTGCTTGATATGTGGAGACAGGGAAACGTTTTCAAAGTGCCATAACTCAGCTGCAGGTGAACACTCACTCCCCTCTTCTTTTAGCTGAATTTTTCCAGATTGGATTTCATCACTTTTAAAGTGCTATTTTTATGGGATCCTGCCATTTGTAGCTTGAGACTGTCAGTATTTAATTGTTCAATTGTTCAAATCAAAACACCTCTGAATTAGAACACACACATATTGGCAGGCAGTGTTATCGTGATTATTTTGCCTTTAAATGTTTTGCATTTTAATTGTGATAAATTTAGTGTAAAAAAGACTGTGTAAAAAAGAAAAGCAAAACCCCTTTTCTCACTGCTGTAGAGTGCCCCCTCCATGACCTCTGTCCTTTTTGCAAAGATAAGCAAACACACATACTTACTCACACAGGCTGCCATAACACCTTGGGGCACAATCACACTCTTTTAATGGAAGGAACCCCTCTGCTTTAAAATCCTTTTTTTAAATGGAAGAACCCATTATGTAGTCAACGCTGCACACACACTACATGCCTTTGTCATAGACATTTATGTACATACTATACAAACACAACTCTGCCTGTTCTGTCTCTCTACTGTGGCACCCTACAGTGCTCAGATAGGAAAAGTCACTTTTTTGATGAGGCAGTTGACACGTATAGTGACTAGATTTAGTATTCTGTATGGATTCTTAGTGAAGCCGCATCTGGCTGGTGATTTAATTTTCAGTCACTAATGTTAATTGTTCCCACTGTCAAATTCTGCTACTCAGATCCTGAAATTGGATGAGGGAAATCTGCCAGCTTGTCGTGCAAGCACGTGCAGAAACATACAGTACATATACACAAAAAGTCTCTCTCAGTTTTCAGGAGTCTCTTAGAGACACTAACAAGGATTCTGTTCACGCTTCACACATTTCAGTCCTCAGGAGAAATATGATGTGCCGTGACACTAAATATTCAGTCCAATATGGTGGCTAAAGCAGGGAACTGTGTATGTGTGTCTCTGTGTGTCGATTTATTCCACCCTGTGCCAGTGGGGGAAGCCAAACACGGCATGAAATAGTATGCCAGCAGCTTGGTCCTGTTAGCTCACAGCTTTTACTCTCATTGAATCGTAAGTCTGCATTTATCTAATACAAATACAAACAGGTAGTTGCTCAGACAGCGCAGCCACTCTGCTATAATCATGACTGAAGGCCCCAAAACAACTTTTGTTTGATCTCTTGAAATAAGTCACTCATTCATGCATAGTAAATAACTTGCAGCACAAGTCTAATTAAAGCTCGTATTTGGTTATTTGATGCCTGTTTACCTTAGTTTTCTAACTTTTTAATTTCTCATTTTAATTAACTTTGGATCAAAGGTGCCATTACTGCAAGAGCTATTACCAAATTACTGCACGATTTAAAAAGTCTTTCATTACCCATTGCAACACAATGCAAAGCAAATGGCCTAACTCGCAAAATCATTGACATACTTAAGCTTCATCATCGCTCTGTTTCAGGATACTTCTGGCAACATTGTTTACTAAAACTTGCTAATTTTTATTTTCTCGCTGAGACACCCATTATGATTAAAAGTTTATCTGACTAAAAAAAGCACAATCCTCACTGTGTCATATTGCAAATTAAAATAGCCACATTGATGGCAAGTAGCGATTTGAGAGGGGTTGCCATCCCTCTTGTTAACCTGCCATCCCATCTACCCATCCCACAGTAGCAGAGACTGCAGGGGCAAAGGATGTGTTATACTTTGAATATCTATGGCCCTGACCTTGGTTCTGAGTCAGTAGCCTAGCTGTTCTGTGTATTGATGAATCCATGGAGCAGTATCAGACAGGTTTATAATTGTCTTTTCTCTCAGTTATATCTTGGATCCTTAACATTTACTAAACAATGAACTATAAATACTCAGTTCCATACTGTATTGTAGTATATATACTCTATAAAGTAATGTCACTTTCATGACTAAAGTGGAAAGTAGTAACATGTAGTTGCAGTGGAACAAGAAAATTCATACTAAAAAACAGTTGCTGGGAATATTTCTCTACTAATTCACTGATCATGCAGCAGCATCTGATTCTACCAGGAGCAACCTCTGTTATTTTTAAGGGATACATGACTACAGATATTGTTTAGTTTTAGGGTAAGGTGCTTCCATTGTGTCATCCCCAATATAAAAGTTAACGTAATTAAAGTAATTCAATATTTACTATGCATGTTTTAAGGTGACGTTGTTATTGCAATGTTAATTTCCAGATGTACTGTTCTGCACATAGGGTTTGCATTGGATTTTTCTGGGGTGAACAGAGGGTGACCATACCACCAGCGCCTCATCAGGAAGGTTTCTCTAACATAGGGAGATTGTACAGCTCTGATTTGGTCAGTGTGGTTTGCTGCAGGATCTGCTGTGTTATACATATTATAGCTAAATTCTCAGACCTCTTTGCTTCACAGCATTTCAGTATTAGTATTACTGCTGCAGGCCCGAAACTTTTCTAAATTCCTCTTTTGCCTTTTTCTATTTCCAACCTTTTACTTCTGGCTCTTTTCTGTTTAGTAAAGTCTTTGTGATTAGCAATAAAAATTTAAGCAGAGTCTGAGGTTTGATAGCATAGCTTCTATTGTATTGAGCAGACCTTGTCAATACATTACCCAAACAATGGGCTAACTGGCTAATGGACTAACTCTTGGAACAGTAAGGGGCCTATGAGAGCCCTGCTGTTAATTTCTGTAAAATCTGTGATCACTTTATTTGTACGGCACATTTGAACAACAAGGCAATTCAAAGTGCTTTACACAAAACATAAAACATAGCAGTGTTTAAAAAAAGAGTTTAACAAGTTCAAATAGAATAAGGAACAAAAAATAAGTTACAGTGTAGTGTAAGATATTAGTCAAAAACCTTAATTTTGATTTAAGGACAGTGGCAAACAGCAAAGTCTTTGGAAGAACTGAGAGTTGCAGCAGACCTGCAGTTTTCTGTGATCTTGTTCCAGTTAAGTGAAAAAAACTGAACATTTCTTCCCCAAGTTTAGTGTAGACATGATCTGAGAGGTCTGGATGGTTCATTATAAAGCAGCAGATCCTTGTGATGCAGTGATCAGAATGAGATTATAGACAATACACAGGGGCTCAGTTCAGATACTCAGGAGGAGAAATTGTTCGCTACCCCATTTCCTTTTTTCTTTAAACATCTCAATTTGCATATTTCTGGTATCAGTTTTTTCCAGGTGCAATCTGTAATGCCAGGGTCACACACACAAACACGCTCACACACAGAAAGACACACACAATTTCCTGTCTTTAACTCCACTGCCCCTTGAGTCAGGCCATTTCTGTCTCTGTAGCAATGTTGCTGCTGTTTATCTTCTTTCCACTTCTGTCCATTATGTACAGTATCTGTGGTCACAGTGTCCTTCACTTGCAAATATATTGCAGCAGTGAGATGTGAATGGGATTTCACCTGATGAGAGAAGACAAGGGCAGTCATTTTCTCTATAATGGTATCATTTCAGCAAGCTCTTTGAATATGGGCACCTGTCCTCTAAATCCTTCTTTGGTCACTTCAGTCAAACACATTAAAAAGACTTCCTGTCTCTCATCAAGGTGCACAATAACTTTGCTCCAAGGATCGGCTTTTCAAAGGCAGAACTCATTTGTAACAGATGTCATGTGCCATCCGTGGGAGCAAAGAACATGTACCTAGATATTGATTCATTGATTGATTGATACAGATTCATCAAAGAAATTATTAAACAGTAATTCAGAGTACCAAATTTAGCTTGATATTAGCAAACAATACAAACTATAAAAGTGCTTGTAATTTAGGTAATCTGCATTATTTTTAAGAGGCTCAAAACTATAGTTAATTTGAAAAAAACCCTAATTTTAGAGAAGCCCTTATTTGTTTAACCCTTTTTCCTAGCATGGCCATTTCTTCATTTTACTGGACCATTCACATGGATGTTATCTATTATCAACCAATCACAAAGATGTCACCAAAGCGACCCACCAGCACACTGACACAGCGATCCATCACAGGCAAAGGACATGACACTGTCAGTCTGAGACGAATACATCTGTCGCTGAGGAGATAACTCACTGAACTTGGGATTCCTTTGGCTGTTGGTAGAGATCGAGGCAGACAATGACCTTGCACCGGAGCTGTTAGGCACTGGAGCCCATTGGCTGTAATTGCCTGTCAAGCAGCAGACATAGGGTTTGACAGAGTAGTCGGACAGTGTAATCCAGGTGTTTGCAGTGTCAATATGGGCCCTGCCAAGTCCTCTGATGGGAGGCTAGAAGAATACACTCTGACCTTTGTGTCCCTGATGTCTCAAACTGTATCTTATTAGGCTGTTTACTGCATCATGTGTGGTTACTGAAGATTTTTTTGATTGAAGTGGGCAGATTCCCTTTGGCTCTTGTTTGCATTACCACATATTTGGATTGTGTTGATTATATATTATATTACTTGCACTTGACATTTCCATTAACAAAACATATATCATTAAGGATTCTCTTTGAATTCGTAGCTTTAAAAGTGACAGGTTTGTAATGATAACCTCATTTGGTTTCTTTACATCTGCTATCATCTTACAGTCCCTTTATTGACTGTGCTGCATTTTACTCTTTATCTTCATAATTGGATTTTCACACAACAGTCTATATCCATTAACAATTGATTAGCCTGCTGATGTTTGCAAATGCCTTTCTGGTATATGGGGGCCGATATCTCCATGTGGAGATTTCACACATATGACATATGACTATGCAAATACAAACATATAACTTTATTAAAACTTTAATTTGATATATATACATATACATATAAATGTGTGTGTGATTCCAATATATGACAAGTATTTTTTTCCTTTACTGTGCACTATATTAAAACTGTCTACATATTAATGCATATTACTTGTTCATGAAATCTTCATTCCATTTTACTTATATTTACTAATACATTATTCTAAATTAATTAGTTTAAATAGAGAAACATTTTTACTGAAAGTTGGCTAAAATAAAATGTTTGTAGTTGTCATATGAAACATGACTAAAACCATGAAGGATAAAAACTAATAAGATTAGATTAGATTCCTTTATTAGTCCCACACCAGGGAAATTACAGACTGATGTCAAAATGAATGCCAATTTATAAAGATTCATGTAAGGTCATTCAATTCAGTGTCAAATGGTTGCATACACAAAAGTACCAGTATAACCTGCATTATTCCAATTTCAGATACTTGTATCAATTTATCTGAATTAGTTTTAAGAACTGAAATGTGTTTTCCTACCATTTGTGTCCCCATATCCAACAGAAAGAGAAATTACTGTAAAGAACACAGTGAATTATGTTACTGCTGCAGAAAAACAATGATTTTATACATTAAGATCTGTCACTCTGGTCCTTGAAAGGGCAAGCACCTCTCACTACGTCTGCTCTGTGTCTTTGTATAGTAGGTGTGCTATAAGTGGAGAAAAAAGGATAAACTGCACACTTCTTTTCTTAAGGGGAGCCTTACTCAAGGGAAGTACCCTTTCACTTGAGCCACAAGTGTCTGTTCCTCTCGTTCTCAACTCTGATTGTTATGTCATGTGATTCTTCTCTGCCTCTTTTCTCTGATCATTTAAATTGACATGTAGTAGACATTAGTGCTGCAGAGACACTAAATGAGAAAGCTTTCCATGCGTGTCTGCCTATCAGTCACCTTTCTCTTCCTGAGTCATTATGAGTTAACAGAACCTCTGACCCTGGAAGTATCTGTGTAATTATCCTAATGATGTCTTGGACACCTTTTTATCCCATCTGTGTGGGCATTAAGACTTCCACCGATCACCAATGATGTGTTCATCTCCCCACACTCACACTCTCTCTCTCTCTCTCTCTCTCTCTCTCTCTCTCTCTCTCTCTCTCTCCTCTCTCTCTCTCTCTCTCTCTCCTCTCTCTCTCTCCACACACACACACACACAAATATGTACACAGCCCCTCCTTTCTGTCCACAGAGAGTTCTCTCTGCAATGCTAGGTGAAAGAAATAAATTGGCCATCACAGAGACACAGGCTGAAAAAGAGGCAAGAAAATCTGGGCCCTGGTGTAATTAGATCCTGGCTTTCATAACTCATAGTCTTGGTGGAAGTCTCATTCTCATATCAAAGGGTATCAAAGGATATAACAGTAAGCTCATATTCAGACATCAGACTCCAGAGTGTCTGGATGTCTGGCCTCAACAAAAGTCAGTTTATGACAAGAGATCAGAGTACAGCGTTGGGCGATGTGTACTGCTACTGGAAGAGGAAATGAGAGATCAAGCTGAAGATATACAGGTTAAAGACTGAGATTATCAAACTGTTGGCTTTTAGACTTTAAGAGGAGGAATAATACACAGGTGAGACTGAGCTGCTCTAATGAGGTTGAAGTGGTAGTGGTGGTCTTTTTCTGATGGTTACCACAGCAAGTAAAACATGCAGAGTAAATGAAACGTGGAAGTTTAAGTAACCAAATAAAAGGAATTACTTAAATAATCAATTCATACACATAATGCAACTCAAATTAAATGGTAAATGGACTGCACTTACATAGCGCAGCAGCATTCTCCCCTTCACACCTATTCATTCACTGACGGAACAGCCATCAGGAGCAGGTTGGAGTTCAATGACCTGCCCAGCATGCGGCCTGGATGAGCTGGAGATCGAACCACTAGTCATCTGATGGGTAGACAAGCCACTCTACCTCTGCAGCTGCCCCACCTCCATAGCATTTTTTGCACTATGGCACTAACGCTGCTTTGAGGAAAAGTACCCAGCAACTGAATTTTATAGGCCATCCACACGTCGAGACTGTTTTGCTTCTGGATCAACGGTATGCTATCTAAAATCACATGCTTGGGTGGCATCATGCTATTGTTGTAAAAAAAAAAAAAGAGTAACGACAAGTCTCCTTTATGGCAGAATTGCCAGATCTTTTTGTTAAAAGTGCTTTTGTCTCTTGTTGTCTTTGGTGTTATAACAGCTCTTTGGCTGGCAGCCAGCAGCTGTCAATCAAAAAGACCCACCCTTCCATTCCGCTAAATAAAAGGAAAATTTCTGATATTTCACCAAACACCTTTGTTCTTTATCTTAATAACAAATCCATCAATACAAACTGATTTTAACAGCAAACTTTTCATAAATATTGGGACAAAAATACAGAATTGAAAGGCTTTACAGAGATTAGTGAGACTGAGTCAGGATGACATCTGTTTAAAAACATGTCTCCTGCAATCATTGCTCTTTGATCACATGAATTAGGGAGTTAATATGTGGGGAACGTTGAATGCCCCAAATATTAACTAATGATGACAGCCCGAAAACTGATTTAATCAGTGATGTGGCATCTGCACCAGATGCCACAGAGGGGAAATATCAAACTTTTGTAACTCTTGGGATACACCATTCACTTGCTGCTCATTTGATGTACTGGCCATGCCAAACACCAATGTTTGACTGGGTAAAAGGCCTGAAAGTATTATTACTTAAGAAAAAAAATGTTATTTTATCTTACCAGAGATAAGTAGAAGCTTTTAAAATTAGATATTTAATTTCTGAGGTTTTTAGTAATAAAAAAAACTAATAGTCAGTAAAGACAGAAGCTAGATTTTGAATGTTTTCCAACAAATATCATTGAGGATGTTTGTTTGGCACATAACAAAAGATAATTTGCTTTTGATCTGCATTGCAGTGGAGTGCCTAGAGACAGTTGTCCAAAAGATGAATGCAGCCAAAATCAAGTACAGTATCTTGAGCCAGAAGTGCTGCAGGCTTTGTGATTAATGTGCATGCTGTTCTCCAAATTTGTTATGTGCTCCACTGACCAGATTTTCATTCTTCTCTTGTCTCTCCTTCCATGTCTGTCTCTCTATTCAGTGCTGGGAGGCGTGGAGTCACGTGGAGTGCTGAGGAAGATCAGTGACATGCTGGAGGTGATTCTGAAGAGGATGGACAGCCTGTCCAAACTCGACAACACCTCCACCACCGATGCACGGCGCCTGGATGAGCTCAGCTCTGCTATCAACAGGTACATTGATCTTTCCCGTCATTTCATAGCTTCATTCTAGTGCTAACTGGTTTTGGTAATCACCTTAATTCTTTTTACATGCATCAGTACTACCTAAATGTAACTTCTTGTAGTGACATTAGAAAATTAAAACACTAAGATTAGATAAGGCATCTCTTACGCTCAAAAAAAGAGACAAATCTCTGCTTTTTCTCCCTGAACATATCTCATCTTAAAATGTTCTCAAATAGTTCTTAAACCATTACACACATGTGGGTTGGTCTTCATCTGTGATCACATTTTTGCTTGCCAAATTGCAAATACCTAGAGTGATAGTTAAGTGTTTAGGCAAAGGTTTATTTATCTTTGTAAAGTTTTGTAGCCAATAATTGATGATGAGTATCAGTATCAGTAAGACCCTGATTCCTCTCACAATGTTAAAAGTAATGTAAAAAACAATTACCACCTCAACTGTCTCATCTTGTTGTTAATAATAAAACCAAATGTTATAGCATATGTATGCTTTTTTTTATTCTTTCTCTGAAATTACCAGATCATATTTAGCTCTAATTTAAAAGTTCACTTAAATGCAAATCCTCTAACAAATGGTGCATTGCTAACATTAAGATGATACACGCTAATCAACTATGATACAGGAGTGTTTTGGTAAGCTCAGGTGTGTATAAACAGAGAGCAGCTGGTTGGGCTTTGTAAGATAACTTATTTACAGTAGATATGAAATACTATAACAACATCATCATATTTAAGATGCATTCCTCATTGTAATTCGTAGTGTACACCACCTCTTTATCTTCACTGTAGTCAGGACTTTTATCCTCTCTCCGCTTTACTCCTCGCCTTATTGTATTTTGCTCTCATCTTCACTCTCATTTTTTTTCCCTCTTACGATCGCTTGTGGAAATTGCTGCCTATTACCGCAAAATCGCTGCTGCAAACAGACAAGTCTTGTATGACCTTGATGCTACTGCTTTTATCAAACCGCTCCTCTCTTTGCCCCGTTAGTACCAAAACATCCAATTTGTCTTTTCTATCTAACGTTCTCTTCATTCCGACTCCTTTCATTTTCAAACAACCTAACTAAACTCAGTGCAGCAGGAGTGATGTGATACACGCTGACAGAAATCCCCTCACTTCCTCGAACCTTGTTAAATGATCCTGGATAAGCGCTCAGGTTCAGATCTGCACGGAGGCACTAGAGTGGAAGGATGAAGCGATTAATACGGTCTGACGTTAGTGTTAACTGCAATCAATGTCTAGTAATGGGCTGTTTAATGTGGGGAAGCCATTCTACTCTAAGGCCACGACTGGGGAGAAGTGCCAAGTGCTAAGGGTGTAAGTCTGCCTATTGTCAGCGGCTTTAAGTAGGACGGTACATGCATGTGTGACTGTAACAGAAATCAATTTCTAGTTATTGCCTTGAGGGGAGTAGTTTGGGTGGATAGAGGGTTATGGTCAGGGTGTAATTAGGGTCAAATACAAGAGCTGAAATCAATGTCGTGTGACTATTCTGTTTTAAATATGCTCAATGAAACGTTTGCCCTTAGGTACTAGACTTGTTGTCCTACAACTTGTATAAATAACATATGTATTGCAGTGTCTTGATGTTTTTTTTAAAAACTATAGTAACAAATTACCACATAATACAAATACATAATTATGATAGTCACTTAATATAAAGGAAGGCATATGTTATTCTTTTTATAAGCCATTTTGTTGATTGCCATCATTTTAACATTATCGTCTAAAAATACCATTGTATGTTATGCCAAGTCCACACTGTGTAGGATGGAAGTAGTGATGGAAAGAATCCAGGTAGAAGCATTCACACCTTTGGATTATTTAAGATGCCAATTTACAGTGTTTGTGTGCTATCTAGTTTATTTTTCATATTCAGTGAATAGTTATGCATGTTTTATTAGCAGAGGTCATCTTGGGGGTGTACAATATAATGTGCATGATTAAAAATAGCGTTCTGCTATGGTTTAGTCATGGTGCTGAGTGGCACAGAGAGAAAACAAGAAGCACTCAGTCACTCCTGCAGAGACCCAAGCTTTGCAGCAGGAGTGTCCTCAGCTTGTGTAGTTTCCCCATCACAATTACATTGATGCTGTTTCCCATATTTGTAACAGCAATGTTGATTTTCTTACTTTAAAGGCAAGACACCACTAATAGGAATAACAATTACTGGATGGTCAACGCTCTGCCGCAAAAAAGCTGCAAATCTAAAAATGTCTATGAAAGCAAATCTTCCTATTTGTTTGAACCATTATCCATTAATTGCTCTGTTTTTGCTGAGAAAATCTGTTAAAGCTGACATTTAAATCTCCAGTCATAATTTCAAGCAAAAGTCTTTCCCTCCAAGGAAAATTTGAGTTGTATAAAAATAGGCTAAAAGTGTGTTGATCAGCTCCCAATCTGTCTTTAAGCTTAGAGGCTGTTTGAAATTACCTTCTCCATGGTGACAGTATAAAATAGCATTATACACTTGAGTTCTATTAATGGAACTTATGTCATTTAGAATATAAGCAAAAATGACTTTTTCAGTTAAATCAGAATTCATGATCAACAAAATCACTGACAAAACCATTAATGTGTATATACATCACCTCAGTCCTTTACTGGTTTGCTTTATTTGCATTCAGACTTACTTGAACAAATGATTATTTTGATGCTACTTATAAATGTAAGCTTTGAAAACAGATAATTTAACATGTGTGGTACTTATAAACACGATTTGCATTTGAGGGCTCGTCTAAAATTATGTTTGTACAAATTGATGTAAGCTGTAACTTGTTTTGATTGGCTGTAAACAGTAAACCTCAAACTCCCCACTAGACTAAACATTATTCAGTGAGTGAAAGTAAACTTCCTCCATGCTCAGATATTGGCACACAAACTTCATCTTCAAGAAGTTCACCTTTGTTTTTAATTCTTATGAGTTCTCCTTAAAACTTGTTCTCTTGTGCATCCGTTCTCTGTGAACAATAAGAAATCAAAATCTGAACACAATGAAAAAAAATCAATTTCTGTACAGTGTTGTTTAGTTTGGACTGAATGGATCCTTGGAGCGAAGCTGCTATAATAGCTGGAGTGAAAGCTTTGATTCAGGAAGCAGAATGAAAAGGATATTGACTAAAGAAACTGTGATGAGCACATACAAACACTCACTCACACACACACACACACACACACACACACAGTTCTTGTGTTGATGAGGTTCCTTAGAAGAAGAAGAATAAAATGGTGTGTGTGTGTGTGTGTGTGTGTCTGTCTATGTATTAGTTCAGTTGAGGTAACACTTGTTAAAACCAGGCTGGGCATGAGACCAGGGCACAGACCCCGGCCAGGGACACTGCCTGCAGGATTAATGGACACACACACACACACACACACATCTTTAGTCCAATGATTTTCATTCCATCACTTATTTCTGCTCTCTTCCTGCCTCTGTCTCTCTGTTTTTTACTAACCTCAGCTCCCTCTACCTTTCCCTTTCTTGCCCTCCTGCTATTCTTTGCACCTTCATAAACACGGAGGGTGAGAGAGAGTGTGTGAGAAAGGTAGTTGATGGTATGAGTGACGTGGTAAAGTGTGATTTTTGCCAGGGGCAGAGGAACAAATGGGAAGAGAGAGCTTTATAAAAACATATCCCAAATCCAGGCCAGTCAGGCACGCATTTACAGAACGACACACACACACACACACACACACACACACACACACACACACACACACACACACACACACACACACAGACTGGGCGGGAGTCTCATCTCCGTGTGAGCTTCATTGGTGCTGACACACTCCCATGTAGCGTCGAATGGGACTTGATGTCTGAGGCCCCAGCCTGCGATTCGCCCACAGGGCAGCCACTCGTTAGAGCAGAAAACGGAGGGAAAATAACAAGGGATGGAGGGAGGGACGAGGACAGCAAAGAGCTAGAGAAAATGAGAGAGGGAGATGAAGGAGGGGAAAAGGATGTGCAGTTGATTCACTCCGTTTTACTGTGCAGCAGATGAGTGTGGAGATTGGTAAGTCTCCCCTTAGGCGTACGCTCTCTGAAGATCACTGCTCTGGCAAGGCTTTACCTATTTGTCCTTCCCTAAGCACCCATCTAAGCTCAGTCAGTAACAACCTTTATCCCAGGAGGCTTTCTTTTCCGTAGCACTCAAGTCAATGTCATACTACAGCTTTGTTGGAAGTAGCCAGTGAAGGAGACACCTAAATTCTTCTCTCATTTCATGTTTTTCTGATTTCATTTGCTCTGAGCATATGTCAGTGGGAGAAATATAAAACACTATTCAAACCTAATTCTCCATAGTGCTGCTGTGTGTGTGTGTGTGTGTGTGTGTGTGTGTGTGTGTGTGTCTCAGTTCATTTATGTGTGTCAGCATTTGTGAAGAAGACAAACAATGTTAAGTTTAATATTGTACCACCACGACATAGGTTGGAATGAATCAGAACAAACAGACATCAACCAAACATTCAAGCCCACATGCTGACACCTTGCCACATGTAACTCTTGCCCTGGACAGCTCTGGTTGGTGGGATGCTGCCAGAGCTGTCGTCTTCCCTGAAGAGGATGAGCTCATTAGATTTAGAGGGAGGGAGAGAGAAGTAAGGAGAACATGAGAACACATTGTTTCCTTAGAAAGTCTCTCTCTAGTTATCATTGATTTTCTCTTACAGGCTCTCTGTGTTTCGTTTTTTTCAGAGTGCTCTACTTTTGCTTGGCATCGTCAGTGGATTTCGTTTCGTCATTTCTTTTCCCTCTATACCTCCCGTTTTGTCGTCTCTTTGCTCTTTCTCGTTTCTGTTTTGTTTCACTCATATGTAATAGAGCCAACTGTCTACATTCATCAAAAGGGAGGAAGTTTCATTGCAAGTAGCAGGCAACAGTGGACCATCAAATATGCATATCCCTGTATTCTTTGATCATAATCATCGTTTAATGTTTCAATCAAGCTGTTTATTTAGCATCTACATGAAGGCACAGAGGATGTCTTCATTTTATAATTTCCCACTCTAAACACAAAGGTCCCACTGGTACTCTTGGTCTGTTTGCTGTAGATGGCTGAGCTCCCCCTCTTCATTTTCTGCCTGCTTTTATTCCAGTTTATCTTTGACTCTCCCACTGTATATTCTTTGTCTTTCTGTTTTTTTTCTTGCCTTCTGTGGATCTCATTGTTCAATTCTCTGCCCTGGTCTCTCTTTCTATACCTCTCTTCCTTTCTCCTCTTCTGTGTGTTCATCTCTAGGGATGAGTCCATATTGTAGCAGACATTAGAGGTGAGATAATAAAGTCAAGTCTTATAGAGGCCAACTTGCACAGTCACAGTCAAGCCCCCTCCCAAAGAGAGCTTTACAGTAACAGGGGTTACCCAGCTAAGCAAAGGTTTTGTCCTTTGGGCAAATAAATTGCAACTTTCATAAGGTAGGCAACATGGCAGCAGTAACCCTCTGCAGCTGGGAAGTTGAGTGTAATGCTCCATGTAATAATATTAATGTTTTAATATAATTTTATAGCTTAGTATTATGCTAGCTCTCATTAGAAACAATATAAATTAATAACTTTCACTAACACGTAAGCTGTATCTGTCCTACTTGCACAGAATGGAGGAGTGAAATTATATTTAGTTCTGTCCTTAAATTTTATTTAGATTAGTCTGTTTACGGCACTTTCATGAAAAAAATTGTTCAAAACCTTTTTTTCCCCTACACTTTGGAGAGGTTTTTTTTCTTCATCAGTTGAGAGGAATGTCATTTGTTGCACTATGAAATGTAAATCAGTCATACTTCCCACACATCAGCAGTAGAAAATGCAGAATTATTCCTGGAAAACCTATGAAATTTACCCGCATTGCAATAGAAAAAAGTCCTCCCATATTCCTACCTGGTTTGAGAAGACATTTATGAAAAGCACAGAAAGGCTTGCAAATTAGACTGAAGAAACTGGCATGATGGTCATCTTCTGCAAGTCTGAGGTCATGATTCTTTAAAGCAGCAGATTGCTCCCAGGGTTTGGACAGAGTCACTGTCCAAAGTTAAGTACTATAGGTATCTTTTTACTTGTGTGGGAGAGATTGAGAGCTGCAGGTGGATTGATGTTTATCAGCAGTAATGCAGATGTTTTCTCAGATAAAAGGGCACTAAGGCCGAAGGCGAGTTCCAAGTTGTTCTACATTTCAAACTTTTACCTATGGTCATGAGTTTGGGTAATGACCAAAATGAGATCATAGATACAAGCGACCAAAATAAATGTCCTCAGACATATAGAAGCAACTTGGAACGAACCTGCTGATCCTCAACATTAAAGGACTTCATGTACTCCAAATGTTCAGCAGTCATGCTAAAATAGTGACATAATGTAGTTTTATGTAAAGGCTCTGTTTCATGCAATAGAAATAGGCAACTTTATGTCACAACTTTACATTCATGCAAATGTACAATGTACAATGTTTTGTAGACAGCTTTTGCCCATTAAATATACATGCACTATAGAATAGTGGCTTCTGTTGTAGTAAACATATTAAGCAAGGTGGAAACACGCTTATTGAGCTGTTAATGTAGTGTTAAGACTGCCTGTGACTTTTATGGCTGCCTCCTTTTTCATTTTCAGTCAATTTCTCACGCAACTGATTGGGCCAATTTGAGCTGTTTACAGATCCAATCTGAAACCTCCTGAACTGCTCGCAGACCCATCAGAGTTTCTAACATGCTTGATATTTACGTTTTGATGTCTGGATGATTGCGTCTGTACTTTCCAGGTTGAACCAATTGGAGACCAGCATGGATGTACACATGTAAACATGTGTTCATGGAAGTGAATTCTGGTAAACATCTATTGTACAGATATCCAGTCTTTGCGGCTTGTGTTAGCTAGCATACTACTGTTGATATTATAGTTTTTGGTGAAGAACTATCTACCCATGCATGCTGCATCTCCACAACCATTTCTCCATCTGGATACGTTAGGGCATATGTTTTTTTCTTTTTCCACAGGCAAGCATTGCAATGACAAGTTGTTCTACACTCAGTCAGTCACCCCGTAAGATCATGTGAAATAACACAAGATCATGTGTGGTGGTACATTCAGTGTCCCCCCTTGGACAAGATAGATAAAGCCATTAATGTCCTGCAGTGTGTGATGCAACACTTATTCCAAATTGTGTAGACTATGCATGTTTGAGATTAGAGAGAAGAAAATCTATTAAGATCTTCTGTATGTGTTTAATGTAGCCTGATTTAAAAATGGGTTACTAGTGCCAATTAGTTAAATAGCCTTGCATTCCACACACACACACACACACACAAAATCAATAATTCTGTTATTATGCTGCATTTAGGCCTAGAGCTTTAATGGGGGTTAATAACCTCTTCTGATTAGACAATACAGAGACACAGGAATGTGACGCATACACATACACATGCACATATGTATGTGCATGTACACACACTCAATGCACACTGAAATCAAGTCATTTAAATGGACATAATGGGCACAGCAGTATGAGCATGTGTAGTGATGCAGACTTTGCTTTGCGTGATGTGCAGTCATGCAGTCAGATGCTTTGGAAATATGCAGAACTACAATGAGCACACAAATCGATGCAAACACATTCAATCAACAAACACACACACATTCCCCACACATCTTATTATGTGAATGGGAAGTCTCTCACCCTGCAGAGGAAGTGGTATTAACAGCACAGGTCTTTTTCTATTTCACGCTCCAACCAAGTGTCTAACAATTTGCATCTCCTGCTAACACTTATACATCTGTTGAGATGTAAAAAGGAAGGGAGGGGTCACAGAGAAAGACAGGCAATGGAGAGAAGTGGGAGAAAAGAGTGAGACAGAAAGAAAAAAGAAATGAAGAGTGAAACTCAAAAGACGAGAATAGCCAAAGAGGAGAGAGTAGCCTGCGACTCAAGTGAAGGAGCAATAATTTGCAGAAGACAAGGTACTCAAGAGGAGGTGATACTATTGTGAAAGAAGTATGGGGGATAACAGATATTTATGGCTGTTTTTAGAATTTTTGGGTGCTTGCTAGCATGGGATTAGTGGGTCTGCTAAATATAGATTTACATGCCTTTTGTCCATGCACTTTGTTTGAAATTCATATTACATTTTGTGACAGCAGTGTAAAGTTACATCTAATTTCCAAGACCTTTACCTCTTCCTCACTTTACTTTTAATATGTTGTAATTTGTACTTTTAATATGTGTGTATTTGTGCGTGTGCAGGTTTCAACCAGCCGGCCTCGTAGAGAGGATCCAAGCTATAGCCCAGAATGTTTCCAACATGGCCATCAGGGTGGAGCAGATACTGCAAAACAGCATGGTGCAAGGAAGAGGTATGGTACTAGACATCATCATCAGTATGAAATGCTTCTCTTCCCTTGTTTTATTTCACTTTACTTTCCCATGTAATGTATTTTGGAAAGCATAAAGTTTGAGACAAGAAGTAATTGATGTCAAGTGCATGACTCTTGGAGGCCTATCCTCATACTGATTACATCAGCCCTAATTTCATACAGCCATATAGAAACTAGATACAACACAATTAAGTTGTAAATAACAATTAATAAGTTAATAATAATTAATCAGCACAATATGCACACGTTCACACAACACCAAGTAATTTCACCCAGTCGACTCGTGAAACATTTTTGAATTCACCACTGACATTGAAATGATGTTTCACCTCCCTGCAGCCTGCTTGTCACATTACATTGTTTTTATTTGGCAAATGCTTTTTATCAGTGACACAGTCCACACAAGGCAGCCACCCAGTGCAGGTGACAATATTATGGTGTCACACAGACAAAATACAAGAAAACAAATAATAAGGCAGTAAACATTGCACATTACTGAAAAGCACTATTATGAAGTGCTTATGTAAATACACAAATCTGGTAAAAGATAATAATGATTACATAAGAGCAAAAGATACACATAATACAAAGAATAATACTCACTTACAATTACTATGGTAACAAGAACACTCAGAGAAAGTGCATGCAGAGATGGACAAATCACTAGATTGAACTGATGTATAATAAATATTAAGTGACTTAGATCATAAGGTTACTTTTGCAATGTACTGTGTCCTAACCATTCTCCCTTTAAATAATGGGTGTGCACAGAAAGATGACTGGTAACTAAAAAACATCTTTTCTGAAGAAAAAAAAAAGTTGCACTCAGTATTGTTCAGCTTTAAGTGCAGCTGGACTCTTGCACAGCTGTCAGCTTGTGTTTGAGAAAAACTTCAATGCTGCTGTTACTTACTACTGAACAAAAGAGAATACAAACCAGATCTTCAGACACACACATGCAAAGTAAGAGAATGGGACAAACACACTGTCACAGACTTGTTTAAATGAGGAAATCTAGCTCATTTCTCCTCTGTCACAAATCACTTCTGACACCTTGCCAGAATACACAGGTTTTCTCAGTGCGATTACAGCAGTGGGGTTAAAAATAGTTCATTTAAAACATCAATCCAAAATCTGAAAGAATCAGGATCTGACAGGGCATCTACAGTACTCATACTGTAAAATCTGTAGCATTTTCTCTGGCTTTGTCTTTAGCTTGAGGTCAAAACCAGGAAGAATTTATAGTTGGATAGAAGATTGATTGAAGATTTTATTTTTAGGAACATAAGAAGATAAATGTGTGTAATCAAGCCATCTGGGAAATACTGTTGTGCAGGCAGCACACTGTGGTCATCTCTGTATCTCGTTGCTTTATTGCTTCCATCCAACCCTGTTCTTGCACATTTTTAATCAAAACCTAAATAATACTAAGCTTGTGACAGCTCTGTACATGTCCACACACACACACACACACATAACATAACCACTATTAAGATCATTTTTTGTCCTCCTTCTTCTCCTCTCTCACTTTTTCTCTTGAGGGTAATTGCCCAATTCTTTACAAGAGAATAAATGAGCATTACATCTCCTTTTGTTTTTCCCTGCTGCATCTGCAGGGATGATGGCACACGCCAAAATGAAAACACTGCTGCTTTCTCTAATCACAGATGAATTGAAACACTGCCGGCAGACTTTATTATCATACAGCTCAGTGGTGGTTTATTTATCTCATGGTCAGGCATGTGCGAGAGAGAACGACAGGAGAAAGAGAGAGACAAAGAGGACGTGATTAGAATTTCCTTCCCCTCAAGCACTGACGAGGCTTTTATGTTCTTTCTTGCAGGGACAGGAGTCAAGTTTTTATCTAGTTATTTGACCACATTTCCAATTGTTGCTACAGTGGTTTCTATTGTAATCATATTTGTAAGTGGTGTGTGTCTCAGTGAGTGTGTTTTCAGTCGATAGAGCCCCAGGGAAGACTTATGTGCAGAAATGTGTCTTTTTCATTAGGCAAATGGAAACAGACGCAACCTAGAGAGAAGGCAAATTTGTTTGTTCAGGGAGAGAGAGAGAAAGGCAGAGAGGATGGGTGGCAGAAAAACAAAAAGAAATTGAAGCTGCATTGCTTCTCTTCTCACACAGTATCACTCCACCTCTTTTCCCTGTCTCTCTCAATCACTCTCTTCCCTTCTTTTCCTCACATCAGCAGCAGAGAGGCAGTTAACTAAGTCAGTGGAGCAATTAATGCAGTGAGTGTAGCCTAAGTGAGCAGACGTACTTGCTAGCGTAACCGTAGGATGGTTGGCAGCAGCGGGAGACAGGCTGTGCTGCTTTATCAGAGCCCAGTGAATAGTGTGCACTGCAGTAGAGCCGATATGGTGTGATGTTGCAGAGGGGAAACCACAGGGATTTATGGGCACCGACAGCACGCGCACACACACACACACACACACACACACACACACACACACACACACACGACATACGCTGGAAGTGATGATGTTAATGATAATGGAGAAAGTTAATATTGCTGTAAAATGTCTGCAGTCATTGGCCATTAATGTGAGTGATGCTATAACCTGGGGGTTATGAGGGGTGAGCCTGTGGGTCACATACGTTCAGCTCTGCAGTCATTTTGTGAAAATTATTTGTTTAAGAAATAAAACCTAAATTTTAAAGGGGCTTTGACATGCACCATATGCTGCTAAATGAGCTGATAGATATTATTACTCTGGTTGATTGCTGTTGGAATAGTTATCTTCACTAGAGAATAAATATTCATATTGAAGCCATCTGACTGAAGTGAGCTAAACCAGTGAATCTATAGACTAATGAAGCAGTGATTGTGGGTACAGCAAAGGCACGCGACTTTCATTTCACTCACAAGAGGCTGAGATAAATTGATATTTCCAAATGGCACTGTATCCCGGTGTGTCCGTGGCCTTTTCCTGGAAGTTGTCAAGCTTACAAAAGATATATTCATGCTTTATCACTGAAGGTAAAATTTAATTCACTGTGTCTTTTCAGCAGTGAGAGATGGGACATCAAGCCAGTGTGAAGTACCAAGGGATCCCCGCTTTCCAGAGTGTCCAGGGAAAGTAGATGTAAGTGTCTCAATCTGTTATGACAATGATGCATATGATTCTTTATGATTTTTAATTGAAAGATATGTTGGAGACCATGTGGTCAAATCACTATCCTTTTTATCGGAAATGTAACATTTTGTGATGAGAAAAGGTACGGACAAACTGCAGCCAGTTAAAGGTAATCACAGACAAAAAGGGACATTCAGTGCCACTGTTAAAGAAACAAAAATATAAAGCCTTCTAACATGCTGTCTGTCAGTTTTTTGCACAAGTTGACGTGATTTTGTCAGTACATGAATGTACATACACTGTCCTAAATATATGTGTTCTTTGTATACCATAGTGGATGCGAGCACGTTGGACATCGGACCCTTGTTATGCCTTCTACGGTGTGGATGGTTCAGACTGCTCCTTCCTTATCTACCTGAGCGAAGTGGAGTGGTTCTGCCCCCCACTGGCCTGGAGGAACCACACCAGCCCCCCCATCCAACATGCACAGCAGGCAAAGGCAGCCAAGAGACAGGTTAGGGGAATACTCACAAACACCCACAGCCAAAACAGGCACCATGTAAATAAAATGTTACAAAGGACAAACAATCACAGAGTGAATGAAGTCTATTGATGGCTCACAACCTCAGCAAAGAACAATGCTGCTTACATTACTATTTGCTATGAAAGCAGCAGCACACACATAAACTTAACTAAATTACATGTGTAATGCCTAATGTCATGACCACTTCAAAGTATAAAGATCAGCCATTTTATTTAAAACTAATGCCTGGTCCACATGACTTACTTTTGCGTGAGTTGGGAGCCCTACTAACTGTTTGCAGGCATGTGGCTTCTCCACAGAGAATGTTGCTGCAGTGCTGCTGTTCCTGGCAGCTCTGTCTTTCAATATTGAATTTGCCTTTGATAATGACTATATTATAAAGATTTGTTTAATTTTATTATAAATTTCACATCTAATCTCTGATCATATCTCTGATTGATCAGTGATCAACCACTAAAACAGAACAATTCCTTTAAAAACAGACATTTAGATGGTAACCTAAATAAAGAAAAAAATCTGATAATAATCACACATGATCATATTTGTTCATTGTTGTCTCATGTCTGTGACATGATGTACTGACAAAGACCTGGATACTATAGAGAAAGATATAATATTGTTGGTATGATGCTGATACGATTATTATTTTCACTGTTTATTTTAATAAGAAACTTGTGCATCATGCAGAGAGAAATTGGCAAGACTATGACTTTCTAACTAGATAGCAGCACTGCAGCTGAGCATGAGCCATGTTGTTCAGACTGGCCTGAGTTAATTGTTTATACATACATAGGTCATAAGGTATTTTTAAATGATAAATGACTTAATTTTTCAAACAATAATCTAAACGGTATGAAGAGCCCCAAACGTACAACAGAAGTAAGCATTTCTGTCTGATGAGAAAGAGCAGATGCGGCGTGTGGGAGTATGATCTACACAGTATACAAACCAAGAGATGCAGTTTAACCTTTTCCAGCCAGGAAAAAGAGTTTGAATTACTTTAACTGTGGTATTTAGTATTCAGCTCCATACACATCAATGTTCAAGACAGAGTCCTATATATATCATAGTAACATGTCTACAGTAAGGATGGCACAAAAATAGTTTTGATCCCATCATTATGAACCATTATGAGACATTTCTTCCCAGCTGTGGTGACATATACGATTCAGCTTAACGACGCGGTACTGATGGCAACTTTTACAGGAAATAACAAGACCACAGTTAGTCTGTTGCCAGAAGAACTTAGTACCTTTACCTACTGTTCTCTTAACAAAATATGTGTCTTGTGTCCAATACCTTTTCTCACCCTCCAATGACTCACAACCAAGGGGTTAAACACAACCTTACTTTCTGTTTAATAACTGACATAAACATAAATACAGTTGCAGGTCTGCTGTTTTTCCTTTTCAGCACACACATAAAAATTACCAGGCAACTACCTCTTTCCAACTGTCCTCAGCTCACTGAGGTTATGTAGAAATACTACAGTGGTACAAATTAATGGGGAATCAGGGCAACGGTCCCTTGAGAAATTCATGAAATACAGAGAGGGGAGACATGAAGGCCACAAAATGCAGCTTATTGGCGTGGCCTTTGCTGTTTTTCAGCCTCTTCACATTTGTTTCACTTCATCATTAGCCATCATATATTCAACAACGACTGTACCTACTGTCCCCTTTTGGCCAGTGAAGATGATTTGCGGAAGCCAGTTCTTTCCAGGGCATTCTGTCAGATGCACAGATGCACAAGTTATTAATTCTTAATATGAATTACAAGAAAATCATGAATCTTATCACATGACATTAATAAAACATGTCACCAACATGTACATACTTGCCCCTCTTATAAACCCTGTATTGTTCAGTTTTCCTGTGCGTTTGGTAAATAAACATCTATTCAGCAGTTGGCGACATTAAATGTTAATTGGTTGCTTTCATTATTAATGCTTTTGAGGAAATTGAAAGCTCAAATCTTACATCCCATAATGGATGGAGAGTAAAGTCAAGGAAGTAGAAAACAGAGTCTCACAGTGGAAAAAGGAAAAAAAAAACATAGACAGGCACTGATGCGTGGGTCAGCGGCTGGTATTGATGAATGGCAAATGCTTGTGTTATAATTACGGTTTGTACAAGAATTTGTCCCAAAGTGTTGCCTGTTATATTTCCAGTTTTAAATGGCCTTTGGAAACAACAATAACAAAAGGTTGGTAATTAAGAGTGTGATTGATGGTGGTCATTACATTATCTGTCACATGTCCCAATCACATGTCCCGATCAAAAGAGGAAGAATCCTAAGATATCCTTTTGGTGCAAAGACGCTGTTCAGGAGTAATAGTAGTCCTCCTGACTGTGATGGTTAATTTTGTTAGTTGGTTAGTTAGTTAATATAATAAGTGTGTCTGAATTTGGATGTTCATATGAAAAAGGAAAGGCTTTACTGCACATACTCATACTGCTCATTCTGACTGTTGTGTCTGATTTTTTTTCCAAAGTTATAGGGGCTTAGTCAGCCTTTTACAGTGTTTTTTTCGGGAGCACAAAGCAATCATGAATGTTTAAAGTAGTTATTAAAGTGATGTGTGTGCATTATACCTCTGTGTGTCTGCTTTCACCTTGCTTTTCATACTTGTTTTTTTCTTTTTGTGGCACTGGAGAAATTTTCTGGAGGTAAAGCAGAATGTCAGTGTAAATGAAGACTGATATCTCCATCTTACCTTGTGACCCAAATTACTGAACTGTGGATTATAGTCTTCCTGTATCTTGCACACAAACAGGGCTGAACCAAGGTTGTTCTCATGGGAGGAAAGTCTTGATTGTTTTGAGCATTAGTTAGAAAATGCATGCTCTTCTAAATTCTTGCCAAACTTTTCTTTGACAGAGTAAAACTAAAGTTAGCCTCGAAATACTGCAGCAAATACCACAGTGAACACAGCTCTTTTTTGGACACACCATTTTCTTTGGAAACACTAGTTTCTTGATGTACTTGACAAGGCAAATACTGCGCTGTATTGCAAAAGGGTCTATTCTTTTAAAAACTCTACCAGTAAGAACTTTTTTACTTTTATGGAGAATCTAAAATTACCATCATACACCAGGAAAGGTTTTTCATGTAGATAACATCTCATATCATCTTCTCTTACTTGCTTTTGGTTGCTTTGCATGAACTGCACAGAAGCCAGTAAAAGACAAACAAAACTAAAGCCCAATCTAGAACATTTGATTTGTGACAAAATGTGTTGCTACTTGCAACTACTTGTTTTCTCCAGCTTTTTAGGTGGTTTAACATCTAGCATCCCAAAATAGGTGTTACGATAAAGATAGTGAGTTACATGCTGCATTTGTTGTATTGATAAAACCACCCCCTCATGGTTATTGGCTGCATCAGACCCCGGTGCCGTGATTGGTTGGTGCATATAAAGACTGAGGAGCTTCACATCCGGGCCTTATGGCCACTTTGCCAGTTGCCAGACCTTTGTGTGTTGCTCTGTTTTGTGGACTTGCCAGAAGAGCTTGTGGGGGAGAGCTGCCATTTTTGTTAATCATTGTGTTTTCTCCTGTTTACCTATTGTTCAGGAAGACAGACGTAGGCTTGTACTTTTTCTTTGTTCATTCTAGGTTATCCACATTGCTTCCTTTTCAGATTAGGGCACTTTTGTTTGTTATGTTGGCCTTGGCTCTCCCTTATGTGGTTTATGGCTCTATGGATGGTAAATGACTAAGAATAAGTGGAGATTTTTTTCTTTTCCTCAGTCTGGTCTTATGTTACTCAACCCCCACTCTAGACCATCTTGGGGACGTAACAATTATAAAAAGATGAGAGGAGCAACAAGACAAGACAATCAACATTCCTGAGTCAGGCTTAAATAGGCCGGTTCACTTGGCTGCAACTTTTCCTGCAACATTCCAAAATGGTTTCATCTAGTTGCAATACTTTAATCTGAACCAAGCTTAAGAGTATATACCCATACTAACTGCTCTATGAGGCTGTCATGCTCAACTTTCATAAATAAGCCAAGTACAGGACAAATTGACATTCTGGGCTAATAAAGTGATAGACCCACTGACCAACATAATGCTGGACAAGACACAATTTTAAATAACTGTTTGGTAACTGTGTTTCACAGTAATTGTCACGTCCTCTTACTTGTCAGGCTGCCTTCCGCACAGACCTGTCTGTACTGCTGGACCAGGTTGGGACAGGGAAGGAGTCACTCAGCTTCATGAAGCGCCGAATCCGCCGCCTTGCGCAGCAGTGGGCAACAGCTGCCAGTCACCTAGAAGTCAAGTTGGAGCAACGATGGAGGGATCAAAAGAAGGTGAGGGACAGAGGATGTTGGACGAGAGTGAAGTGTGTATTTTTTCAAATGTAATAACCTTTTTAGGGCAAAATGCAACATTCAACTGAGAAAAATTTGCAAAAACAAAATGATCAAGCACATTAAATGATGTGAAGAGTGATACAATACACACCAATTTAAAGAACAGTACCAGATGGGGGGAAAGACAACTGAGCTATACAACATGTAACACATCAACACACACACTGCAGTGCAGCTCATATTACCAAATACATTAATACTGTCCTGACTATGAGTTTGTACAGGATTCAGAGTGATCTACAAATGACCTTAAAATGCAGGATTCAAGGTTAGCTTTCAATTCCAACGTGCTAGGCCTCTGACATGCTGATTTCCACTCAAGTAAGGGGGTATGAAAACCTTTTTCAGATGCTTCTTAAATGGTTCTCGTTTTGAATGATGGCAGGAGAAAAATCATAGAGGAGGTAATGATAGGTTGTCATCCATCGCTGCCATCTGCATTCTTCTGCTGTAACTGGTGTGTAACTGTTTTTATGTTCCCATTCGAAAATAGTGTTCAAAGCTGTATACTGTAAAATAAGAATTTTCCACGGTATCATAGTGTTAAATTGTTGAACCTCATTTTGGTTGGCACTGAAATGGCTCAGTATGGACTTGGCTACTTCTTACTTGTAGCCATGCACGCCAAGAGCTTAGTGAGAGAAAGGAAGAAAGAGATGTGAGGATGGATGAGGGAGAAGACATAAAAAGGAGAAAAGAGGTATGAAATGATGATGATGAATGATTGGGATTATGATGAAATGCCAAGCATGTGCCAGTGCCAGAGGGAGAAGAATGAGATGAGAAAGGAAGGACAAGAGGGGGATGGATGGTTGTGGGGTCGGTACAGTAGAATATGGATTAGGAAAGAATTGATGGAGTTGGAGAAGGGGAGTCGTGAGGCACCGCTGAGATGAGCAAGCAAGAAAGACTGGCAAGTCAAAGTGGGGATTTCATTAAAAATTGTTTAAAGATATAAAACTAACTGTGTAATTTAAAGGGTTACTTTTCCAAATGTCAGCAAAAGCAATTTGTAATTTAAACTTTGAGAGTCTTAAAAAACTTTTTTGCTGCTTGTAACCTTTCACCACATTTACACCTACAGCACATTTTAGGTTTTGTTAAGCCACCTTACCTCTCTCATTCTTTACTCTGAGTAGACTCATAATCCTAAAATTTGGAAAATAATGATATATGAATGAGTTGTTAACCTGAGAAGTCAGACTGGGCACACAGTTTGCTTCTTCTTCCCAAAATGTTTCCTTCTGCCCCCATCTCTCTCTAAAATAAGTTAACAAGGGTAGAAATAGTCCCCTGTCACTGAGATTGATGTTCTCCTTTCTTGTAGTGCACTGAGGGGATTTGTTATCCTCTATCATGGCTCTGTGGCCGCCTCAACAGCCGATATGCCTTACAACGTGCTGCTGCTATCTCAACAGCAGATGTCCTGGTGTTTGTAAGAGTTCGCCTTGACTGTCAAAAGCTGTTTATCATAATAATTAGAGCGGGATGTAAAAATGTGTGTGTTTGTGTACTTGTCCTGTGTGTTTGTGTGGGTGTGTTGGACATCAATGCAATAAAAGTAAAAGGAGAGGATCTCATACATTTTATTCTGAAATAATATCTTTGTGTGTACCAGCTCAACTTACCACATTAAACCCTTTCCCTCCTCCCATGCAGAAAGATTCATTTTTGTTTTGACTTTAAAGTAAACACTTACTTTAACATTGAGAAGGGGAACACTGATTTTAATTAACTCTGACTAAGAAAAAAAAAGTTGTCTGATGTGAATTGACTATGGCCTTGCACTCGCCTAACCTTTGTCTCTGGTAAAATCCCTTGTTTCCAATAGCAGTTTTAGCATTCTGCTTGAGTGTGCAGTCTTTACAATTCCAATGGGGCTCTGTTGAAACAGCTCTGTTTCCTTGTTTGGCTTCTCTTTGATTGTAAGCAGAGTGGATGTTTACTCAGAAAAAGAATAAATTAGCAGAGCAGAGAGGCAAGTATGGGGGACGAAAGGATGGAAAGCATTAAGAGGGAGAGGAAAATGAGAGAAAGGGGCTAGATGATTCTGTCGAACTGTCTGTGACAGACAAGAGGACAGGAAGCGTGAAGGTGTGTGTGCATGAGTGTGACTGTTGAAACTTGAAATGTAAGGGGTCATAAGATATTTTCTATGGTCAAATATATTTGAGAGATAGACATTTGAAAGATTTTGTACGCAGAGTGCCGGGGTGAGTGGTGAAGTAGAAACCTGCCTCAGATATTCTAAGAAATCTTTTTTTATTTTGTCACTAATCTGCCCATTTCCTCTGTGCTTGTGAAGTTCAGAAAGAATACAATCAACCTTTTGCTGCACTTCCCTTTCAAAGCAGTTAGACATTTGAGAGAGCTCATCTTTTTTTTTAGTGCCATTATCAAACTTAATGAAAGCCTGGGTCAACCCATTCAGCCATTATAACGTAGCTGATGGAACATTTTGTGTATAACAAATTACTGTTCTCTTTTTTACCAGACATCAAAGGATACATATTCATCTAAGCCATATTATAATGGAAGGTCTATGAAAGATGACAGTACTGATCCAAAGACACTGATTTGTTAACCTGCTGCAGTGAATTCACCCCGTCTGTTGTTAGTTTAAGCGTCTCAGCGAGTGACTTTGTGTGCATCTGTGCCTACGCGGTGTGCTTTGAGCATTCACATTTAGTGTGTTCATCAGCATATGTCGAACTGCTAATTTCTGTTCTCCCTGTGTCTGCCCTCTCGAAAGTTAATTGCCTTTTGACTGATGAAGAGCAGACATTATAGGAGACTAATGGAATGTACGGAAGGTGAAGAGAGGAGGTGGAAGTCGGGTGAGGTGATATGAAAAAAGTTAGTAGGAAAGACGAGGGGACAGGTCAGAGAAAGGAGGAAGGAGGAAAGACGTGAGGAGAAATAAAGAAGGGGAGGTTGTCTGTGGAGGGGTGAAAGGAGTTTGACGGAGAAGGTGAGAGTAAGGGTAGAGTAGTGATGGTTGGCAGTGCCAGCTTGTGTTGCCACCCGTGGCCCTCCATCAGACAGCTGCGACCTTCATACGGGCCACAGTGCATGAGGAAATAGGGTCACACACATACAGACACACAAACTCAAACACATACATGCAGGCGAGATCTTGCACTAACAGATGCTAGTACAGGCATTAGTATTCTTCTGTCATTAGCCTGTTAGTGATGAGTGGAGCAGAGCAAAAGAATAGAGTGTTAATACATTCCTGAGAGACTCTTCTACTCTCCTCCTCTCACATGTACAGACCAAGGACTTTCCAAGGATTTTACTTAGAGACGCACTTATATTACATAAAACGTTCCTAACATTGGTACATGAAAGACAATAGGCTTCTTTTTCCACAGCTTATCCCAGTTATGTAATAACACAAAAAAACCATTCAGAACAGGGACAATGTTGTGAAAACACCTTGATTTGACGGGTGGCACATGAACACATGCACCAGCAGATGAGGTGATGTAAAGGTGAGTAAGAGATTTAAGCGCAAGTGTGCTTTTGTCGTGCCTCTCTGTCAGTTTCTGCGGGTTTTGCAGGGCTTTGTATTTGATCCCCATGGGACATTAACAGTAGAGAGTAGCTTTAGATCCTTTAAAGAATGCCCCAAGCTCACGGTGAACAAGTGAGCACCCACACCGAACACACACACACACACACAAACATCCACACATACTGAGTTCATTGATGGATGTCAGTGTAAAACAAAACAAAAACAAACAAAATTCGAAATCCATCAGCACACACTTATAGACACACCATCTTGGAGTACCAAAAGTCCACCGTATAAAGAGCTTCACTCTCTAGTGTGTGATTAGGTTCCTGGGGGAGGCAGCTGGCCGTGATACAGGAGTTTATGAGAAAGCGCAGCTTTAGCATCAGAGTTACTCCCTTTGTTGACGACTTCCCATTGTGTGGCTTTTCCACCCGTTCAGCTTCATTATCAAGTGAGTGTGTGAGCAAACATGTGAGAATGTGTTGGCAGTGATCTGCATGGTAAAACACAGTGAGAACCACCCACCTCAGTTCCTCCCTCCTCTCCATTCCAGCTATTGATTCCTGTACCGTGATATAAAAGTTGCTTCTCTGGTGTTGTCCTGATATGTTTCATTGAACTCCACTTTAATTCTGTTACTGTCTACTAAAGAGAAAGTAAAATCTCTTCTCGGCAGTCTAGATCATGGGTGCAAGTTGCCAGGTTTTCTGAAGCACCCTTACCTCTCTCCCTATTAACTTGTGTCTGTGTGGATGCCACTTTTATAGAATTCAATCCACACGCTCTGCTGCCACTGTGTGATATTTCTCGTATTTATTTAGCAGCACTGCTGTGCAGCTGCCAGTTTGTAAAATTCGTCTCCTTCTGTCTCCATTTCTGCGTGGTTGCCAGTGTTTGTGCGATACACCCTCATCAGCACCACAACCTCCACCAAGCCAAGAGAGTGAATAGTACTGGCGCCATGAATTCTCACTCTTGCCATCTGCCACCCAAACTGTAATTAAATTTCACTTATCTTTTTTTATGAAGCAGAAGTTAATAGAGCAGGCTTATTAAATCAGGGGATTTTTCACGCCAGCTGGAGTGTCACTGGAGCTTGACTCTGCTACATGCACAGTATTGTCCAGTGTTTCACACACACTTTGGACATCAGTGGAATGACTTAAGAAGTTGTACATTATGTATATAGATAAATTACAAAAGAGCCTCCCATAAATATAAAAAATTCTAACCATTTTTTAGTTTTGGATATTTTTTTCTGACATAAAATGAAATGCGTGCTGTGAAGCTGTAGTATGTGTATCATTGCATTGAAGCTGGTGTGGTATGACAGAGAGGGAAAGAGAGTGCAATGCGGCACTCTACTAAAAAGATCTTGGAAGCTTTTAATCCTTACCTCTCCAGTTCATAACTGTATAGATACAGACGTAGGATGCACTTTTACATACATAAAAGCAGAGAGATGGAGAACTAGTGAGCAATCACGTTTCAAACTTTTTGCCAAATTCTGCACAGGTGGCCTTAAGCTTGTGTTCATGCTGCGTTTGCTAATCAGGATTACTCACCAGAACAAGGTTTGGACATGGCTGTGTCTAATCCACTGTGAAACGCATGTTGCTCATTTCTTGGTGGGTTGCACTGAATAATCAGTAGCTAGGTGGGCATGCATGACAGGTTTGTATCCTGTAAGTGCAAGCTGTATAACAGTACAACATACTATAAACTGTGATAATTCCTTCATGTGTGTTACGTGATGTTTTAAAACAATGGAGAATGTTTCTGTTGGATGCCTAGGAATTAGGTACAGCTGTTATCTGCACAGGCATGCGGTGAATTTAAAATGAGGACAGTAAAGTCCATAATGATGGATTTCTACATGTGCATGCTCTTCCATTGGAGCATGAGGGGATGATGCGTTGGGGATTTCAAAGAATTACTTTTCAGTTTCCATAATTTTCTTTTGGAAGAGTCTGAAATTCTAATGATTCTAATCCTCAAACTCATTAAAACAGTTTGCACTGTGGAAGCTTAACTTTCAAGGAGCTTAACTTTACTCAGTATGTGCGCATATATAAATAATATAATGTAAATCAGACTAAATTAAATGCACTTTATAATATACACATTATACATTATGTGTATATGAATTGCTGCATCATCAGCACAACATTGTGGCTGTATAGTATATATTTTTAATAGATTTTTAAGAGATTGTGGTACATGCTAAAGAATAGCTGAATGTTTCAGGCTTTTTATCTGACAGGAAAAACACACTTTTTAGTTATTGCTGGGCTCAGAGCTTCTGCTCAGCAGAATGGGAAATTGTGAAAAAAAAGTTGACCAACAAAGTGAGGCCTACTTAGCAGCAGGCATCATTAATGAATAGTAAATTGTATTGGGCGTCTTTGTTTATGTTAGTGAATTATTTATTAAGTAAAGAATAAGTTACTCAGCAACTCATGCCTTTTCGAAATGTAAAAAAAACTTTTGAAAGCACAAAGTTGTTTTGTGGAGTAAGGGATTATTGATAAATTTCAGGTGCACTCACTTTTGGTTTTACTTTTAAAGAAAATGTTTTAGGTAATCTGTTCCATTGTCCCATTGGACTTGATGGTAGTAATATCACCATATTTGCAGATCTCACTGATTCCCTTGGTGACTACAATGTCTTCATATCCAATAGAAGTTATGGCTAAATCTATGCAAAAGGGAGTCAATATGTAATAAACTTTGTAATTCATATTAGTTGACATGTTTGCAAACTTTTAACTCTTTCACTAAATGTCTTCTTTCAGATCCTGGTACATGTGGGCTTCCTAACTGAGGAGTCTGGAGATGTTTTCAGCCCCAAAGTGCTGAAGGGGGGTCCTCTGGGAGAGATGGTCCAGTGGGCCGACATTCTTACTGCCCTCCATGTTTTAGGACATAACCTCAAGATCTCCATGTCTGTTAAGGAGCTGCAGGGGTGAGTTTCTGTATGCTAAAGCTACCTAATGGTGTCTTTGTGTGTTTGACTTGGGAATTAGACAGGTGATAACACGTCAACACCATTTGTCTTTCATCAGCAACTTTCTAGTCATCATTCCCATAATATCTCCCCTTCAGTGAACCAGTGTTACCTTCTCTACAGAAAAGACCAAACTGTAAATATACCTGGTTTGACTGTAAAAGCAACTAATATCGGCAGTATTAAGAGCACAAAAGCAGCTATAATGATTAAAATTGCTGAAGATCAAGGAATTACTACCACAGCTGAAAAATCTGAATGAACCTCTATATGAACTGGTATTAAAAGAAGCCAGTGGGTGACATTTCACTAGTTAACCGGCTATATTACATTGATAAAGGGATTATCCAGACAAGGAAACATGTTTGCTTTGAAAAGAAAAGGTTATTGATTTCTAGGGTCAAGGTTGCAAACAGCTTAACTACTTGTAACCAGAATCTGGCCCTTTTTGACATCATGTTTCGTTGAGTGTCTAAATTACTTTCACTAATGTCATCCTGCCACAGTTGTATTTAACGTGTTTATTAGAAGGCATACAAACACCTTTGATGACAGCTGTGACAACTAACCGATGACCTTTTGCAAACCTCCTATTATGCTAATGTGCACTTGTTCAAATGCAACAAGCAAATATGTAAGAGAGCAGTGTGCTCTAATTACATACTATTCCCACTTAACTTTAAGATTAGGAATAAGGTCCCTTAGGTCCTGTTGATTTATTTGTTGCTGTATTGATCCCTTATTGATGTGCTCCACAGCTCCCTGTCAGTGTGACTGTGTTGGTGTGTGTCTTTTTATCCCCTGCGTCAGCACGCTTACATGTTTCTGCTGACGGTTACAGCTGTAGAGCCAACACACACACACACACACGCAGATGGGTGGATGGATGTAAATCTACCCTGTTGGGAGAGATCCCTTAGGCTTGTTCTGCTCGGCCTGTGCAATATCTACCTCATAGCCGAGACTGAATAAATCACACAGGTTGTCAAGCTCTCTGAAGATGGATGGCTAATGTTGAACAGCAGAATTATGAATAGGTATGAGTCTGAGAAGACAACTGAATCGCACTGCAGATGGGCGATGTCTTTGTTCAGCCTTGATTGGGCCAATAGTCTTTGTCTTTCTGCCATCGTTGATCACAGCGATGACACATGTGTAGAGTATAGATCAATATAATGATGTCAGCAGAGACCCCACTGTACTCTCTTACACTGTGCACTGCCTGCGACAACTCTCACAAATCATAGAAGAAGTATTGTATTGACCCCCAGACTTTGGCACTCATTTTGTAGACTTATAACACCTCTGCAGGGAGCAGGAGAGAGTGGGAAAATCTAGGGGCATTTTGTACTTAAAAAATGAGTTTAAAGATGGCAGGGACATCCACAAGGCTGAGTTCAGCTGTCAGATTTTAAATGGATGGCGCGATCATTTTTACTGCGTACGTGTCACTGTAGTGTCTCAGGACCCCTTTTTAAAAAGTGGTCTTTCTCACAACCCATGGTCTGATTTTTTTTATTTTTTCAGGCAGTGTTATCTAACATAGCAGCATGAAGAATTATTTTGTTCACCTTGCCAACATGAAATGGCTTTGGAAGGAAAATAGCTTTTAGCTTTGGATTACTTTGGGAAGCAGTCTGATCTATCTCCAGACTGCATTTGAATCCTGACTCAGTTCCTTTAAAAACACTGGTGTGAGAAATAGCAAATCAACAGCACCTTGTGATGTCAATCTTTCCACATGGTTTGCTGCAGGAAAGTGGAAGAGAGAACGGTTATGCAGTGTGCTCAGTTGTTTTTTGTTGATGTGTCACTTTTTTGTTTTCAGCCCACTTTTCCCTCGGTCCATGCCATTGGTGAGAAAAAAAAAGTTTAAGTTAAACTAAGGTACCAGTGCTGCCTGATTGTCATGGAGTTGTATGATAAAAATGAAAATTCTCTGTCTTCCTATATCTGAATACAATCTGTCAGGTTCTTAATTGATCTTTGGCTCATCATAATGTGTAGAAAACATTATGCTTCCCAGTGTGTTAGAGAGGATGATGTTAAAGGCAATCCTGGCAGAAAGGCCTTTTTATGAGTGGCATAGTCCAGTGTGCTACCATGCACACCATATTCATATTTAACACAAACACAACCTGCTGCATTCTTACGCTATTTCTCTGTACTCTCTCATATCAGCTTTCTGTGTACTCACACCATGTCGTCCAAATGTATCATTGTGTTTTGTTAGCAAACAGACAAGAAAAGTAGAAAGCCAGGGTGACAGCACCTTGCTCAAAGTCAACATTTCACACAAAGTATCACAAAAATTATTTCGAAGTTTGTTTTTTCCTCGCAGATGTCGGATGTGTTGATCTTGTTTATTGTGGTACTGAGCTAGAGTACATAAGTATAATGATGAATAACCGCATATTACATTGTTTTGGGTGCAGACACACAAACATGTAAAAGGACACACAGACCAATGCTCTGCAAATCTGGACAGGCAAGTTGTCCAAGATGAAGAGAAAACCAGGCAGACAGACAACAATTGTCTCAGAGAGGCAGCTTAGTTGAGTCCAAACACAGATTGGGAAAGTTTTCTTCACTTCTCTCTCTTCTCAACAGTGACCAACATTAAAACAAATCTGATCTGAAGTGCCTTGGGTCTATCCACCTCAACAACTTCACTGTGTGGGTGTGTGTGTGTCTGTGTGTGTTTGTGTGTGTGTCCATGGTCTGTGACATACTGCTCTCATGGCCACATCTGAGGGTTGTAATTTGCTGAGGAGGAAGCAGAGGGTAGCTGTAATTGGCCACTAAGGGGATGATGTGGTCTTACTGTGTACTTTATATAAGAAAAATCCTGATTTGTAGTTTCCAATCAGCACTTTGATCAGATGGCTGCACTTTACTCACTAGAGTTGCACAGTCTGATCACATTGGGAATCACTAACATACTCTGGCCTACACATAATGGCTGAAAGTAAAAATAAACCAGAGTACACAGACAAAAACCCATCGTATCGATTTCACCCAGGATCTAATATATTTTTGTAGATAAAGACTAAACTAAACTGAATTCTCAAGTTGATTTCTTTTCTATTTTGTGGTCTGTCCTATTGTGTAGTCTTGTGGCCTGCAGGTTCTAATAATACAGGAGAGTTATTCCCTCATAATCTTTCATGTTTTCTGTGACAAAGTACAAACATATCTCATTCTCGAAGCTGTCACTGGTTGAGCGGATAGAGTTGAGAAAATGTGTATAGAGAACCCTGTAGGGAAGAAAAGGGAAAAGAAGGAGAACAGTAAAGTGCTGAGTTGACATCTGTGGAGCTGGGGTGGGGACTTGATATTCAAATATGCAAATAATGGTTCTTTGCATCATTTTTTTTGTCTTTTGAAGGCTCACTGATAAATGTCGCTCCTTTTTCAGATATTTAACTGTCCTTCATTTCTGCACAAAGCAGATCTTTCACTTGCGCCACGTACGTGCCCACACACACCAGCACACAAACCTGACTTCGTTCAGTACAGATTTTGCATCTCCCAGTTTCTGCTGAGTGTGCACGCCTTACAATGTGGACTAACTGAGTAGCTTGATGGAAATGAAGCTGAATGTGGTGCCAATTAGATTGGCAAGGCACCTGAGATGTATTAGTGTGAGAGGAAGGAGAGACAGGGCTCTGCCTGCTCTACATTACAGACTCTTGGGTCCAGATCACTGAGAGCTGTTGCTGTCACTGTGAAGGTGGGTGGTCAGCACCTTTGTGCCTTATCCTGTCACGATTGCAAAGAGAAGTGTGGACAGTACTTTAAATGCTGAAAGATACTTGATCCAGGGAACAAATGTATATGTTGGTTTTTATAGTTATATGATAACTAGTCAGGGTAAGTTAAAGGCAGTAAGACAGGAAAGGTGCGAGAGAGACAGGTGACAAATACAAATGGTACTAAATGAAAATGCCTAGACTCAAACTTTTTTTTGTTTTGTATTGACTCGTATGTCCTGTCTACTCCTATTATACACAAAAGCAAAGGGAATTTGTGTATCTATGAAAACAAATACGTGGGAGTGACAGTTATAGTTGCAGTCCAAAAAAACCCTGCATGATTTCAATGGTCTGCATGCCTGTGCAGCTGCCATGCCACATGAATGCCAGATCAGCGTTTCCTCCTGATCTGACACACCAACTTCGCTCTTTGTCTTTGTGCATTTTTCTACTGCTAAGACTCCTGTTTGTCTCTGGGTTGTACCTGGTGATGATCTGCGACATGAAGCTTGCGTTTGACACAACAACATCAATATTTTGATCTTTGCTACTTAAGTTTGACATCATGCACAAATGTCACAGACAGCATTGCAGATGCACTACTGCAAGTGGTCACATAATGGCTTGCAATTTTGTATATGAAAAACTGGTATTTCTATCAGCAGCTGCATGCCTGCTACTAGGCCTTGGACCCAATGAACAACGGATGCAATGTAAAAATATTTTTAACACAAAGCACACACTGTAAGCAAAGATTATAAGGATGGGAGCAGAATTGAATAGCAATCAAAATAAAATGACAAAGCCCCATTTTACACTGCACATGCATATGTTCATTTGAATCTGCCTTCTCCATTAATTTCCCTCAAATGTAATGAGCTTATTTATACCATAAATTAACATGCTGTGGTGATTAGAGAGAAAAATGGCATAAAATCTGTATTTAAAGGGCAGAATGAGTGTGCTAAAGTGTCCTTTAAATAAGGATATGTCTGCCTTTTAAGACAACTCCATGTTTCTTTTTTGACCCTGATGTCACACTACAGGCCCCTTGAGAGTCCAAGTGCTAATCTAGTTGGTCCAAGTGGCCCACAAAGTGCCCTTCTATGGGCACTTAATTCACACTTGCAGCACTCATGTGCTGCATTGGTCAGCCCAAGTGCCCCTCTAGTCCACAAAATTTCACCTTTAGTCAGACCCCCCCCATGCAATAGCTCAAGTGTTTTTTGAGTTTGTGTGCTGGTACAACATATTGTTCTTTTTATGATTATATGGCCTTATGGCCATTTGTTATATCATCAGATTTGAACTGCCAGACATTTCCAGGTCATTAGCAGACAAAATAATGGTACAGTTCTTTGTGCTGACTAAGATCAGTTTTTATACCATCCTCTCTAACAGTTACTGCAACGGCCACCTTCATCAGTACCACAAAGTTTTTTTCCCCCACTCTGCACTGGCAGATAGTGCTTTCATGGTGGAATTTCACACCCCTACACCCCATCTTACCAACAAAACTGCTTAAGTCAACCATTCACATAACAAGAAACATCTAAATTTCTATCTGTCTTTCCCAGAATTCAATGTCTAAAATGCATTAAGCTCTTTTTTACTCTAGGGATAAGCAGGTGAACAGCCATCTAACAATGACAGTGGTTTAGCCACACTGTTTAGTCAGTTTAGTCACACAAACATTTTATTTTTCATCATAATACATGATCACACCACCACAGTAATATCCGTCTTCAGACAACTCAGTCTTGTGTACAAAGGTCAAGTCTGCTGGTCAGGGATGTTATATATCTTAAACCTTTTGGACAGAGCACCAGTATAAAAGCTTCTATTGTCCAGATGCAAAGCAGGGCACCAGGCACCAGTGAGTGTAATCTTTGACTAAGGCGAGCTCTTAAGCCAGTTAAGTCGAACTGTTGTGTATTGTTGGTGCACTTAATTTACCCTTTATCAGTCTGCATGTAGCTCCATCTGTCTTGAGTGAAAGGAAGTGTTTTATAGGAAGAGAAAGGCTCCATATGTGCTTGTATATCCATGTGTATGCATGTGCTTCTACAGCAAGCTATAAAAGAACTAAAGCTAAAGTTTGCATCATAAGCTCATCGCTGTAAATCTAGCGCTTTGGCCCAGAAATGGCTTGCATAACCCAAGAGATTAATGCAAAAAGAGCTATCCACTGAGGTTGCGTAATGCCTTATAAAATTGGATTGGTCTTCTGATTCTCTCCGCTGCACACTTGTTTTTCTCTGTATTGGGTGTCTGTCTTGCATCTGCTCTAGTTTGACTATCATGCATCTAAACTTCTTTTGTTGACATTTTCTTCCTTCTCCCTTTATGAAGGTGTCTCCTGCTGCTTTTGGTTATAATTTAATCATGTGCCTTCAATCTTTCTCAACATCAGAGGACTAAATGTGTCCTGATATTGTTAAATGATCTGTGAGGCAACCTCCAAGAGCCTGAAAATGCCTGGATAAAGAAATTGCAGTTAAATGAGCGAGCTGCTCTCTGCTCATCTTCGGCTGGGCAAACATGAATTTCCTCTCAAATATCACTTATGCAGTCTGCAGGATAAACATGTGGATGTGAATGTGTGGGTGTTTGTGGGAGTTGCTGTTTAATTCTTCTTCCTCTTTTTGTTTAGCTTATTACTTTTTCCTGTAGAGTCAAAGTCCATCTCTGTTTGACCCTTTGCCTCATAAACACTCCCACTCTTTTTCTATATCTCTCTCTTTTCTACTGTCTCTTCATGTCCCTTTTTCCTCCATTGCCCCCCATCAACTTGACTCCCTCACCTTCCACCATCATTAAAGTGAAGCCTGTAGAGAGACTGGAGTCAGTGACCTCAGTTCACCTCCTGCTCTTCCACAGACTGGCTACGAGCTGCCTTATTATACCTGCCCCAAAGCAGATAACACACACACACATACAGTGCACACATGCACACGTATCTTCTTTAAAACCCTGATCTTGCTTTCCTTGCTTCTCCCTGGCAATTAGGCTATTATTCCTTTCTATACATCACTGCTTTCTCTTATTTTTCATAACTAATACTTTTCTGTAGCTTCTGACTTTGTTGTGCAAGTGAACAACCACGCAATTTTAGAGTGAAATAACTTGTAAAGCAGCTGACTCAAAACATTATTATAAACCCGGCTGTACATGCGGGGGAGAAGCATCTTATATTAAAAATATCCAAACTTTGAGTTATGAAGGGAGTGTGTATCCGATCTCTTTATTTGAGAGAACCTGCTGAGGTGTTTGAAACTCCTAAAGAGACTTGTGAGGTAGCTCTGTTTTTAAGAGAAATGGTGCACATTAACATTAATCAGTTGTGGGAGCTGTTTTTCTATGTGTGTGTTGGAAATATGAGATAGAGCGTCAGCTTGTCTCTTTGTTAAAAACTAGAGCGTGAAAATGAGTAGTATGCTCAGTCTGCATTATTTGGTCTGCTTAAATATTCCGTTTTAGCAGAAACAAACCACAAGCAAACTCCCTGTTTCCTCCAGAGGTGGAGTGTAACTAAGTATATTAATTCAAGTACTGGGCTCATGTTTAAATTGTAGGTATTTGTAGATCACTTAGGGGTTTTTTTACATTTTTTTATTTCACTAAAATTATTTGTCAGCTTGAAACTTGCTTGTAAATTGAGATTTTTCCAAAATATCAAGAATTTAAAGATTATGGTGTTTGTTTGAAATTAAACTTTCCAATAGTGTATACAGCACAGCTGAAACCATTAGTCCATTAATCATTATTCATGACAATTCATGACAACAAAATGACAACAAAATCATTTCATGGTTCCAGCTTTTCAGATGAGAGGATTTGCTGCTTTTCCTTGAAATTATCATAATTCTTATTTTTTCTTATGTTTTGTTTATTAACCAAACATCATTTAATAAATGGAGAAAGTAATCATCAGAGTAACCCATAGTATAAATAATCAGCAGCCCTATACAAAATAGAATGATAAAAAAGGATAAAAAGCTCAAGCAACTGCAACAGCAAAATCCCTCCCATTAATGCATGAATAATAATAATAATGAGTAATATTGAAGAAATATATAAAACCAGTTTTCCTCCTCCTTTCTCCTTCCTTGTGCCTCTTTACCTTTCTATCTCTTTTTATGTCAGTCTGTCTCTCAGGCTTTGTCTGTTTTCTTTCTCTCTTCTGTTTTCTCTCTCTCTTATTCCAGTAGTTTCACTCTAAGCTCAAATCAATGTGCTTGTTAGCAACTCCCCAGAATTTTTACAACATTTCATCACCCCATACCCTTCCTTCTAACCCCTTACAGACAGACACACACCACAGTACCACACACTTGGTAATGATTTCCCTTATCGCTTGTCTCAGATTTGAAGAACTGAGGGGAAAAAGAACAGTTGTGGCCCATGGGTGGCTTTGGCTTGCATTACTGGTGTTGCTTTGACTCACATCCACACGACATTACCTCTAATTGGTCTGCGTGACACAACTGGGACTCTGAAATACAAATAGGAAATAGGACAAGCTGCTGCTTATGCTGCTTTAGCTGATTTAGCACAATCCTCAGTGTACTAACATGAGGGTCTTTGTGTATGCTGGTATGTTGGGTTTGCAGCCTTTTGACATGGGGAACATTTTATGACATAAAAGATATGTGGAATGTGAAATGGTGCTATCTAGAGTAATTTTAAAATTTTCTGAGATAAACTAAATATGTTTAAATAGCAAACAGAGTTAAATCAAATCCCTGGAACTGTCTAGTTTGGGAGAGCAACACACATAGCTCGTGAATACAGTGCACTGTGCTATGTAGGGCTGTATTATTCATCATAATTTGGCCTCACATGTCAAAGTCTCTGAACTTATCTGACTGTTTTGTTTTGATTGGTCTTTACATTTACACTATTTAGTTGCATGTTTACCATAGTCACCTCATATATTTTGGGCAGATCAGATAGTTATGATGATGAAGATGTATTGGTATGCAGTCTAAACTCTTCTAATGCTTAACATGTAATGCTTACATCTGCAAGATAACTGTAGAAGCAAGCGTCCACAAGGTGTGTCCCATGTGACAATGGACAATGGCAGCTGTAGTTTTGCTGAAGTGGTCAGTTTGATCACTGAATAATCTGTGTGGATGAGGGGAAGGCGTGAATGAGAACCTGTGAAGACAATAAAGCTGCTGTCTCACTCATAAATGTAATTCATCGTAGTGATGTCTGTGTGAGTTTACAAATAGCTTTTGTATTGTATTTTATATAGATATTGTAAGTTATTCTACTCTTTATGTCAGTTATCATCTTCAAGTGTATTTATGCAGCCCAGGAAACCAAGATGGTTGCAGTCAACTTTGTGATATGGCTATAAAACATGCATATCTGGCTACATGTGAAAGAAATTTTGCTTAATCTCATCTAGATTTCATCCAAGGAAAAGATGCACGTAATAACACATGTAAGGGTAGGCTGATGGTCCCAGATAGAATAAAGAATGTCATTATTGATGCTAATGTACATTACACCAATACATGTATAATATTAACTTGTCTGCCATAAAAAAAGGCTGTTTTTCCTTTTGGCCCATTAAAGTATTTTGTCTAGTGTGCACGAGGAAAATAGTGATTGACCAAGAGAGAGGGGTGGAGTGGAGAGTAAAGGCAGTAAAGGCGGACTCAGTTGTCTGAGTATGTGACGAAAGGCTAAGGGAGGTCAGCTTCTAACTGCTGCAGGGGCAAAACAGTTGGCTCTGGCTGAATAAAGTGAGGGGAAAAGAAATGCCAGACAGACAGGACCGGCAAAGGCATTTGAGAGTCAAGGTGTGTGTGTTGCATCAAAGTGTGCATGTTTGATCATTCCAGACCCAGGCGCTGAGGGCTTTTCAATCTCGTCATCCTGGGGAATGGAAACAGGGGAGGGAGTTCTAGCGCTGAATAGACTTCAAGGCCTGGAGACACATTGAGCTGAGCACCAGTAAAACCACTGCTACCAGCCATTCATCAACCTCCTTTCCAACACAGAGTTTTATTTCTCAAAAGGTGTTGCCTAAGGCAGGCAGAAGAAGAAATAAGGAAAAAAGACCAAAAAGTATTAACACGTCTAGGTTTTCCTAAAATGCTCTGTTTGACTGACCTATAATAGGTACCCCTCAGTAGACTTGGCATTTGTTGTTCTCTTGGCTACCACAGCTTGGAAAAGCACTAACAACAAATGCCAAACAGACAATAATAACATACATTAAAATTAACATTGGTGTTTGCTGACTTTGTGATATGCAACTGCATTACAGTGACATTAGCTTGTCACTCAGGTGAAAGTGGAGGTGACTTACACAATCTACTTTGACAATCAGACAAATAATGTGTTATTTTTATTTATTTTTGTTTGTATGTTAATGAATCTGTTGACTTCTACTGTTTGAAGTAGCCCAATATTGTGCAATAATACTGGGTTTTTTTATATTGAGCATTAATTGCAAAATGAAGCATGTCCTCAGTGAATCTATCTTTGTACATTTTTTAGATGTAGCTAAGTGTAACAGCTTTACACAAGCTTTGCAAGCTTAACTTAGCAAAGCAAATTGTGCTGCAAACAGTGCAATTTGCAAACACACACGTATGTATATCTTCATTTTATTTTTGTCAAGGTTTTTCTGTGTGCTTTGCATCAAACTGGTTTAATACAACTTTATGTGTCACTATAACCACATTACTGGGTAGTGCCCATCAGACGTATGAAACAAGGTTGTCACAGTTAGTGTTTTATATTTGCACAGTTATTATATGACTGGCTTAGATAGCATAAAAGGTGAAGTAAGTTTATGAAAGATCCGGCAAAACATCACATACTGAATCTGTAAGTCGAGGGACTGAATTTCTTCTTGGGTTAAGAGAAATAATGAGCCCTTGCTTGAAAGATTATGAACCTCATAATGGTTCTTAATTGGTTCTCAGTGCAGTGGTGCATGGCCACTGCTGACAAATTAGTGTGCAGCACCTGGAGAGCAAGCGCATTGTCATCAATTTTGATGTTGGGAAAGTATGCAGTCATGCATTAAAGGAAAATATCAATAGTTACATCATCAATTATGTGCACCATAAAACTGAAAAGTAGATTTAATATCATATACATTTTACAATCTGGCTTCCTATCTTTGTTTTTTCCACAGATTACTTTATTTCAACATATTACAGGTTTTTTTTTTATAAGCATCAAATCTGGTTTCAGCTCTCAGTTTTTAGATCAAAATTAAAAGGCACTGAACCAGAGACACCAATTCGTCAGGTCTGTTAACAGCGCTGCTAAAAATGAGGTCAAACACTTCTTCTCATCTGCATTTTTGTTTAGCAAAGGCAGCATATATAACTTTTCAGAGCTCTTGCTATTGTGACTTTCATTGACAAGAGGGTGCAGCTGATATGAGCAAAGTCAAGCATAATTGGGTTTGGTACCTACATACTCTACCTCATGAGGCATCCTTGGAGTTGTTAAAAGTTAACACGAGAACACGAAACATTTTGCTCAATGATGCTGTCAGTGTCTCCTCTACCTAATGGCTTAAAAGCGATGGGTTGTCAAAGCCAAGCTAAAACTGATGTCAGTATACCTGATATTTCTGTGCCCTCTCCAAGGAGAAAATTGGGCCATTTTAGAGCAGCCAGCCTTGAAATTAGGCTGAGCGAAGAAAGGTGTTGATTTCACTAAATCTAAATAGATTGCTGTCTTTTCTCTCACCTTTATTTTTTTGTTTGATTTCCCACTTTGTCTCACTTTAGCCTTTTCCTCTCACTCTATCTCTGGTTTGTGCAGCAAATTCTGGGTAATAACTGAACTCAAGCAGGGAAAGGCAGTTATAAAACACACTGGCAGGTCTTTTTGTAGATGCCTATAGTATCAGTGCTGACAGACGCTGCTGTAACAGCTTTTTTGCAGCTCCATCACTGACAGACCAGCATTGTGTTTCTGCTCCATTTGTCTGACGGAGAAGTGCAAGTGGACTCCATAACATCTATATTCTACAGAATACACATTCCAGCACCTCTTTATTTTATTGTTCAGTAGCTTGAAATCAAGCATATTTTGAGTTAAAATCAACAATAAACTGGATTTTAGTTCTCATGGTGAGTCTGAAGAGAATAGAATAAAGATGTGTCACTGCTATATAATTCATCTTGTGCCAAGTCTGCTGTGCTGTTTATCCTGAAAATAATTTATTTGGAAAATTTTCAAGTCCACAATAAAAAACAGACACAATTGCCATTGAAAATGCCACAAGCCTGATCTGAAAATCAAAAGAACAAAAACTACAAAAACTTTTTTCTGATTGTACACAGCTATGGATAGAGTTTAATTTAATTTAGCAACAGAAAAACAACCTGGTTAGGGTGACTTGAAAGTCATACTCAGACTACTCAGACTCAAATTCATGTACAAAATTTCCATAAAATTAATCCCCAGGCCGTTGCAAAATGTTTCAGTAAGGAAAAATTGGTTGACCAACTGATTGACATTGTCCAACATTACCAACCCTTGAGCCACTCCACAAGGATGGCTTAAAACTACTGTAAAGGTCAGGGATCAGCTGTGATCCTGTTTAAAAGAAACAAATATTTCCTGTCAGTACAAAACAGGAAGCAAACTCAAAGACTGTCAAAAACTGACACTTCCATGACCCATCAATTGAGCTTTAACATGATCACTCAAAAAATTGTCTTTCAACTTTGTTGAACTTTATATATAATTTAAAAAGAAATGAAAAATAAATGTTTTCATAATAATATAATTCACATTATAAATATAAAGTCCTATTTACTACATAACGTTATGTAACATTTTAACTTGTAATTTTGTTTTGTAAATTGACAAAAAATTTGATTATCCTAAATCACAGTGTCCAGGAAATGGCTTGGTCACTTGAATGTAAATTGTTTGCAAGGCATTTGCTGAAAAAAACATTTCCATGCCATCAGATTTAGGACTCTCAGTACTTTGTGTGAACAAACAACTTGCTAATTAACACTTAAGTTGGAATGATTGTTACTAAAAAAAAACACTGTAAACTTTTTTGGCATGTGACTAAGGAACGGATGAGACGTGGGTTTAGTCTCAGTCATTTGACTGCCAGTAGAGAACTTTCCTGTTGCAGTGTGGGTTTGAAAGTTTAATTTCAGGTGCAAGCTCAACCTCAGTTCAGGCAACTGAGTGCAGCTCCAATGAGCCAATGGTCTATAACACACTTCAATAGAAATTAGTTCAGTTGGTGCTCTGCCCTGTCAGCTGTGTAATACTAATGAGTTCACTTGAATATGCTGTGTGTGTGTGTGTATGTGTGTGTATGTGTGGAATGTGGGAGGCCTCTTGCATCTGCACGTCCACTTGACTTGAGATGATTTCTGAGTGTTTGTTCCTACACATTCATCAATATGTGTGCTCGCTCAACACTTGAGTGAAAGGCATCTGCCTGCTGTATCACAGAGCAGCACTCTGCTTCTGTTTCATTCCTTCCTGAGTGTTGGTGGCAGGTTGCAAAGTGGATTTATTTGATCTGCACCATGTGTGAGAGCATAATGATAAGTATATCTGCCAAAGTATCTATTTACACACGCATATTCACCATATGTATTTTAATATGTCTGTGTGTGTGCACTGTGTGGTCTCACATCCATCGTATCTATCGCTGAGTATGTGTGTGTTTTCAATTCCCTCAACTTCCTCCTTCACAACCAATGCAGACTCTTATTCTTCTTGATTTAGTGGGATTAGATCAAAAGTTGCTGATGAAGGGAAAAGAGCATAGCGTCTGACATCTTGGGAGACAAAGCAGGGGCTGGCTTTATAAGCAAAGGGTGCATATGCAACGAGTGAGTATCTGTGTATGTGCGCACAGTGCGAAATGTTTCTTTGTGAAATTGATATCCCCTATTGCTGAATCCTTTTTTGTTTCCTTTTTTCAGATTCTTAATCATACTGTCTAACATTACCTGATTTTCTGTCTTTATATCCATTCCTACTTCTTCTTTCTCTTTACTCTTTTTCTCACTCACTCCCACTTGCTTTTTTTTTCTCTCTCTCTCTGAATACCCGCCCACTTGTGACTAACTTGTCATTTCTCCTTTCACCTTGCTCCCTCATCTTTCTATCTATCTACCCCTGCGTCTCTAATTCTCCCTCTCTGCACTGGAGCTCTTCATCTGAGAATTTTACTATCTCTGACAGGAGTGGGTTTTTTTTCCCCTCTTCCTTCTTCAATCTCTGATTCATCCCTCCCTCTGATGCTCTCTCACTCTCTCTCTCTCTCTGTGTGTGTGTGTGTATTGGTGTTTATGATGCCTAGCAGCTCTCTTATCTACTGCACCCTGCCTTGGCTGATAACTGGGCCCTGTCAGCTGCCTCTAGCACTGCCGTACATGTACATGTGTTTCAGACCATGCGGGTGTGTAAAAGATTGTGTTGAAAAGTGTATTCGTATCTGCTTGTGTGTGTGGGTGTGTGTGTGTACGTTGGGGGTGTTGTGCATGTGTGCAATTCAAGTAAAAGCACCTTTGCCAACTCACACACAGATTGCCATCCCCTGGGTGCAATCAGAGGCGGATGTGGAAACAGATGATTATGTGGATGTTTGAGTGTTTGATTACCCTCTGTGTGTGTGTGTGTGTGTGTGTGTGTGTGTGTGCGCGCGCACACTTGATTGAGCTGATAATTAAGAACATGTTGATTTACAACAGTATTTACTTTTCAGGCAGCAATTTTTGATACTCCAGCTATCTATGCTACCAAGCATGCACACACACATACTCACCTACATACACACACTCACATCACTGAGATAACTTCTTGACATATAAAGTAGACATGTCTCTCTAAAATGGGAGTATTACACAGCCTACAGCTGCCTCCAGGGTCCACACATAAGAGGATCAAGTTGCTATTGCACAATTTTGTCATCATGTCACGGTAATAAACTTTTTAACCAAATTCAATTCTGTAAGTTTTGAGGCTGAAACTTTTTTTGATGTTACCTTATGCAACACCACTGCAACATTTTCATGATATTTAGTGCTTGAGAGTTTTTGGTTTCATGTTTTGATGTGTGCGAGGCCCTTCTTTGAATTGTCACTGAGGCTTGTAAACATGTACACATTTTGCATACAAGATGCACATTTCCCTCAAAGTAAAATCTACAAAACAATACCAATGAAAGTTTTAGCTGCTCTGTTTTATACCATCTTTGGTCTCTGAATCTGCTCTTTCTGCTTGACCACTCTTTTATATGGAAATAGAAGTGATTACCATATTGTTCTCCATGTTTGTCTTTTTTTCTGGCAGAGTGAGAACTGCTTAGTGCTTTCTTGCATGCATAATACTTGTCTGGGGTAATCTCGGTTTTTCAGTTAAGATGTCAAAACAAAAAAATTGAATTAAAATAAACAATTGGAGTCTAAAATGTTTAATCGTTTAATTGTTTTTTATTTTTGAAAAATGGATTAAGCAATCTTGATGTCCTGTAAAATTCAAGGGGATTGTTTTGATTTGCCTTGACTTGATTTGAATAATGGAAAAAAAAATTAAAAAACAAAAATCAAGTATCAAGGTACGACTGTCAAATCACTTTTATTACATTGATATGCAATGAAGAGGTCAGTCTGTCAATGCCATTTTTTCCTTTGATACTAGAAGGTGAATAAAAGATAGACACAATGTAGGTCAGGCGATACAAAGCACCAGAATACACTGATAATTGTACTGTGTGTGTGTATACTGTATATACTGAATATAGTATATATATACTGACATGTGTAGACAAACACACACACAGGACTGGACAGAGGGGCATATGCATCAGCTCATACAATAAGTAAGAATGTAATCTCTGGTTCTGCCCCATTTAACTAATACTTCATTAACTCAAACACACACAGTACCCACAGCATATACAGTGGTCAACCTATGGGCAAAAATGAATGATGTGAGACCTCCATAAGCATCATGTGCTATTGCTCATTTTGTTCTTTTGTGTGTCCAGTAACATTGATAAATTGCCCCTTAGCAGATCAATACAGTCACTTGCCACTAAAAGGTGTAGCTGTATGGTACACTGCTTAAGAAAACATGGCTAGACATATCCCACACAAACATACACAGACAGACACAGCTAGGTGTTTGATATAGCAAACCATGATGTTTAAATCATGTGTCTGAAACCCAGTGAGTAAAAAAAGTCACACCTTTATAAATGTGCAGGTTATTGAAATCTAAAAACAGAAATAACAAAAATGTAAATGTCAGCCTTGTTCCATATTTAATGTGATCTTATAATGAACAAAGCAATTTAAACAAAATAAAAACAAATAAACAAAATACAACACCTTGATTGCAATGCGATGCAATTTTATGTGTGTAGACATTTTATGTGCACAGTGTTGACAACAATGATGTGGCACTGGCCTGGTTCATCTGTCAAACATGTCCTCCTATGTAATTCTCCGAGATGCTTCCTCCTCCTGTGCATCTCTCTCTTGTTCCTGCTGCTCCAAAGGTCTATTTTAAGTTTCCCCTTATTCGCGAACATGCTACCCCAGGGGGAAATCGTGTGTAGACACAGTATTAATTTCCACTGCTACATGGACCTGTTAACACCTAGTACCACTGTTGTTTTGTCTCGCTTTACTAAAATTAAAACCTGGATGGCCAAAAACTTCCTGCAGTTAAATGAGTCCAAAATAGAACTCATTATAATCACCCCCTCTGGCTTCAGCACCAGCAACATTAATAATCTCTCTTCTAGTTTGGATGGCTTGCCCAGTGATGTTCCTAAAGAGGGCCACAGTCTTTGAGTTATTTTTGATTGAGTTGTGTCTTATTGCTCAGGTTACCAAAATGCTGAAATTGTGCTTTGTACAAGTGACACAGCTGACCAAAACCAGGTCATTCCTTCCACTTGCAGACTTAGGAAAGGTCATCCATGCCTTATCAATAATAATATAAAAACATATATAATATACATATTATATATAGTATAAAAAGATATAATATACATAATATATACTATTCAATATCTAATAAGATTTAAATACTCTGCTGCTTTTGGAAGAGATAGAAAAGTTTTGTATAGCCCCTCTTACACAGATTCTTAATGCTAAGTAGCCCGCTGCTCTCCTACCCCGCATTATTTCATGGCATTTTATTGAATGTGTTGGTGTGTGTTTTTGTGTATGGACATGTATTTTTGATGTTGTTGGGACAGTAATCTTTTTACACAGTTACACTGATGGGACTCGCTTGTGGGGACAAAATACAAGTCCCTATAACATAAATCATTAAATTTTAGGGTGAAGACTTGCTTTGAAGTTAGGGTAAAGAAAAGTATCCAGGAAATGAAATGAAATGCATTCTAAAATTTGAACGTGCACCCTTTGTCTGTGCATTTGTTTGTGTGTGTGTTCATTCTGAGGGCTCCTTGACTGCATGCCAGCCAGGAGACAAGAGAACCTTGGGTAATTGGACTCCTGTGTGGCCCTGCATGGCACTGGAATTGTGTCTGGGATCATTGCCATCTTGAGTTTCTGTGTGTGTGTGTGTGTGTTACTGATGTCTGCTTTGAATCTCTGAATAGGGTCTTTTCTGCATGTCAGCATTCATGCAAGTAGAGTAATGTGTTTCTGTGGAACACTGATATGCATTGTGGTTTTGTGTAAGTGTGTTCCAAATTGAGGCACAACCCCAATGAATTTGGATTTCAAGTTTTTTTTTATATGTTTTTATCCTGTGACTTTTATTTAATTTGTTAACTGACTTTATATTTTCCTACCAATATTTGAACTTCTTCATCAAGTAAGCATTTATAAAATATGCATTGTCAAAGGCACTGTTTCATTAAACCTTTAAAACCATAGTGCACAGGTGCATGCAGCAAATGTACGCGCACACACACACACACACACACACACACTCTTACACGGTGAGCTTGTGTTGTGAGAGCAGCAGGGTCTGCCATTATGTGCTGTGGCTCAAAACCCTCTACAAATAGGTTAAAAAAAGACCTAAGCATGAGAGAGCCTGTGGCACATGTATTGGAGCTCTACAGTGATTACTTCATCATTGTGTGACTTGTCACTAAGCACATTCGGTACTGAACAATTCACAGAAAATTCAGACAGAATCAAATAAAAAAAAACACAATTCTACGTACGTACGTATATGTCACATTTATTTATTTATTTATTCATTCATTTATTTTAATTGAAAGTTCCAGGAAATTCAGAGGTCTTTCAAAGGTTCAGTAAATGCATGCTGATGCAATGAGTAATCACAAAATAATTTTGATTACGATTATTGCCTTTCAAATGAAATCCACTGAATGGTGCCCCACAAGATCTATTGTTGGATGTGTTATGGTTGAATAGCTGAATGCCAAAAGAGTGGGATTACAGGAAAAGAACAAGACAAACAGACTGCTGATGGAAAATGAAGAATTGAGGAGCTGCTTTTATTCTGCTGTGCTGCTGCTCTCTTGGCCATTGATACATTACAGTCTGTTTTTCTTTTTTGTTTTGAATCCCAATTAGCATTGCTGCAAAACCTTCTCTGCCTTGTGTCATTGCTCCTCGTCTCTGTGATAACAGACAGAGGGACATACAGGAGACTGATAGACATCTGTGGGCAAACAAAAGGACTGACTGAGCTTAATCGTTGCATAATGAAAATATGCACATACTGTGTTATTGCTTCCTCAATAAATAACCAGAGATGGTATAGAATTCATTATGAATTACATCTTTTTCTGCTCTTCAAGGAACACTGTGTATGTGTGCTCAGTGGGATGCTGGACATGAAGCATTTGGTGAGGATATATATATAATTTAGCAAGATAAATGTATGCAGCCTGTTTATGGATTATGTTTCAATCTAGAGGCATTACCAAGCTGACATAATGTGTAATACTGTAAATTAGCGATCAAATGTCAGTGTATCGACATTTCAGGCTATTTAATTAAGACAGACTATGATGTGCTCATGTTTGCTGCAACTGCAATCCAGGGGGGAACTCTGTGCAGACTTTATCTTTATATAATCTGATAAATAAGCTGGGGCTTTGAAGAGAAAGTAGTGCAGTGGAATATGGTCCACTATATTAACAAGCAAACCCTCAAAGTGGGCCCCCTAAGCACCTGATAAAATGTTTTGCTTTAAGCTTTATAAGATAAGAGTTAATTAACAATCCAAATGCAATAAGTGCCAGCTGGTGGTGTTGTCGCTCCTGTCTTAAGGAGTGTATCACCTAAGGCATGTTTTTGTATGTCACTCCTTTAACAAGTCTAAATAATGCTGGCGCAAGCTCGCTTTTCCCTGTCATTTCTGAAATGTGATTGGTTCTCATTGAGTGAGCTCTTTGAATAGGCCTCTTTAACTATGAGAGTTCTCCATTATCTATGAGGATGGAGGCAGACATTGTACTGCTAATGGCAACAAGACTAATGAGGGGCACCGCACTCCAGGCAGAGTGCTCACTTGAAATCCCATCATGCAATTCCATAATGTGTTACAGGGCTATGAAACACAGAAGGCAGCTGGCTTCTAAAATGGCAGGATACAAGCAACAATACAGCTGGGACTGTAAAAAAATAAAAAATAATGAATTTAAGGATTACACTACTTGCTATGTTGAAATGCAAGCTATTGGACTTGAAAAGTTTTCAATTCTGCCTTATCCAATACTCACATGCATGTACACTGATATGTCACTGGTTCCTGTAAATGTCTGATGCAATGTCATGCAATGTTTAAGAGATGCGGAACAAAGTCCTGGTTCTGTGTAGAAATGTATTACAAAGTTCACCTGAGGTTAATATGAATCTTTGGATTTCAGAGTTAATAAAAATAAACAAATAAAAGGGCATTTTTCAAAAAATAGCTGGAGTAAAGGTGTCATAACATGACCACAAATTCATTACTACAGCTAGAAGGTGCCCCCTTGATTATAACACAGACATCTGAAATCTCATATGAGCTTCATCAGAATTTTAGAATGCATTTTTAAACAAACATGTCAGACTGTTGCAGTGTACATATGGAGTATTATGTGTATTTAACAATGTTTTTCAGGACATAAAAAACTTTAACTAAAAACAGTAACAGTTTTGTCCCTTGATTTTCATTAAGCAAAATTACATTGTTTAAGTATTGTCAGTTTTACTACTATTATTTTTCAATATTTGTATAACCTTTGATTATGATTTTTAATTGTATCCCTGTTTTGTTTGTTTTGTAAAAAAAAAAAAATTCTGTAGAATTTTCAACAATTGCCCTAACATCCTGTTGTATTGAACAATACAGGACCACTGACTAGCTTTTAACCACACTTTACAACCACCACACTTCAATGGTAAGGAAAACCCAGAAAGTGGACCTTAAAATTATTCTGTGAAATTGCTTAATCTGTAGTTATGATAGCTGTTCAGTTCAATTCACCAGACAAAAAAGGCCATACCACTCTCATGTAGAAACCACATGCTGAATTTGTTGATTAACATTATTATCTAATTTTCATTTGTCACATCTATGCCGAACTCTCTAATCCATGTGTTTTCACTGAGGTGGTTAGCAACTGCCAGCAGAGCTCCTGTAAGTGCAGCCTATCAAATGACTCTTAGAATCAGCAGCACTGCCCAAAAGACTCCATTGTAAAACTAGCATAGCGAGATGAAATTCACTGGGGGTACAAAATGCATTACAGTCTCCATTAGCCTCTGGCCTCATCTGTCACAGAAATTCGAGCTAAGTAAGAGCTAGCAGACCACTCACAGGTCAGATATCGGAAAGCAGGTCTGTCAGCACGGTAACAGAGAGGCCCTTAAGTCAATCAATGAGCTAAAACTGAGTCAAACAAGGATGTGAAACTGGATGCAATATACCACATACTCAGGAATAATATTTCTTCTCTCTGTAAGTATGTAGTGGTGTTTGTGTGTGCATGTCTTGAAGGTCTTCTTTTTATCAAATTTGACTTGAAGGAAGTTTTAGGAGTATATGTATCTATGGTCAGACATACATTTGGATCTCACAACATCAAAGTTAAGCACCTGACACTCACATAACCTCAATACATCATTTCGTTTCTTTCTATTTTCTCTCTCTCCAGCTCCCATTACATCCATTGACCATCTGTTGTTGTTGATGTTGCTGCTGTAAGGTACAACAGCCAGATCATTACACATGCAGCTCTTTTCATCCTGTTTGTTTGAATTATGTTTTGCCAAAGGCTTCCCCTGTGCCCCTTGCCTTGACTTTGATTGAATTCAGCACTACCCATATGATGCTATCTGATCAACAAACACACTTGTAATTCAACTTTCAGCCAAAACACAATTTAGTTTTAATAGCTTTTTCAATATATATAGTTTTTTTGCTTCACTTCAGGGAATCAGATTTTAACTTTGATATGAGAAAATCTTTCCCAAAGCAAGGGCAGATGTAAACAGGGATGTTGTCGGGTTACTTTGTGACCTCCTTCCTTTGAAGGGCATGCTGGTGGGCTTTATCATTTTGGCATGCAATGCAAGGAGTTCCCTCCACTGTGACAACCACAGTTTTTGTTCAAATTCGTCTGTTCTTGAGCTCAGGCCTCATACTGCCATCTATACAGTCCATTTCTCTAGCTCGTTGCTGAGTATCTCAGCAGGCAGGTTGACTGTAACAGCTCCAGGGTTGGGGGCTTTGAATTCTTAAAAAAAAAAAAAAAAAAAAAAAGTAAACACCTTGTGTTTTTATGTAACACTAAAACTTTTTTAAAAACAAAAAGTGCTTTTGTGCTAAGAACTCACTGCTTTGGTGTCTGCATTTCTCAAAGATCAGCTGCCAATCAAACAGGATTTTCTGCTGATGATGTTCAGTTGCTGTCTGTGTAGCTGGTGCTCTTTGTCTATTCAGCCATGACTTCTCCTGCTAACCACTCAGCTTTTCTGATGATGTAACTCAACACTCTTTGCTTTCCAGATGATTACAGCAGACATCAATAACATCTGTAGTCATGACATTTCCAATAGATGCCTCTCACTTCTGGAAAAATCACTTAGTCTGCCTTGAAACCTAGAACAAGACCATGAGTCTACTGCCACACTGGCACCATGTCAGGCTGTGAGGCTTGGATGCAGAGGCACCTTGAGGTACAGCTAATATCCACATGCTAACATGCTCACAACGGCACGGTTATGTTAAGTACAACTTTACAATGTTCACCGTCTTAGTATAGACGGTAATTTGAAGGCTGATGGAAACTAATGGACAAACTTAAACTTTGACTGGATGATGACCCAAGAAGAAAAGTCAGGTCATCACAGTGATCACAGTTCATCCTGTCTAAACTACATGACATGACAGTCTTTCCAGAAGTTGGCTTCCTTCTCATTCAAAAGTAAAAATGTCAGCCTTGCAGTGGCAGAAGATGAAAATTCAGGATATCAATAAAGTCAGTAGGATTCATCTTTTGGGCTCTGTGAATGTCTGTCCAAAATTTCATGGCAGCTCTCTGTATCACTACAGTTGTAGCTGATCAGATGACCAGAGATGGAGCATAGACCAGTAGAAGTTGATTGGTGTCCTCTTTGGTTATTTTGATTCAGACACACGTAGACACTCGTGAACAACAGCAGCATAACATGAACGCGCAGCATAAAAACTCTTGACCCTGTAAAAGACATTAACAGAGGGCTACATTTACACATCTACATTTATACATTTTCACAATAAATGGAAGGATAAAACCAAAATCAGTTCTATCCTTCCACTGGTTGGTATATACTACAAATAAAGAGCCCAGAAAACCTTTTTAATTTAATTAAAAGTACCCTCAGCACCCCTTTTTCACATTTTGTTGAATACATTTGACTCCAAGCTAACACTTGCTGCATGTACACCTTCTTCTTACTGCTCCTTTTTGTAACAAAAGCAGAATGTTTTTTTCCAAGTTAATAATACATGCTTGGATACTGTGGTAGCTCAGTCGGCTGAAGTGCACTTCGTGTTCTCACAGAGAAAAGAGAAAACTCACTCCAAAAATACTGTCTATCATGTTTCTCTGCTTTTCTGAGTTCAGTTCTGTGTGTGTGTGTTGCAGGTTCCTTGGAGTGCCCCCAGGCAGAGGCAGTTGCCCACTGACTGGCCCGCTGCCCTTTGACCTCATCTACACCGACTACCACGGCCTGCAGCAGATGAAGCAACACATGGGGCTCTCACTCAAGAAACACAAGTTAGTAGATGTGCATTGTGTATGTTCATGGCTCAATTTTCTCACTGTGTGTGTTTGTGTGTGCGCTGCTTTACCCACGTATAGTTTTATGTGTGTGTTTGTGCTGGAGTGTGTGTGGGCGCATGTCAGCAATTTCTCATGCAGGCATATCGGTTTACAGGCTGTGTTTATGGATTAATTATTGCTGGTAATAAGGTGTACATGTCTCTGCCCAGATGTCTGACTGTAAGTCATTCACCTTGTTAAATTCACACACCCAATCTGTCAGACACTCTTATATACACACACACACACAGACACACACATAGTAATAAACATTGTTTCCCTCCAGCCATTCATCTCTATCCAGTCACAGACATCAAAATGCACAACATGTCAAACGCTCAATTTTGCATGTTGTGAAAGAAAGAGACAACAAATCACACACACACACACACACACACACACACTCATAGGCTCACACATACATCATCAGCCATGCACTACCTGTCATTCACCGTTACTGTGTTGGCACACTTGTACCATCACCCCACCTTACATACATGCACACACACACACACACACACACACACACACACACACACACACACACACACACATATATCAGTTCATGTGTTGCACATTTCCAATCAAACCCTGTCTCAGCAGATTGTTATTGCCATTGTTTCGTTGCACTCAGGGGTTCACTGTCAACAGGAGGGTGGTGATTAAACATAAAAACATGAAGAGACAGGCAGACAGGAAAAGAAACGGGAGATGTCTGCCTCATGAGAAAGAAGAAACATTAGTGAGACATTAGAAAGAAACAGGCAGAGAGAGGTTTTTATGCTCTTACAAAAGTGTGCTTCATGGCTTTTGGCATTGCTACAAAGATGGAACAACTTGGAAAGTAGGCCATGACAGCCATGAGACTGAGGCAACAAAACAGTAAAGTAATACACAAAACAAAAAATTAAAGTGCCACAGTGCATTTGGGGGAAAAAAATCAGCTGCACAACCCAGCAGTGCACTGCAATGGAAGCTCATATTATCTTCAGAGGGCTTCCATGTTGTTATCTCTGAAATACATTAAACCAAAAGTCCAGCATGAAACTTGTCCTCTCCAGACCATTAAAAACAGCATGTAGCCACCTCCCATGTCCCACTCACATATTTCCTCATACAATAAATTGGCATCTCTGGCCACCTCCCTGTATGTGACAGAAGCAATTGACATTTTGCTTTCCTTGTTCTTGTTCCAAGTGTAAAGAGGCAACAATGAAAGATAAGAGGAGAGGGCACGTGTAAGTAAGGGGCCAAATGAGAGAGATAAAACAGTGACGGTATGCGCAGGGATGGTAACAAAAGAGACGAGACAGAACAGAGAAAGAGAAATACCACAAAAACAGATGAGTGGAAGGTGTCTGGACCAACCTGACACCACATATAAAGGGCTGCTCCATGTATTTTTAAAATCCAATTATGAGAGAGAGAAATGCATTACTAGTGGGCTGGGGAGCTATTTTCCCAGCACACAACCTGTTTTGCTGTCTTTCTCTTTCTAGTGCTTTTTCTCTCTTTCACACACACAAAATCCCACAGTTCCATGCAGACAAGATGCCACTCAGCCAGCAGTCTTCACCTAATTGCTCGCTTAGGTCAGCAGTTCTCTGCTCCATCATTCGCACATGGAGTCGTGATTTCTGCTTTTGCTGTGAGAATGTGACTGTGTTTGTGAGAGACAGTGTTTTGTAAGTCCTGAGAAGCTCGTGGGGAACAAATTATCTGAATGTTTCAGCAATACAGACAGAACAAGGAACATCGAGACGATACGCCTCAGTGATCTCAAATATATGAAAAAGTTCTCTGGATGCTGAATTGCAACCAAAGGAGCATATACAGTTTTATGTAATTTACTCAAATTTGATATGTTATGTATACCAATCTACTGTAAAGCTACATTTCTTTTTCTGTTTCCCTATCAGGCAATCGCTTCATCCATTTATCTTAACCCAACAATTCCAATCTCCCCCAGGGCAGGTCAAAGACATACCTCTGCTCCTCTCTCTCCTCCTCTCTCACTCTATCTTTCTCCACCTTCATCAGCTGTAAGAACAGTCTAGTTGAGCCCTGTGCACTGAAAGGCATCATTAATCAAGTACTCTGAGCTTTGGGGCCCTTCAGCTCCCTTTAATTACTTTTGTTTTATGTTCCTACCGACATCCACAATCATTTATTATGGCTGGACAACATGGTGCTGTCCTGTTGAGTGTGCTATTGTGTTTGTGTGTTTGCATGTCTGTGTATGTGTGTGCTTGTGCGTGGTGTGTGTGTGTGTGTGTGTGCATGTGCATGCGCGTGACTGTTAGAGATGCTGAAAGCCGATAGGAGGAGTCTTAAATCACGCCCACTCATCTGATAATAGGACTGGCATATTGATTTCCTCTGCATGCTGAATTTACTGCTCTGACAGAGGTGGATCATGGAAGATATCCAGGGAAGGCCTGCAAAAAAAAAAAAAAAAATCCTTACTAAGACAAGCTGAAGTGGCAATACCTCCCTGGAGTCTGCTAACTCTTTGGGGACACATCGCTAACAATTAACAATTTAAGTTAATTTTAAGCAAATTTCATAGAGGTATTGTACCTGGTTGTGTTGATAATAATGGTGTTGTCACCTTACTCAAACTCACTTTAATTCTTTAAGAATACTAAAAGAAGTGAGATTAGGATTCTCCACAGTACACTCACAATGACGATCAAAAATCCAAATTTGTCTTCTAATAATAATGATCTGATCACTTTAACTACCCTTAACCCTGATATAATTAATATCTGTAATTCATTGCATTCTGTTGGGCTTCTTGCCAGCTCCGAACCCTTTTTATCATTTAAGGTTTTCCCAAACTAACAGTGACCTTGCTTTCTGCTAAAATGAAACATTAAGAAAACCCACCATGTCTCAAGTTCCACTGAATTTCAACAACATGGTATGCTTTAGTAGTTCAACTGCACAAAGTCTAAGGCAGAGTAATGGGTGTAGCATAGTGAGGAAGCCTCAGTGTGCGCTAAAATAAAGGATTCATGATAAATGAAAGAGGGAGTCTTGCATGCATCACTGCACTCTGAAAGAAATATGTCATTAATATAAAGACACACAGCATAACGTGAACAATTTAAAACTTAGTTAGCATTTTTTTTCATATGAGAATTTAGCCTGTCTTTGAACAGTACTGTCCAAGAGCACATTGCTTTAATCTTAATGTACTGTCATACTTTACACATGCTGAGCTGGTAAATACTAAGGTTACTGCATGTCCTTCGGGTGCAACAAGCGTGTTAAAGCTAATTATATACACAGGCTGTCTCTAAAATACTGCAACAGATGTGCAGTGAATGATGATGTTCTTTATGCAGCTGCAACTCTTTTTCATTTCAGGAGATTCTTCAACAAAGACAAAGTACCAAATGAATATCTCAGAGCTGTGTTCTCTGATTAATAAAGAGAGATTTGAAGTGTTCTTTAATTTAAAACTGTAAAGGGGTTATTAAGTCTTATATCATATATCATATATTAACACTACATAGTAATCCATTCTTACAAGACACACACACAGTTTGATCATGAAAGATACCTATGCAACTAACTGCATAAAAAGTCTGTGTGATGTCATTTGTCACTTGCTGACATTCAGGAGCCAGAAAAAAGAAATGACACAATGCTTTACATCCACTACAGATTACATCCAGTCATATCCAGGTGTACTGCACAGCAGGGCTGACACCTCTCACTATTGTTCTACTGACTTATACTCAACCCAACAATGTTTTCTCCTGCATATTCTCCTACTACTCCCAACCAATTAGATTTAATTTTGGTGTATGTTTATTAAAAGGAGATTGGTTCGCTCTACAGAGTTGCTACTTGGGTTCTTGGAACGTTGTGTCAAACAGCACAGCAATTCCCATCAAAATTGCTGTCGATTACATCAATTCTTTGACATGAATGCTTCTGTGTCATTTATAACATATAAAATGGAACAATAACATAGTGATATCTTCTTATTAAATAGGGTTCTGCTGTGTTTCACAGTGCTGATAACATCTGTGGCACAACAGCATATTTTAACTAAGTTTCAGACACAGTTTAGCAAGCAGAGTCTTTATTAAGTAATGTTGTTTGCCTACTTGTTTGCTCACATTGTGAATTAATGGCTAAGAAAAGAGATCAGAATATAGCTGATGGGTGGTTATATTCATTGAGTCATTGTCATCAACAGCTCATTTGGCCACATGAAATAAAACAAGAAAAACAGCTTAAAATGAAAGTTTAAAGTTTCTGCACCAGGTACTTCTTTCCTCCCATGGCTAAAGTTGAAACAGTGGGTGACAATGCACCACCATGCCATATTCCCTTCACCCTGGAGGACTGTTGAGCCTTGCTGAGCAGACGTTTAACCCAGATTAGCCCCGTACTCTGATCTCCCGATAGATATTCAGCTCAGCTACTCCTCCGCTTATCCCCTCTTCTTCCACTCTTTTTTTTCCTCCCTTCGGGACCTCTTATCTATGGGCAGAAACATTTTCACCATTTCAGAGCTGGCGATATGTGATAGCGCAGGTTGGAGAGAGGTAGGAAGGGAGAGAGGGTAGAGACAAGTGAAACTAACATTTGTTATTAATAATTCATTGTCAGCTTTCTGTGACCCCTACAAATAGACACACATTTTCATTTTCTGCAGAATCTCATCCCTACTGCCTCAAAACAAGGGTGCAGAGATAAGTGCATGTTTTTTGACTCTGTCTTGCAGATAAGCCTGTTTTTATAAGCTCCATTCCAAGATATACCACTGCAGTCAGTGACAGAAATATCTTAGAAGTGTCAAACAAGATTGGGGTGTCACTCAGAGGAATATAAGCTCCTGAAAATATATAAACAATCACTCAGGGGCTCTGACTTCAAGTGCAGCAGATGCCTGAATGTGAAGCCTAATGCTGCTCTAGGAAATGAAATTGTGACTTTCACTCTAGCCACTTTTCCTCAATCAACAATTTTAGTCTGGTTTTAAGTGGGTGATAGATACACATAATGTTGATGACAACACAGAAACAACCTTAACACAGTCAAATGCCTCAAATACAGAAAATGTTACACCTTGGCAGCTTAGAAAAATCAAAGTGCAACTCACTATTTTCTTCAGTGTCTGACAAGTATAGTGTAAAAAATAGCATAACAGGACATTTGTACAGTTGTGTTTGAGAAGGGAAGCTATAATGTGAAATGCAAGATTGTGTGACAAACAAGACTGATGTCATCAGTTAGCTAAAATCTTACATACTATTACTTCATGTTATTTATAATCCAGACCTTCACTGTGTTCATAATGCTTGCAAAATATCTGAATGAAATCACTGTCTAATCCCAATGCTAATGTCTTAAGCTAATGCTAATGCTCATGTGAAAGCAGATACCTGTGTACAGCTGCAATGCCAGTGATTTGCCAGGAAACAGTTAAGTGGTGTTTTTGATGAAGATTGCTATTTGACTATCTCACTCTTCTCTTTCACGCACACACACATACACATGCATATACAGAGTTATCTGCCAGAAAGAGTCTGAGAGCTGAGGAAGTGGACTCTGCCACCTTTAGCTGTTGTTAATCCCCCTGAGCTCACACACACTGGCCATATTGAACACATTTCCTGTTACAAACAAGAACATAGTGAGGTCTGTGTGTGTGTGTGTTAGAGGGTACATGCATGCATGACTGTGTTATATGTGCTGATCCACAGCATTAGTTCTTCAATGCAGCACTACTAAGCATTCACCTGGAAACCCTATCACGGCCCCATGAAACCTCAAAATGATTTTTCTTTTTTATTCCTGTCAAACCTCCCACAGTGCACTTGGCAACTTGCAGGCAAAACTGCTGGTTGCTGTTGTTATTTTCTGGCATGTACTCAGTTGTTCACTTTTGAAAAATCTTGCAGATATGTGCTATGATATCAGCTATTGTTTGGTATTATTGGTATTGTGGCCATTTTGTGCTGCATATGTTAATTGTTTTCTGTCATAAAACTTCTTGTCAAAAGAGTAAATAAAATAATTTGTACCTCACTGGCCAGATTTACTGAGGCACAAGTAAAAGATAGATATGTGTGAGAAAGTTGTGAGACGTTCAATAGCTGTCTGCAACATTCCACAAGTAAACAGGTTGATTGCTTCTAGATGATATTATTTTGATTGGACATGAAAGCTGCATCCTTGAAAGTCTTGGTTGTTCATGAGCAAAGATGGTGTTCTGCTGTGAAAAATGAGCAAATAGTCCATAAAACAGAGCAGTTAGCATTTCCCACTGCACCATCTACCATCTCCAGTTCATAATACCATTACAACACTCTGAGTCTGGAGAAATCTCTGCATGTGAAGGGCAACCCAGAAAACTCAGTTACAGTTTGAGACACCCACATGAATAAACACTTAATATGTTTTAAAACTGCATTGTTGATTGGTGTTTGCTGTTTTAAAACATTTCAAGTGTATATATACTGCTCATAAAATGGTATTTTGTGTTTTAGTTCATAGAAAGCAATAGAAACACTTTGCTATAAAGTGTTCTGTTCTGTGTTTTTACAGATGTCACATTCGTGTGATTGACACATTTGGGACGGAGCCAGCTTACAATCATGAGGAGTACGCAACGTTGCATGGCTACCGGACCAACTGGGGATACTGGAACCTCAACGCCCGGCAGTACATGACCATGTTCCGTAAGAACAAAAACCACTTCCCTGATCTTTGAAACCTTTGATTTAATGATTTTGGTCTTCTGTAACACTTTGCATCCTGTCAGTGTACTGACATTCACTGAACTGATAATATTGACAAACACATCACAATATAAATAGAACTTTTAGTTCATATCATCATGTGTTTCAATGCAATCCATTCAATTTTATAACTGTGATGTGAAAGAAAAAACTCCTGAAAAAACACACACACACGGATATGTCATCATTTTTGACAGTTATTTTATAAATGAGAACTCATTTCAGTTCAATGTTTACTTTCTTGTGACAGGTGAGGTTGCTTGTTCACATTAATTTGGAGTAATGTGTCTAACGCAGCTATTTTCAGCACCACCACAGCTTCTAGCGTCCCTTCAAGCTGTTATCTGTTCTTTATTTCATTGCTTTTCTTTTTCTGTTCTGTCTCATGCTATATAATATGTCTGATCTGCTAGTTTCCAAGCCCTCATTCTTGTCTGTCTGCTGACTGAAACGTTTTCTACTTAACTCTTCTTCAGCTCTCCTATTCAGTTTTTATCAGTATCAATGACCTTTCAGATATAGTTGACCCTCAACAGTGCGATCATCACAATATCAATATGTGGCCCACTGTGGACGCATATGTTTCCCACTGTCCTTTAAAAACTGCTTAATACAGGAAGAGAAGCAGGAGTCATAATTTCTTACTTTTATTCAATATATAAGAAAAAAATCAGAACTGAGAGTCCTCGGAGTAAGTAGTAAGTCGAAAAGTAATTCCACAAAAATAAACGGCTGTAACATTTTGAATGTACTTGGTTGTGTTTATGTAAACTTAAAATCAGTATATGGGAAACCATTTCAGCAAACCGTTGTACTATCAATAGCTGCTGGCTTTATGACAGTCACTATTTAAAATACTTGGAGCCAATAATCACTCCAACTTGGCCTTTGAACTCAAGTAAACAAGAATGTATGGCTATTTTTTCCATCTCTCCTCTCTGTGTCTTACTAACAATTAAACTTTCTTTCTCTGTTTGTGTATTGTACTTTCTCTCTTTACTGCTATCCTGCTTTTCTGGCCTACTCACGCACACACACACACACACACACACACATTTAGCTCACACACCAGACAACTCATTTATGGGCTTCGTTTCGGAGGAGCTGAATGAGACAGAGAAGAGGAGCATCCAGCAGAACAAAGTGAACAACATGGCTGTAGTGTACGGGAAAGAGGCCAGCATGTGGAAGGTAATATACTGTACATACAGCAAACTCACACACAGATATAGTCATGTGCACATGCATGTGGGTTCATGACAGCATATAATGCATGGATGCTTGTTTTACACCTGCAGCATATATTAATATAAAAGCACAAAGATTTCTCTGTATGCACTCTATTAAATTCAAAAAAAGAGGTGAGTTCAGGTTCAGTAGACTCTCTCAGCGTTGACACACGCAGACTCACACACACACACACATCAGCATTCACATTCACGCACACACAATCAGACACACAATACACACTACAATGTACTGCAATGTTAACAGAGAAATCCAATGACAGCATTTTGCACACCCCACTGTTTGGTGCTTTAAAGCTCAGCTTCATGAGGCTCTATATACACAATTGTATGGCTTTTAATTTACAGGCAAGCGCTTCTCTCAAACGCTGTCTGCTTGTTCCTCTGCACACTGCAGAGGGGCACAGTCGCGCTTCCATTGTTAAAATGATTATAAAGATGTTGTTTGCTGCCATTACGTTCCACCGTCTTTCTGTGCAATTCCCTAGATTTCTTTACAGTCATGGTTTGTGAGGAGGCAGAAGAGACAAGCACAGAACAGAGATGTGAGGTTATAAAAGTACAATACTGTAATCTGCAAAAGCATAGTGAAAAGGCAGAAAATGTCACCTCTTTCCTCTTTGTGTTCCCCATTGTTGCATTGTTGTCGCTCTACATTTTTATCAGATTTTATTTTCCTAACTCTCTCTCTTCTCTTTCTATCCTGCGGTGTATCTGGCTGGATGCTCATTAGCTGCAGGTAAGCGCCTGTTATTTTCACTACACATTCCTGTCATGTCCATCTCACAACCTATGTACATGTAGCCAAAAAAGTTACTCTGAGCTGTTAGCTCTGCAAAGAATCCAAACAAGCATTTATAGAAACAAAGCTATAGTCAGGGTTGGATCCCAAAAAGTGATTTATCAGAAGCTACTTGTCACAAATTTACAAGTACACTGCAGCATTCACAGGGACCGCCATTACTCTTTGAGTTTTATCTATTGCACTGATCTTTTTATCCTCTTACTTGTCAGAGGACATAAGGACTCAGTCATTTGAGGGAGGGAAGTTTTTTTTATTTTAACACAACTGTTCAGTTCCCTACAACTGAAATGTCTGAGTACATAGATTTGCCAGTGTCTCTAACACAACACTAATGACAATGCCGGTCTTCTCAAATGGCTCCCACCTTATTTGCAGCTATTATGTCATCACTTTGAGGCTTTGCAGACAAGCTGAAGCTGTTTTGTCCTCTTCAGTTTGAAATGAAGGACCCTTTATTTATAAGAATCTCATGTCAATCTGTCACAGTTTATAAACCACATGTGCCATGTGAGTGGGAACTGCGAGGTTCAGTAAATATGATTTCTTTTTGTCTTTGTACTGTTTCTGCATACTATGCAAATCGTACTCAACATGTTAATGTCCTGCAAACAATTTTCTTAAATCTACATTACAAGAAATGAGATGAGGGATAAAACCCAGCACAGCAGAACATATTTATTACCAGACCTAATCCAGTGTCAAGAGCGCTTGAACAGAGAGGGAGAGAGAGAGCTGAAAGTGCAGGTTATGGAATCTGCACTCTTCCACGCCTGTGTTTCTCCTTCTGCTAATTCATGTTGTCTGCTGCACTTAGCGCTTGAGCTAATCTCCTAATTGGCTGGGAAAATCCTCGCAGAGGAAGCTATCGATCGCTACAGACTCCAATTACGGCTGCGGGGGGCGACACCACTGTACGGGGATACAGTAAGCTGCTTAACACCAGACGGCCGGTCAATACTCTGGCCCGGGTTACGCTCCGTTCACATGATTCAGTTTTGGTTGTTAAGTGATGCTAGTTGGTTTTTGTTCTCCCAGCCATCATGCTCAACCTTGAGTTTGATAATTAGCCCCAGTGGCTCTCTCACAGTGGAGTTTAATGCAACTATTCCTTGAAAATACAAATTGAGATTAATACATAGATATGCGTGAGCAGTGCTTTTCACACCGAGCACAATAATTTTGTAAGGGAGATGTGTTTCTTCTGAAAGGGAGTTCAATGGCATTTTATTTTTACTTTGTTGTTGTTGTTGTTTTAGCAAATAGCCTGTCGATTTTATGAAAAAATTCTACTCTTTTACTTTCCTACCATGGTTTTATAAACCAGATCCCACGTCTTATATTTTAATACATTAGCAAGCGAAACACTGACTTCATAAAAGAGTAAGCAGAGTTACAGCTCTCCAGTGTCATACCAATAGGTGTTTTGTAAATGAAAAACACAATGAGAAAACAGTGCAATGGTTGGTTCGGGAATTGGTCAGAAATAATCCCTATGTTTTATTTATTGATTTGTCCCACAGAATCAGAAAAATGTCATTAAGAATGATTAAATTATGGGTTTGTCTCTAGTAAAAGACTATTAATCTAAACAGAAGGAGCAGGAGGTGAGAGCATATATGTTTAACCTGTGGAGATTCTGACTCACAGTAATCTGGTAATAGTAGTTGTAGTAGTATTTATGAATGGTATCTGAAAATGCTACTGGATTGTTGTGTTCATATATAAAAGGTTTTTGTTTTAATGTATTATTCTTTTAGATGTTTTGAGAGCAATATTCACTCTGTACACTGCACTGTGAAAACAGACTGACAACGAAAGGCTGACAGCTATGCACACAGACAGCAGACAGATCACACAATTATCAGAGGCAAATCAAACACAACTCACTGTGTTTGGACACAAACTCTTTAATGATATACTTCTATGCAGTTCCCCCTGATAAATACCCACCTCTCTTCACCTTTTGTCCTCAATCTCGCCAAACCCTCTTTTCTACCTCCTTTCCCAGCAGGGTAAGGAAGGTTTCCTGCAGATTCTCCACATGTACATGGAGGTCCATGGCACAGTGTATTATGAGACTCAGAGACCTCCGGAGGTCCCGGCCTTCGTGAAGAACCACGGCCTACTGCCACAGCATGAGCTGCAGCAATTGCTACGCAAGGCCAAGGCAAGACACAGAAGAAAATATCGCCCACAGACATCCTCCGTCTGCCAAATTCTGCTGTCTGTGCACATAGATACTGTCTTCAGCTTTACTTCTGTCTTTGTCTCCATACACCACCTACTTCTCCAGCAACAACACATTAAAATACTGATACAAACACAAGTTGGATCACTTACTAACACTCCTAATTGTTTTTTTAGCTCTTCATTGGCTTTGGTTTCCCCTATGAAGGCCCAGCCCCTCTGGAGGCGATAGCCAATGGCTGCATCTTTCTGCAGCCAAAGTTCCACCCGCCTCACAGCTCACTCAATCACGAGTTCTTCAGAGGCAAGCCCACTTCCAGAGAAGTAAGCAAATTATTGTTTAGAATTCTCAGCTATCAGTCACTGATTGTGTTGTGTTTGTGCAGCCAAAAATGTCCCATGCATTTTCAATGCAGTGTGAAACTACCAAATTTCCCCCTTTATTTGGCTCAGAATAGTGCAGAAGAGCTTTCTCCTGAAATTAACAGAGCACATTTGGTCGTAGCTGATGATGACCCACACCATGAATCTTGGATTTAACACATATTTTGATATTTGCCCTCTGCTGAAGTGTGTCCATGGTGACAATGTGTACATGAGCATGGGCACGATTGCAGAAGTACTGCAACATAACAACCTGTAACTTCAGTCTAGCTGCTGATTGTGCAAAGTAACTTAAAAACCTACTTAACAGTTACACAGTTAAAGAGTTAAATAAGCTCCTGTTTATTTAAGGCCGTGGTGCATTTAAAGCAGCAAATTTGGGATTTTATTACATTGCGTCTAATATAGAACTCTTACTTTATGTCCTGTGTTTTCTGTAGGTGTCTTCCCAGCACCCATATGCAGAGCAGTACATTGGCAGACCTCATGTCATGACAGTGGACTATAACAACTCCTTGGAGTTTGATGCTGCCATCAGGGAAATCATGAGGAGCAAGGTACTCTCACTGTGCACTATAACTCTCAGGGATAGAAATGAGAGCCCATTAAATGAAACTGAGATGGAAAAGTCGTCACTAAACATTCAGGTTTCCCTGCAGGGACCTACATTTACAGAGATGATTTACTACCAAAAAAATTACAGTGACCTGGATACAGCTTTCTCCTTTCCCTGATGAAAATAAAATCAATGTGAAATAATAAAATAACAATCAAAATCAGCTTTATTTTGTCAAGTATGCTCACACATACAAGGCTCCAGTTTTTCCCATTGCTCCCATTGTTCAGTTTTCTGGTGTTTGTTTTTTGCATTTATTCAACATCAGGAAGTTGTGATGAAGTTGCTATAATGTTCTGGACTGCTTGTTGTTAGTTTGAGCTGAGATGAAGGGATGAAACTACAACAGCACTGAAGCTTTATCCACAGTAGAGTTTTGCCAACATGTAGGGAGCAGTCTGATATTGCAGAGTGCTGAGCTTTTCCACACAGGAAATGTGGGCTGATAGAAAATATGAGCATGCCAGGAACTGCAAAGAGTGGGAGAGAGGTTAATGAAGGAGTCAACTGGGGAGATTAAATCTTTCTGGACAGCATGACTTAAAGGGGAAGAAAATGGTTAAAGAATAGAGAGAGATGAACCTACAGAGGGAGAAACAAGAATATTAAGAGAGAGTCTGAGGCCTGGATCGATTAAATGTCTGTGTGGTTACGAAAGCTTTTAGTTCTCATTAAAAAGGAAGACTGATGTGCCAACCAGGCAAAATTTTCACTTTAAAATAACCACAGCATATACATTTTAGATATTTAAAGCTGAAGAAAACATGTTCATTAAATTTGATACCTGGCAAAATGTCATCACACGAGTCATAATATAGCATAACATGGCTATTGTTTATATTTTATTTCATAGAGAGATCAAGCCACAGTAATTCTCCAGCAAAGCATCAGCCTCAGTTGCGTGAAATCACTGAGGGATCACATTCAGCAGGAAGACAGCTGTCTGCATGATCCTTTAAACGTTCTATAATAGTTTGTGCCTTTCGCAGATTAGAAAGTGGTGTGCATGGAGATTAGAGGAAAGGTGATATTGCATCGCAGTAGTGCGTGCGTGTGTGTGTGCGTGCATGCATGTGTGTGTCCGTGCATGCGTGTGTGTCTGCTCTCTGTATCTTGTCTGTGTTGTCAGACATGCCACAGTTCAGCAGCACCGGCTGACTGTTCTGTCTCCGTCTGCACTGTCGGGCCACTGAGAGCTGATGGACCCCTTCACCCTTCACTAGAGGCACAATACCCCAACACACACAGACACGCAAACACACTCACACACACACACACACACAGAGAGAGAAGATAATTCTCCTTTTGTACACTGGAAACTTACAGATCAGGCATATCAGCACGCAGGGTCTTACCTTACCTGCCTTACCTGTACATTACAGCCATTAACGTTAAGACACACACTCAAACATACACACTAAGTGTGTGTGTGTGTGTGTGTGTGTGTTGGGTTTGTGTTTGTTTGTTTGTGAGGTAGAGGCTCATGTTCAGTCATGCAGGACAAAGCAATCTCTGGCTGTCTGACAAGTCCTCATGTTCCAATAAATCCTTTCTTTTTTTATTTCTCTTTCTTTCTTTCTTTCTTTCTTTTGTCTTTGTGTCCTTTCTTTCTTTGTTTTTCTCCTTCTAATTCTTGGTTTTGGTATCTGCTTTCTTTCCTCTGTTTCCTTTACATCTGTCTTTTCTATAATCTTATTGCCTCTGATCTGTTGTTTACTTGTGAAAGTCCTTTATATCCTCTACTGTATTAGATTAAAATGGTATTTGGTGTAATGGAGGCTGAGGCATATTTTTTTAAACCATGTGGAAAAAAGTTGCTTGATGACGATATTTTAACATGCAATATTTTGGTTTGTGGCATGAGCTTCTTCAACTTTCTTTATTTAACACCCAATAAAAAATCCCCAAGTCCCCAAGGTCATTCCTGGAAATAAGAATACTCTCCAAGTTACCTTTCCTGTTAAGTAAAGCTGAATAAGAGAAGTGACAGGAAGAAGACGAGGAGCTATGCTGTATACAGTAGATTGTTATTGCAGGAAGCTTGTGTGTCCATGTGTTGACTTTCTGCTCCAGCTTACAAAGTAGATTAACATAAGGCTTTGATCAGATTTGCAGTGTGCGTAACTTTTTAAATTGCATCATCCCTGGATACTTGCTTCTCAGTAGTTTTCACTTTAAATGGGCCAAGTCTGATTTCACACATGGTTGAGCATTAGACTGCTTTGATTTCAGATTGGAAATGCAATTTAGCAAGTCGGGTATCATTTACAAAAGGAGGTCTTTTGCATTAGGGTGTAAAGACAAGCCACTTCAACCTCTCTGAAGTCTGGCATTAAACGCGACTAAAAGCCTTTTCATTTGTTACACTTTTGTAACAATGTATTTTGACCTCAGACTCTATAGAGGAGGAAATCACCACTGTGACATCACCCATTAGATTTTGGAGTGCTGTTTTGAAACCTCAGGGTTGACTTTTTGGCAAGTGCTGTGTTGGTACTTAGCAGCTGCAAGTGACCGTGCTTGGACGAGGGAGTGGAGCTGCCTGCTCTGCCTTTATTCTGATGACAAATGGCCATGGTAATGACTACAATTACATGGTAGCCACACCCTAAAGCATTGTATGCATAAGATAAACTTAACTCGTTAGGAAAATGTTTACTGAGTCAAAAATCACCAGTCAAAAGTGAAATTAGGGTTATTTTCTTACAGACTTCTTCAAAGACACATGACTTCTATATGCAGCTAGTGGAGGCAGGTTTAAGGCATTCTGCATCTAAGCTACAGCAGTCCCTACTTACAGTCTGTAGTTTAAAGGCAATCATGAAGCTTTTACATTAACATTAACAGCTGTAACATTATTACACAGTTTGGACTAATTTTCAATGACGTCAGCAATATAAATCAGTTTTTTAAATCAGCTAATTCAATTTGTATTAATCCTGGCTTTGCTGTTGCAGCCATTTTGAATTTATCCAGTTTGCTATCAGACTTTTTGTTAGCATGCATTGAATATATTGGTATTAGGGAGAAACACAAAAGATATATTATATATAAATATATAGTGTTTCCAGCTCATCTCTAATTAGGCCAATCAAAAGTATGCTTTAGTTATAAAACCAGTACATCACAGCAGGGGATGATCTATTGGTATGCAAATAAAGCCTAATGAGTTTCTAAGCAGTGACACACTGTGATTAGGCCTTGCAGAAATGTGACAATAGAAACATTCATCTGTTGAAATTAACAAGCAGAAGAGACATTTTGTTTGCAATTAGTGTGAACAATGAAGGGGCAACAAAAAAAAACTACACTTTAATATGCTTTGTGCAATGTGCAATTACAATGTGGAATTAATAATGGACTGAGGAGGGACTCTGAGGACTGTGTTTGTGTGTTTCTGTTTTTCAGGTTGAGCCATATCTGCCTTATGAGTACACCTGTGAGGGGATGCTGGAGCGAGTCCACTCCTACATACAGCATCAGGTAATGCTCAGTCTATGTGAAGACAAATGTACACAGAGCACTGGACAAAACACACACATGCACAGTTTCTCTCTTTCACTCGCTCTCTCTTTCACTCGCTCTCTCTGTCTGTCTCTCTCTCTCTCATGCATACACTCCTTTCACCAGCCCTCAAACTCCCCACCCTGCTCAATATTTCATCATTGTGTGCATTCAACACCCAGAACACTGTGTGTGTGTGTGTGTGTGTGTGTGTGTGTGTGTGTGTGTGTGTGTGTGTGTGTATGTGTGTATGTGTGTGTATGTGTATGTGTGTTTCAGTGTCTCTGTACTCCATGTATGTAGACTTGATTAATCTACATGCTAACTCTCATTACAAACCACATTTCTGCCCTCCGGCTCGAAAGCAGAAGGTCTACTGACACTAATGAGGAGGGATGAGTAAAGGGGAAGAGCAGAAGTTTTGGCATGATGATGGAGGACTGGGATGAAGGAAGGTTTTTTTTTTAATAATCCCACACTAGATGTCAGACAAACTGCAGAGGGTTTCTCAACAAGTTCTTCCTGCTCCTGACTGGCAGCTGGTCTGGACATAGAAAGTCTCTTCATACTTTAGAAAAAGTCAGGAGAAGCTTAAACTAGGCTCCTGTTTACCACAAGATTTAACACAGTGACCGAAGTTGTCAATTCGTCAATGTTTAACATTTTTGTTTGACTTATTCTTCTCTGCTAAAGTAACCTTATTTGTCACTCATCACATATGCAAGAGTAATAATGAAACACTGCTTTGATGCTATGGATCATATGCATGTACAAATTTAGGGGTTGTATGTGACATCCTAAGACTCACAAAAAAAGTCTCTTGGAGTTAAACCCTGAACACAGCAGGACCTCAGCCATTTCTTTGTTGCCATTCTTTGAAGAGTGAGGAAATCTGGTACAAATGACCAAAACTGTGCATTTTGGTTGGCCAGAGTAATGAACTAACACATCGTCCTGACTTTAAGCCTGATGGCTCTCCACATGAAGTTTGGGCTGAACTCTGAGGTCAATAAGTGGTCACATAATAGGTTAAATACAACCCTCAACCAGGTGCCTATCATGGATATAATCAGCTAATCAGCTGTGATGCTATCAGACTGAAAAAATCTGCACACAAACATGTTAACACCTGGCACAATACTCAAAACCACATGTGTGGAAGTTCCCATGGCACTGGGCGTCTACAGGATCACTGACACTGACTCACACACGGACCAACTAGGAGAAAACAATAACTAACTAACTAACTGCCACTGTCACGGCTGATGAAGACACATTCTCCAACAGTCTACTAGAGCAATATGATTGCACAAACTAATTGCACCATGTCTTTCACCTGCAGGACTTCTGTGCTCCAGAGCCAAACTTCATCCCAGCCAACCTCTCCAGACATGGGTCTGCTGGGGGCAGCAGGATTACAGGACCTTTGTTTGTGCCTCTGCCCAATTCCACAGCCCTTGGCTGGGCGTCCAATGTGACGGCTCCCCATGCCTGGCCTCCTCTCAGCTCCCTCAGGCTGCTTGTATCTCAAGAGGGACAGTCCTGTGTGGAGGCTTGTCATTCATCCGGCTTTATCTGTGAGCCTGCCCACTTTCGCTTCATTAACAACAAGGAAGCCCTGCATGGGTAAGTCAGCCAGAGGTAGTGTTCATCTGAGTTACATGGCACCCTCTTGGACGAAAAATGCAAACTTACTTTTTTGTCTGTAAACAAAACTTAAATGGAATGGAAATGGAATTTACTTCGAGTATTCCTGAGGCAAGACGACAGCTGATGAAATAAAATATAAAAAAAATATTACAGTTTTTGAAACTGTAATATTTTAATTTCTCGATGGCAATATTCAGACTTTTGTTATGCCCACATAAATTATGATGTCTATAATATTTGGACATATCATCACTAATTTTTCTATATACTGTTGTAGTTTCTGATTTGTTAGGCCACCTGTGGTTTAAGCACTGTCAGTCATGTCTAAATAGAATATAAAGACAAACTGAAAAAAAAAAAGCAATTTTGGGATATTTTTGTCTTTTAGCACAAAACTCAAGATAGATCTCCTCAAAGAAAAACAATAACTCTGTAGCTGAAAGGCTCTTGGCTTGCTTCATCTACCACTAGCATGTATTTCTGCACTGCATGGGTGGTCAACCTTTCTTATATTAGTTGGCACTGAGAACAGGTGAAGCTGAACCTCACCACGTTTTAATGAAGTTTACTGTACCAGCTCCTGCCAGTTCAACCAGAAACTTAACTTTCATACTCTGCTGGGAGTAAAAGCCCTGCTGGTGTTTGAGTCTCTCCTCAGAATGTCCCCCTCCCCACTGCTATCAGCCTTCAGCTCTTCCTTGCTCTTGTTTCATCCTCCAACTATCTTTACTCGAAGTGCAGCTCACCTTTTTTTTCAGATTTAGTAGTATGATAAAAGTGATGAAATGCCTTTCTTTTCCTGTCTCTACATTCCATTTATTTGAGTTTAGGCTAATTCTGATTTCCCGTTATTTATCACTAATAAAAACAACTTATATTACTTATATTTTCTCAGCTTCTTTCCCTTTTGAAGACCTTTTTTCCCGTGATTAAACCCAGTGCTATTTTATTTTGTATACAGACCTCTGCTTTTTTGTTTCACCTCTCAGGTTGGAGGTGCAGTGTGAGGTGGTAGACTCTGAGATCAACCACATCCTTCCAGCTTTCTCAGTGGTTCGGCAGGAGTGCGGCCTCCAGCGGGAACCTCTCCTTTTCAGCTGTGCAGGACACTCCCCTAAATATAGACGCCTTTGCCCCTGCAGGGACTTCCGCCGAGGCCAGGTGGCGCTGTGCAGAGACTGTCTATAATGCTGAGACAGAAAAAGGAAGAATAAATTGACGCAGATAAGCGGGGGAAAGGGCACCAATAGTCTGGAGCAGGTGTAGAGCTGTGGCAAATCACCCGAAGGTGCAGAGAGACAGCTTCCCTCCCAAAAATAATAATTGTCAGATGATGAGAAATATGCATGATGCAAATAGGCCTGAAGAGTGTTGTTGACTTTAGCTGTTATAACAGCTATTTTCTGTAACTTGCCAGTCAGACTTATCAAAACAGGGCTCCAATGATCCTAGGTGTCATTACAACCAGGGGCAAAGGCCTTCATTACCAACAAACTTTCACTTTAACCCTCTGACTAAAGGATAATAGTTTCTGCTGACCACTGATATGATACACAACATTTCACTTCTGGAACTGTTTCTGACCAAAAGTAAGGGTTTAAGTTCATCAGTATACACCCGACGAGTGTGTGACTGCAGAGAAACTCTGTATTTGGACTATAGTGTCATTCCCTGACAGAGACTTCAAATATCTTGGCTTGGAGAAGGCAACCTTGGGTCAATATCCAATCTCCTCTCTGCACTTGGACAAAGGATGATGGACAACCAGGTTATCTCCCTTGCTTTTTCCCCCCTCCTCCAGTGATGGGCCGAGTCATTTATCAGACTGAACCCAAAGTCTGAGGCAACATCGGTCAATGCAATCATCTCTGGTTGCAAAAAAGAAAGGAGGAGGAGGACAGAGGACAAAGATAAAGGGTGCAAGATTATTTTTCAATAAACAAGCCTTTAGAGCTCTCAACTGGATTTTTGAAGAGTCCTCTGGGCTTTATGATGGAAAAACAAATCAGAAAATAAAAAATAAAAAAATTAGAATGGATCAAAGTGTTGGGGTTTTTTTTATGCTGCATCTTCTCTCCACGCAGGTTCTTCCATTCGTTTTAGGCTCGAGTGTTCTTTCTCTCCTGCACCCATCTGTTACAAACCTCCTACCACTCACATTCATCTGGATTTCGATTAATCCATCCGACTGTGGGCAGATACATATGATCTTTTTCACAAGGAGAGTGGCACTGGTCAAACTGTCGATAAGAAGTGAGGGAGCAAGTGACAGAAGCGGGGTTGGAGCCAGATTTCAGATGCCAAACATTCAGTATTTTGCTGATTGTCAAGAATGTTTGTTTCTCAAAGTTTCTGAATTGGAAAACAATATACAATATCTACAATAATGTCCAGCATTATATTGTCTTGACTCTGTAAACAAGTGCTCCTGTGACAGCCAAGTGCAAAACACTTATGTCCATTACTCCTGGAAACTGTCCAGTTGCATTCTGGGAAACAAGAAATCACTAGAAAGCTAAAAAGGCAGGGTCGGAGAAACTGTTGGCACCACATTACAACAGAACAGGATGACAGCTGGACCCATTCAGACGGTTTAAACTGATTTTGTGTGAATTGGAAAAGCTCTAAGTGCCTATGCTTGAGTAAAAACTCATTTCAATAGTGCAAAGAGAAAACAGAGCAGCCTAATTATTAAAAAATTAGAAATGGAAGTTTCATCTTTTGTAGGTCTCTAGTGTTTAAGTAACTGCTAACCGCTGCTATTACGTTAGTTCAGTTCGGCAGCCCCTCAGCTAATACACCCAGCCCGAGACTGAACACAGACTCTGACCTTGAACTGACCCCAATGTAACTACCACTCAGGCCTCAGACACTGGTCACTCGCTGATGTCCAACTTGGCTCTTACTCCATTCCCACCTCATGGCTGTCCTGAACCCAATATGCATGTGTCCCCAGAGCCAAAGTGCATATTTTAGCCATTGTAAATCACTTCTGTATTTACAGTCATCAAATTGGCCTCCGTCTGTCTTGGAGGCGGGGTTCAGTTGCAGCCGCTTGATTCAGACTGTGAACTCACAATCCTTCATAATAGTTTTCCATCACTCAACATCAGGCAGCCACTGAACATTCTTATTTATTCTAAATATATTGTTGTCTCATTTCTGATAAAAGGTACATTCATCAAATTCAGAGCCTGTCAAGATGTTTTCCAAGCTGCTGTGGTTTCCATGGGAACATAGACGTCTTGGCTTCAATCATATGGACGTTGGTGAGGTTTCAACTCAACTGGTTATGAAAACTGTGGCATCTTTTCTCACTTTCACTGCTCTCCTAATATCGGCAGCAGGAAAGCAGACAGCTGTTTTCAGAAAAAAAGCAGATAAACACAGTTAGCAACTAGCAGGTGAACACAGTGGAGTTTTTAGCAGCTAGAGAGCCAGATATTCCCCTCAGCATGACATTGTAATTATAGCTGGTTACCTTGCCGAGGAGTTTCAAGTGTGCAACCTGTCGCCTGCAGCTTTTCATCCACCAGCTCACTGTGGCTGCTCCTTCATTTTTCATCACTTACCGCGTCTCATTCCATCTTGCTAATTTAAGATTTAGATTTATGTTCATGTATGTACTGAGGGTGATGATTCTTTGAGGGCTCTTCTGTAAAGTTTAAGTCAGTATTTTAATGTAAGTGGCTCTGAAATGTCCTCATCCTCCAAACATAGCTTTCAATTCCCCTGTAACATACACAGAAATCAAAGAACCCAGCAAAACCCTCAGTTCTGCTGCAAGTATCTTGACATATTGAACTGTAAATGTTAATGTTAAATGTTAATATCAGTTCTTTTATATCAGTGATGAGAAAACACCTGGTAACATGGTACAGGCATGTTAGCTGTGGTGTCCCTGAAGCCATGGCGTCATGTCCCACTTCTTTGCCCTCCTTCTCATTACACGCTCCAAAACTTCCATGCTGTAGTCTTCCCTGTGCAAAGGGATACAGTTTTTATTACTATGAAAACATGATATTTTATATTATATATGATATTGTGCTTTTGCAAAACGCTTAATACATAGAATCATTGCAGTCTGAAGAAACTGTTACAGTTTAGAGTTTGAAATGCAGAAAGTTTGAATTTGACTGGTTGTTTGTTTGTTTGTTTGTTTTTTAACTACAACTGTAGTGAACGCCATCAATATAATATAATCAATACACAGCTCTTTGATTAACTATTAAATGATGACCTGTTTGTCATACATTTCATGTAAGTTTGTGTGTGTGGTAGAGGAACATAGCTGCTGTTGGTGTGAACCCCAGTGACTAAAGCAGGATTCAATGAATAATAAATCACAAGTGTGAATGCCAAAGTAGATTCATCAAATCCTCATTGACCTGCACTAGCATGGGGAAAAAAATATCATCCCATTCACCCACTCACTGTGATTTCAATTTAACACCAGAGGCAATTCAAATTGCAATGAATACTTCTCATCTCTGCAATTCATCCATCTTCTTGAGTGAAATATTTACAATGATCATAAAAAAGCACTTAGGCCTCAAGCAGAAAATCACCTCTTCTTCTCCATGAACAGGGCACATCAGAGCACGCAGAAGCCAGTAGAGCGGTTCCAGTATCAAATCTGTGAACATAACATGTGCTGTAGTCAAAGCATGTTCATTCATTCACTCACCTGAACTAAATGTGAGTACATATTGACTTTAGATCAGCTAAATATGTTGTGAGGAAAACACAATATAGCGCCTGGATTACATTTTAGGCAAAGATATTAGAACAAAAACTTTGAACATTGAAAATAAAGTGTGGTATAATTTAGGGAAACATGGCATTCTGATTAAAATAACAGGTTAACTAATCTGGGAAATACGCTCAGGGATTGATGCGAAAACTGTTATCAATTGTTATGTTATCATGTTATATCTGTTCATTATGAATATGGAGCAGGTGACAGCAGGCTAGCTTAGCATTAAGACTAGAAACAGAGGGAATTGGCTGGCCAGGCTTTATCTAATGATAACCAAATCTACTCATCAACACCTCAAAAGTTCAATCATTCACTCATTATAAATTGTTTGATTAATCCATCTACAAACAACACCCTGTTTTCTTTTTACTGTGCTTTATGAACTTCACACTACTACCTGCTTGGTGATGGATATAAACTAATGATGCAAATTAGCTAAATTTTGCATCATGAAATTAAAATGAGGATTGTAGTTTTGAGGGGGTTTTTGGTCTCTTTTGTGTGAGTGACCATGAACAATAGATAAAGGCAATTAAAACTTTTGAAGTCTGAGCATGTTTTATTACAACCGTCACCCATTAATCTGAGCCTCTAAAATCAGAGCTTTCCATCTCTCTCTGAAAGTGTTCATCTGCTGTCAGGGTGACTTTCAAACTTTACACATGGCTGCCTGGGAACCAGATGGGGAATTTTTCCAACAGCTGCATTTCCTGTTTTTTGTTGAACCCCCACCTCCCATCAAAAAAACTCTTCTTAACACAGACCTTGTGTGTGTGTGTTAGTGTGAGAGAGAGAGAAGATATGCCACACAGCATGAGCTTAAATAGTCCTCAAAATGCCTTTAGGCTACTGTTCCTGCAGAATGTTTTTTAACAGTGAGTTTCCACAATTCATTTTGACTGAAGGCTCCATCCAGGCGGAAAGACGTAAACCAAACACTTAGAAAAGCAAAAGAAAACAGAATGTGCACAAACGACATGTTATGTGTGAATTTAAATGGCTGCGCCAGTCACTTTATTGGTTCATATTTATTCTCTGTCTAGGATAAAAATGATAAAAACACACATTTTGGCGCACCTTTGCCAAGGAGAATTGATTTTGTCAAGAGTATCCAGCAGCAGCCAGGATCAGTTTTATCATGGTAATATTCATCACTCAGAATAAAGATGGGGGGGGGATTAGAATGCCGGTGAATTCACAGTAGGAAACATTTACACAGAAAATGGCTGATCACTGAGGGCGATGCCTAATCAAGCCTCCTTCACTGAAAACAGCTCATCTGCCTTCTGTTTAAAGGAGGTTTGTGTGTGACTAAGACTTGCGCTAAACAATTACTCTGACGCTGCTTTTTGTTCTCCAACAGAGAGGCACGTACATGCATAATTTTTAATTGTTTGTATCGGGTTCCACAGCGCTGGTTATGCTTCACATGCAGAGTTACAATCTGTGTATTCTTTGTGTGGCTCATAACAAGGAATACTGACAGAGCTGATTCTTCATCTCATCATCTGATCTGATTAAATTTGGTTTTAGTTGAAAAGTGCTGGCAGGTGAACAACTGCAGAGAGAACTTACCTGTAGATTGGTAGTACAAGATATTATATCAAATACCCATATAATATAACACCAAATGTCAGTGTCTCATCAGCCGGTGTGTGTGAGCAAGTGTGCAAGCATGTATAACAAATAATCAAGTGACAACAATTTTGCTCATCAGCAAAATGATTAATTGATTAATTATCGTCTCGTACTATTCTGTACAATAGTCATCTACAAAGCAACCACTAATTCCATCTGTGACATTATTGTAGTGGAGTAAAAAAAAATACATGATTAGAAGTATATAATGTGGCAAAAGAGAGAAATGCACATATAAAGTGGCACAAATAATACATAGAATACTGGAAAGTACTGCAGTAAATGCACTTCTATGTCTCTTTTGTCTATAGTTCAAGCTCATATCTTCATCTTATTTTTGTTTGTGTCTGTGTTTCCTGTCTGTGTGTGCGACTGTATCTACGAAGCAGCAGTAATGAGCTTATTATCAGTCCTCTTTGGTCTGTCAGCTGTTAAGGAATTTGAATTAGAACCACATCCAAGCTTATTATTTATGCTGTTTAAACAATAATTAATCAGTACAGGAACAGATTGATGTACACAGCTGAATAATTACTGAGCCAATGAAGATAATAAATATATAACTCACAGGAAGTGTGTTTGTCAGAACCTGCTGTTCATTGTCTTGAGACTGACACATGCGTGGACACAAGGACATGCACATACATTAAATACATGGACGCGCGTGCACACTTATAGCATTTCTTTGAGAAACACAGTCTTAAAAGTGCCTTAAAAATTCACTAGACACACACACACACACACACACACACACTCTCTAAAGACACAAAGACAAGTCAGCTTTCAACCAAACCCCCCCCCCCACTTCTGTATGTTGTTCTTTTAAGAGTTCTCAGAGGTCCAATTTGCCCACAAACCTTTGGTGCAATAGTTGTGCTGACACTCACTTTGTTTGTTTGAAACCAGTAGCAGCCACAATATGTGTGACTCTAATTACCTCTTCCCCTGGCTCTTACCTCTGCACACTCTCCACTCTGTCCCCAAGCAGCCACGGAGAGCACAATAGTGTGTGTTTGCATGTGTATTTTTGAGCGTTTTCGTTCATATGTGCATGCAAAATTATGTGTGCCCCACTGTTTTGGTGTCTGGAAGTAAGTGGAGGCTTGTCTGTGAATGTGCGTATGTGGGCATTTGTGAGTGTGAGCTCGCCTACAGATGTGAAGACAAACACTCATCTCTTTGTAGTACTTTCTCATGTTTCCTGGCGCGGCTCTTTAATGAAGGCGGCATCCTTTTGAAGTGAAGGAGGAGAAGGAGGAGGAGGATGGATGGATGCAGTGCCTTTAGTCATGTGGTCAGATCCCCGCTGGGCTTTTCACATCAAGGTGGAGTGGGCCTGTTTCCTGTTTGCCTCAGATGTGCTGCTATCTCAGTCTCTCTCTCGCAAAGAAATCTTCCCTAATGTGCCAGTACTGAAGATTAGCAGGGTTCAAACTTGGGGGATGTGGTGGTGAAATGCTATTCTGTATTTATGTATGCATGTGTGCTCATGTTTGACAGCAATTGAAAACAACAGGAAGATATAAATGTGTGGTGTGTGTGTAGTTATTTCCTACATAGTAGAAGTAGATTCTCCTTTGTATTGTAGTAAAATACCTCCGGACCAACCACAAGAGTGGGAGGTGAGGAGGAGAAAGAAAACTGAAGAGAGGAAAGGAGGGGGAGATGAAGGAAGAAGGGAAATTAAAGGAGGATGTGATAAGGTATGTGGAAATTAGAAGAGGAAAGAGATGTGGGCTTAAAAAGAAGAATGGAAGGGAAGCAAGACATAGGAGAGGATGTAATGGGAGGAAGGGAGAAGAGGGAGAGAGGGAAAAAGGAAAAGAAGAGGAGAAGTGGAGATGGGAGCCACAAGAGGTTGACGGCGTACTCGTCAATAATGCATAGGTAATTGGCTGACTCCTCCTGAGTGGCGACGTGAGCCTGAATAAATAAAGTTGTGTGTAAATAAAAGAGCTGCTCACAAAGATCAGCAAATCAATGAGAGATGCCCCAGGTGAGCGGGTGAGAGAGGGAGAGAAAATCCATCTCCCCTCTCCTCCTTCATCCCACCCCTCTCTCTCTTTCTTTATTTATTTCCTAACATATTAAATGGTGGGCTGTGTGCGGCTCAAAGCGGTGCGTAACAATAAGCTGCAGATAACACCTTAGGAGCAGTTTGTGTTTGCTTATTTGCATGCATTTCCTCCGTCTTTGTTCTCCTGCCCTCCTGACAGCAGCCCTCCACAGTTATCTCCTCTCTAACCATGTTTTCTTCTCAACTATGCCTTGCTTTTTCACACTCCTTTCTCCAACTCTTTGCATCATCCCCTCCATCTCTACGTCTGTCCTCCCCCAACCTCTTTCAGTGCTGTTGTACAGGTGAGGCTGGCTAAAACAGATAAGGACCCCCTGAGGGAGCAGCAGTAATGAGGTAGAGAATGAGTGAGGAAGAGAGGAAGAGAGAGCAAGTGAAAAAGTGAGAAGATTGAAAAAGAGGTTTTTTTCAACAGTTGTAGTTGTGGCTCAATAAGCTACGCGCAGTGATAAAGTGGCAAATAAAATGTTTGCTAGAGTGTACCCTTCAGGTGGTGATCTTCAAAAGGCAGCAATAAAAAGTTTGTTTAAGAACAGTCCCCAGCACGATTTGACCCTTGGTTTGTTTACATTCTGTTTCAATTCCACAACGTGCAGATTTGTCTTCATACTGGAGAAGAGAGCAAAGCTCACTGACACTCAAAATGACCACAGCAACCTTTGAAGAGTGCCAGCAACAGGCTCAGACAAACCCCTGGTTAGTATTGTGTCACAGTTTGGTTAGGTTTAGGTTTAAAATGTTAAAGTCACATAAAATAAATTAAAATATCAATCCTTAAGATTTCAGTCATGGTTTATGTTACAGCAAACATTAGGTCAGCAGCTAGTTTGTCAGTAGTCCAACAGATGAGCAACTGGTGTGTCTGTTCAAGAGCAACCAACCATGGCTCAGCTGATGGGACTTTTGTGACTGATGTGGTGAATTTTAATTAGGTGCAGATTTTTCACCCAAATCAATCTTTAAGAGAACTCAGAAGGTTGCTTTCTTAGAAGATAATGACTTTAAAGGCAGACATACATAAAAATAATGTATAGAATAAAAGAATATATTGCACTTTAACATTCTTTATGTAGTTTTTATGGTAACATCATTATACAACCACATTTTTCGGCATTTTACACTGGAAAAAACCTGTTTAGATGTTGGGTTATAGAGGGAATGTATACGCCAATAGAGTTATGATACATCCATATCCGCATATATCAGCCGATACTGCTGGCCAACTGAACAATCAGTCTGGCTCTAGTTTTAATAATAACAAGGCCAGTCAAATACACACACACACACACCCACACACTCACACTAATTCACTCAGTGCAGTAAAGGAGCAATATTCCAAAAGCAGTAAACCCAGTACAAAGCTTTGCCTTACACAAACCATCATTACAGCTAATGGCACTAATGTATCATTGTAGCAGTTTGTTACAACTACATCTGAGGAAAGGGATGCTTAACTCTTGTTAATTGTGCCTCTGAGGTTGACAAGTATCAAAACAATTATTATTTTGAAAAACAGCAGAAGGTCAAATCAGTCAGCAGTGAGGATTTAAGAAGAGTCAGTTGCTAATTGTCTCTTTCATTTTATGCTTTGTAAAGCAGAGAACGATTGCTTTAAAAGAAAAAAGACTGAGAGAGATCGGATAATAATAATAATGAATAATGAAAGAAGGTGGAAGAGCTGAGAGCCGGTAGAGAGGCTGGCCTTGAGCTTCCCTCTGCCCAGCCAGGGAGCTCAGCAGGAGGGCTGAGGGAGAGGATGAGACCCCTTTTTGAAAAGGATGAGAAAGAGTCTTTCAACATCTATCCAACATTTCCCATCTGATGTCTCAACCTTGAACGCCCGTCACTTTACACGCTGACCAGATCACATAACAAGACAGAAAACAAATCAGACAGGAATTAAGCAATGAAGGCACAAACAAAGACAGAAAGTGACAATTACCTACAGGCAAAGATAGCAAACTGAGTCGACCCACAAATTCCAGAGTAAACAAAGACCATATGTTGAGCTGTACTGATCAAACTTCAGCCTGCAGGGTAGGACAACAACCTGCGTTTTGTGTCAGCCGCGCTGTGTGAACGTACAGTATATCCAAAATGTCAGAACATCTCTGTGCGCACACACACATATTTTCTAATACAGAATTTGTTGATGATTCATTCAAAACTCTAATTCCTCCGTCTTTCCCTCTATGCTGCGTCTCTCACAGTTTACAGGCAAACAAAATACAACATTAATGAGGTCAACAAAACCAAATAGGTGCTTTGTGTTAGCCTGAAACATTTGCATTTCTTTCTATCAAGAGTCTCATTTTGTATTCTGTTAAAGGCAGCTCTGTTCACTTTAGCATAACACTTTTGTCTATTTTATCCTAAAATTGCCTGGTGTATTAGCACTTAAAGTGCCATGATACAACAAAAAAACATAAATTAAGATAATACAAACTGGCAATTGTGATGGTTAACCAAAACAAAGCTTTTCTGTTGTGGTACAGAATATTTTAGTTAATACAGATTAAAGGCCCATCTTTTAGGTCTTTTAGATCTCCTATGCTGAATTTCAAAAAAACTTTTATATGGTAGAAGTTGTGATTTTTTTACATCACTGTTATAATTCTTAATGTCAACAATGGCCCTGTTCAATAAATGTCCCAACAAACAACTGAAATTAAAGCAGTTGACTCACACTGGTGTCATCAATTAATGTACCTTATTAGTCCTCCTTAATAAACCCACTGTGTCTACAGACACCCCCAGTTCGTAACTGACACCTTTTTAACTCACCTCGCAACTTACATAATAAGCATGTTTTCATTGATAAATGTATGGTCTATGATGATATTTGTCATCATTGTTCCGTTCATCTTCAACCTAAGCAAAGGTTTAGCGTGGTGTGCATTTGGGTGCACAGGTAAAGTAAATTTAAAAAATGATGATGACAGACCAAACATAATGTGCTAATGAAATAGCCTGTGGTAACAATGAAGCGCAAAAGTATTGACTAGTTGTCAGGTCAATTAAAATTTGTGCTTCATGCCAGGAGGAAACAAAGAATTACTGGTAAAAGATCAACATCAAGTACGGCACAGTGATTAATCTACTAAACATAGTCCAAAAGACTAAAAACAACAATGATCCCAACAAAAATTCAACAGTTCACAAATAAACAATTGCAAAATAGCTGTGAGTAAAAAGAAAATGCAGCAACAAGGAGAAGAATAAGTGATGCTTGTAAACGTTTGCTTGAACACAGAGCTGACAAAATGGTGGCTATTGCAGCCGTTACATCAAAGATGCCCTCTGACAAAACATGACACATACAACCTAAAAATAGTAGCATGGTCTCCTTAATCACGCAAATGTAGTGACGATGACAGAATGACAGTGTCCGAGGATTTACAAGGAGAATTTTAAGAGATATGAAATGGAAACGTAAAAGCTCAGGTCATTGTTTGTGCTTGCTCCAACCCCATATACACTGTTTTTCTTTTTTCTTGATGAGATTTTATACACAAGCTAGAACTAAAAGTATCTTCATGACGTATTTTAAGTACTGACCTCTGGTTGATTAAGCTCTACAGCAAGACATCTTTTCATGCGTACCACTCATGTGTACCAGAAAATAGAGGTGGGTTTTAATTATAGCTTGGATTATTATGAATCACAGGGTGTGTGTGGCTAAGTGTGACTGTGTGTGACTTTCTGTGTGTAGTATTATTCGTATATGGACCTCAGGGAGCTTTGATCAGCCCAATGAAACATGGAAAGAAAAATTGTGGATTATGTTGGAGAGGGTGGATATAGTCGAACTAGAACACCAAATGCACCCACACACACACACTAGACACTTATTGTAGCCTTGGTTTTCCATGGTCCATTTTCAGACAAAGGACTGTTGAAACTCTTTGAGTCCCTCTCTCTTCCTCATATTATACACATCAACCTTCCACACACAGACACACACACACACACATTGTAAATTCAACTTAAAAATAAAAAGCGCGGCCATGTAAACCCCATGAGATACAGCATGTGATCGACACTGACAGGATGAGACACAAATAGCTCAGCTATACATCTGACAGTACAGATGGATATGAGGAGATTGCTTAGAGCCAAGAAACTGCCACTGGGGACATAGTAAGCCAATATAAATGATATCCAAATATATTTACTCACCGTGCAGCATTATAGTCCCAAGGGCATTTAAGTTTAAAATGGAGAATTGTAACCCTTTCTCTGAGTATTTGGGTTTCAGAGTATCTCAATGTAAGCACACTCTAAAGGGATAATTGGGGGAACCTGTGCTGAAAACCAATCTGCTGTTTTTAGTTTCACTTCTCTGGTGATTGCAGTTGGGTTCTTTATTACAATTTTATCCCGAGAGCCCAGCTGACGGAAACACTAAGGAGTAAGATCTTGTTTTGGTTTTCTGTTCTCAAGCTGTTTTTTTTAATAAAAACAGCAGATGGTTACATTCACCATACCAACTTTATCATGTAAAATCCCATCATCTGTGAAGTTACAAAAGGAGAAAATAACAACTCCTAATTAATTTATTGTTGTACATGGGGAACCAGTGTTAATTACAACTGAATAAACAAACAATTGATAATGTAAAGTGTCAGAACTGTTTGGGTCAACCTGTTCACCATTGATTTGTTTGGAGTCACCTCACAGTTAAGTTGTAGTTGTTAAATTAAATACAGTTTATGTTCAGCAGCACAGCAGAAAGTACATTAGCATTCTTATACTGATATTGACAAAAAAAGCAGTACGACAGTGGTTTGGGTGAACAGTCAGACATACAAACCGTCTGGAGTTGATAATGGAGACCAGGATTTGAGACTCTCTCTTACACAGATTGTCAATTTTACATTTTTGCTTTTTCTAAGACTGAACACACCGACATATGAGGTGCTGTTAGTCTTAATGCTAAGCTAATTGACGATTGGCTCCAGCTTGGCACTTCATGCACTTAACACACAGACGTGTGCAGTATCATAAGTGTAATTCAGCAAAATGCTCTTTGATTATTTGGAAATGCATTGAAAAGCAATCAAATTTCTCTACTTTGAGTACGTTGTTTACATGCTCTGACAGGATTAACCTCCTCTTTCATGATTTAAGTATCAGTTAATTCCAATTTTGGCCCTTGCTCCCATGCATGTTGACCCAAAGCTTGGCTGCTTCCACCCAATTATGAACCGCTCTCTTCTCTTAACCATCGCTAGTGTTTGTATTTAAACATAAATCTTTGTAGCACATTGTTTTTGTATCAAGGTCACATTTTTTATTGATTCAAGTTTTTCTTTTTGAAGCCTAAAATCTGCCCCAGGGCTATTCACAAGACTGCAATTTCATTTATTCAAAGTTGACATTTTACATTCTTTTGAGGTGACCCTGCCGCACAAGCGCTTCAGGCACAGAATCATTGTAATTGATATAAACATTAATGAAACTCATTGTAGGTGATATTAGCACAAGTGTTTAATTAGCGAGTTTATATATTGAAGCCTCGGGCTATTTATTTGTACAGTATATTCCCCACAGTCCCTTCTGCCTCAGAACAAAGCAAGACAGCTGGTTCTGCTCTGAATTTGCATTTTCTTCATTAAAAATTCTTGTAATAAGTGTCAACACTGAACGTAAAACTGTACAATGTGACCACGAGCAAACAACACAGATGGTGGAAAATCATGTTGCAACACATAAAGTCAAATCATTCTTCATCATCTTCCGCTTTATGAGTTTCACTTTTTGTTCTGTACTCTGCAGCTGCAACTATATCTTTATTACATCTACATTATTGTTTTCTGCATTATAAACACGTCTACAGTTCTTTCAATTTTTAAAGGGATATTTCTGCATGTGTGCATGTATGTGGGTCTATATGAGTGTGTGGTATTCTGAGCTTCAAAAGAAATTATGTCAGAAAGTGAAAACATAAAATGTTGTTTTAAAGTAAAATCCAAAAACAAACAAAAATAATAAATGAAAACATCAGTATTGCAAGATATAGTAAAAAAAAAAAGTAGCAGTGCACAGCTCTAAATCTTGAACACTGTGCACTGTTGTAGCAAGGATCAAAACAAACAAACAGAACGTCAGCAACATATAAAACTGGCAATATGTGGGCAAATAAATACAACCGAATACCCAAATCAATATTGCAACCGTCCCTCTTATAAACCTTCCTCATCTTTTCCATATACCATCAGTTCTAGCGTGTTCGCAGGGTTTTGCTGCATGGTGCATGTTATTGGCCCAATATGTAATGCTCGATATAGCTGTGAAATTGATATGCAATCTTTGTTTATTGACAGACTGAGGAGATTTTTTTTCTGTTGCTGTGTGTGTTAATCTGAAATCCCACAGCACAACAAAAGATGTCCTTGCAGTTTCACTGACTACATATTAACAGATTCTAGGGCTCTGGCTTCCCTTTATTATGGTCTCTTTGCGGTGTTTTTATATGTTAGTGGTATAGTTTTGATGATTGTTTAAAGATGATGATCACAACTTAAAGCTTTGTCCTCTGCAGATTTGATCACAGACTCCAAATTCCCAGTGACTTCCTAACTCTATCCTCAATGGAGACACCAGGGCTCAGGTCTCCCTAGTGATATGTATTAAGGTTTTAATAAAATTCAGAATGATACATTAAAAAAATCTTCTTTCACCTGAAGCAACTGTCATAGTGAGTGTGTGGAAACAGTCAGAGAGCCATACTCAGATCTATGATATTTTCCCTGCAGGCGTTAACAAGTATCTCAGAGAGACATCAAAGGGGAATTGCCTAAAAGCAGCATGACCTGCAGGTTCAGATCCTCTCTGCATCAACATCATCCATTCTTCTGCTCCAACCTTTGTCAGCACACATCCAATTTCACTCTCCGCACACTGTTTTTTCCATATCTCAAAAGAGTCAGGAAGGTTTTGTTGGTGTGAAAGCCTTTGCTTTAAGGTGACAAGAATAGTATCTACGAGGGAAGGAAAGCTCCTTTCTGAAGCACTTTCTGAACCTCACTTGTATCTGTGTCTCTCTATACTGCTCCAGATAATCCTTCACTCCTTTAAACCCTCTTCCTGAGGTTTCAGTGGACAACCCCTGGGCTCAGCAGGCTTTGGTCACTGTGTTGATTTCAGGATATCAAACAGTGGCACAGAGAAGGCCGTGATTCCATTTCCAGGAATACGCTTCTTGTTAACCCTGTGTATCTCAGAGCAGAAAAAGTATTCATCTACATCATCGGCTTTGACACAGTCAACACCACATGACTGTGGTTCTGAAAAGACCTTTCACCGTCAGATTCCTCAGACACTTCTGGTGAGCAGCCTAGGATTGTACAGTATGTACAGTTTCTGCACAATCCCATAAAAAGCTGACAGAAGCCACAGGGGACATTACCATTGACAACAACAAACTGACGGACACATACAGCTTTGTTGTTCAACCCCAGCACTCAGTTTTGGACTCCTTGCTGGGTTTGCTCAATATCTCCTTCAGTGAGCTGTCCTCAAAGTGCTCATAAATGCTAAATCTTGTTAAAAGTCTTTTTCTCAGTGTTCCCTACAAGTCTGATCTGTTTGTTATTAGGTCACAAGTTCAATTTAGACACAGAGTGATGAGGACATTTAAATCAGCATGATGTGAACAACCTGTATGTTCACAACAAGCACACAGGAAGGTGGTGCAGTTGCATACAAGTATAGTGGAAAGACAGGCTGGTGCAAATTGACTCAAAGACATGTCCATCCCTGGCAGTGGTTTTATGCTTCCACACAACTACATATTACACCTTTTTGAAGCCAACATCTGTCAGAATGACTAATTTATTTCAGGTACTCTGCTTCAATTGAGAATCCAAGCTCAATTCGTTACTTATCTATACTTCAACTGACATTTCAGCTCCTTCCAGCACCTTTTGTTTCAACTGATACTTACCCATAAATTGACACTTCAGCTTTTTGAAGCATGTCCATTTTAACAGCTTTTTGAATTTAGTTTGTGTGTCGACTGCTTTCAATGTCATTTAAAAAGTACTGGTATCGGCTCTGCTAGCATGATGACTTTTGTGTCAGATCAAAAAGAAAATCTGTTTTATTGCCTTTCTTCATGATGTGGTGCCATATCACTACTGCTCACTGTTTGATCACTGCAGAAAATGATGCCCATCTGTGATTGGCAGCGGTGCAGGCTGCTGCCTGACAAACCTTGTTTAGGGAACAAATGGCCCCTTTTCTGTCTCATCCTAAGAAGTTATTTGCATACAAAATGGTCATGAGACATTCAGCTAAATTTGAGCAAATTTACTGTAACTTAATTTGGCTAATTATGTGAAAAAGAGTTAAGCTGATTTGCACAAAGTCGCTTAACACACCATGGTGACATTTGTAGCACCCAAGATTTAGCAGAAAGTTGTCTTCTGTTTGTAGAATTTGGGTTTAAACAAGTATTGTGGAAAAACAATATTGGGACTCGTTCCTCTCTAAGAGACAAAGCCAACCACCCGAGACAATTCATTTTCGATCACATTATCCTTCACATTCACTACGCTTCGCTCCCAGCCCTTCACTGTCCCAGGAGGTTTCTGACACAGAGACGGAAAATAGTCAGAAGTCTGCAGAGCTGATTTCACACAAGAAACAACGAACTCCAGATTCCCTTTATATGCACCTAGCTGATCTTTTCAGAGTGGTGGCTGTAATCCCAATGTGTATTTTCCCTCTGCTGAAGTTTTCTGACTGTCTACGCAGACTTTGACACACTTGGCACTTTCTCCTTGTCTTCTCACTTGCCTGAGGACTCTGATTCCCCCTGGACTTACACAGACAAAATCTCACTGCTTTAACTTAAGTTTTATTTTCTTTTGATGCTGTACTGAGTATAAAATTTACTTTGTTAATCCTTTGTTAAATTCAGTCTACAACACAATGGTGTTTCCTTACCTTGGCCAACATGCTAACCTCTCCTGGATATTTCCCCCTGAATACAATTTTAAAATCCTTGTCTTTTAATTCTTCTAATTTATTTAAACAATGACTGGTTATCAATTTCATACTCAGCAACCAATGACTCACCATAATTTTGTCTATTTACTACCTATATATTTGAATTTCAGCATGGCTTATAAACTCTGAGAACATCATTGTGGTAGCGGGACGGGGAGTGACTCGTGGATGCAGCACCGGGCAGGTGTTTAACATCATACTAATTACATTCTCTGTCATGCAGTAGTGGCCGGGGCTGGGGGATATAAAACATTTTCCCAGGGAAGGGATCAAACAATAATAGAAATACAAGAATACAATTAGCAAGGTCAAACTAGGTCAAACTAGGTGTGTATAATATATAAAAAAAAATAAACAGTAGGACCAAAGTAGGACCATAAAAATCTAATAATCATACAATAATTATGATAACTATTAGTTTTAAATATTTGAGTTGTTTACCTGTGAGTAAACAAACACATAACAAGTCCTCTGACACATCAACGTTGGCTCAAATTGCAGCATCATGAAGAAATCCTGTCACGACCTCAACAGCACAGCATGTGGTGGTGTTCAGCTGTAGGCAGACTTGCTGAGAAAGCTAAACATCGGTTGCCCTCGCCGCCCTGCAAGTTATTTGAACCGTTCCTGTTGGTATATGTGAGAAAATATGGTCAGAGTGGTTAGCTGATCCTCGTGTATTTGGCCATCTCCAATTCAGAATTCGCAAAGAATATGTAATGGCGTCAGTAAATAACATGGGTAATAATCTCTGGCAGCTTGTCGAGGTAATTTTCACACACAGGAAACACAGGAATCAGAGAGCCATCTATCACAAATGCTGGCTGCAGGATACCCACCTCCTGTCTCTCCTCTGCTGCTCCAGGGAAGGTGATATTGTTAGCCAGCAGCTACGGCAAAGGTTTTACTGCTGTAACAGCTGTGGAAACAGAACAGTCATCGAGATCCAGGCAACCACCTGGCACTTCAAGGAAGCTCCCTGTGGCACAGCGGTGCAGTGCAGTGAGGAGCTACATTACAGGCCTCCAGGCGTAGTTGCACCTTGCTGCCCTCATAAGATGACATTCATCTGAGGAGAGCAACTGAAAGATTATGGCACACGGGATGTGGCGCTTAAATAAGATGGCTTAATCACTGTGGATTTCAAGGTCATTGTCATATAAAGAGATCTATGAAACCATCAGACTTTATATGAATTTCAAGAAGCAATTATTCTGTGTAAGGCAGCCATGGCTGAAAATGTTTGACACTTATACAAAAGCACAATTCAATAGTTTTGCATTTACAAATGGTCAAATTACTACACAACATGAGTAACAGTGCTACACCCACACATAATTATGAGATGTCTCTGCAGCTCCCCTCAGTTCTGTGCAGTGTTTTAGCACCTATCAGTTCATTGTTTAATTTTACAGCCCACAACTTTTCTGTCTTGATTTAATTTCCAGACACAGCAGGCAGCTGTTTTCAGCAAACAGCTTTAAATTTCCTTATGTTTTGTTTTTTGGTTTTTTTTGGTTTTTAAATACTGATATTCTGTTACATATAAATACAATAAAAACTAGTAGTCCTGCAAAAAGTCCAGTTATATTTTAGGACTGTGTCCAACATAGAGCAGGCTCAGACAGATGGGACCTACAAGCATGTTCAAATACTGTGTTAATATAAAAATATAATAATATGTTGTGATGATTAAGTTTGATATTAACCACATTAAATTTACATCAGTGTGAGCTGTGCTAAGTAAACACAGTTTGATATGACTGTGACTTGTAACAAGGCACATCTGTGGCTTTGGTTGGTAATCAAAATAATAGTGTTTTAACTTCACTTGTCACATGTCCTCTATGTATATTGCAGGTGTATAAAGGGTTTGGGTGTAAGGGAAAGGACCAGAGTGAATAGTTGTCATACTGTGAACGCCCATTAAAGGCCTATTTTAATTCAAATAAAACTTTTAACTTTATCTGAAATGTCAGCAAAGACACATGCCTGGAAAACAGCAAAGGATTCATGAGGGCCTAAATAATGTAAGTTACATAGCTGTCGTACTGTACTTTTCTGCTCTGCCGTCACAACAATTGTGCAATAAAGCTTGTGTTCACTATGGCGCAAGCAAAACCAGCAACAGTCAGGGTTTGCTTCTTCACTGTTTCTTTAAGAAAGTGTTGTCCACCTAAGATCCCACATGGTAATGATGCTGCTGTGTCTCCCTCAAAGCTGCCACTTGGTCAGCTTGTCCTTCATTCAGCTCTTCACAATTTTAGTCAGGCCTACATTTGGATTCATTCATAACAAAGACGCCACACACAAACTGTCTTTAATTAAAACGGTCTGAAATCATAGCAAGCAAACTAATTGCATAGTTGAAACATTATTAAGCTTATTTAATTTTAAACAATTGCTTTTAAAAGTCATAAAGATTTCAATTTTTATTAGAAGCAATATGGTCCAACTCTAACACAATTATAAATAAGGGAGCCCCACGTGAAGGATTAGCTAAAATAAAGGAGTTTAATTTTACATAAATTAATTTCGTTTAACAGATTTACCAAAAACTTGATCTGTACAAATGAAACTGGGAGAGGACATGGTGTTGAGTTAACTGAGGAAATGTTGAACAAAGTATCAAAGTATTACAACATAGTTCCTGGAAAGACACCAGACTGCAAGGATGAGGCAGGTTTAATGCAACCTGGAGGCAGTGACCGTCTCCCTCCAAATCCAACCAATCAGGAACCAGCTGCACTGAAATACCACACACAGACCACAACAACAACAACACAACACAGCAAACCAAAACAAACCTAGTCACACCATGGAAACAGCAATGCATAAAAGATGGCACATTAAATGGTAAAAATAAAAAAATGATAATAATTTGCACAGATCAGACAAGCTGGATTCACGAATATGAAAAGTAGATTTAAATTTAGTTACATCTCTCAGAAATTAAGTATCACTAGTAACAAGTCACATCAACATTCAGCCCAATGGCAAATTAACAACTGTTTTACTAAGTTTGTTGTTTCAGTAACCCCTCAACAGTCACAAAACATGGCGCTTAAGAATTGATCAATAAGAGATGCTTGTCAACATTTACTAGGTCAGTTGTTGTAGAAGTGCTCTGGGATTGTGCCAGTAGCACCAAAAGACCCAACAAAAAATAGGAGCTGGTGGCAGAGTACAACCATCTTGGATTAAAATGTAAGACTAACACTCACACCATGAATATAGAAGCTGCATTAATTGCAGTTCTAAGCAGGATGAAAAGCAGATGAGGATGTCTGTTATATTAAGAGATTTAGCCTTTCAAAGGAGAAAGTTCACCGCCTTCGTTTTATCCTCCACTGGTGCTCTGAAGGAAGGAGGTCAGACTCCCTATGAGGCGAGCAATCCAGACAGCTGAGATTTAAAGCAGTTGTTGTCAAATTCTTACCACTTAAAAAATCTTCTCTGTAAAAAACTGGAGTAACACTGGCTAAACATCTATTAAGCCATGCTAGGGTCTCATTGTCGCACTGATAACTGAGACTGTCACGCTGGCTGTGATAATAAAAAGCCCAGATGATAAGATAGGAGCAGAGACCCAGCTGATAAAGATATAATAAATCACTGTGGGAAAGACTACTGGTTTGTCTTTTGTTATTATGACTTCAGAAGCGTTTTAGTCTCAGCCCCTCACTGATAGCCCTGTTACACTGGAAGTAAGAGTGTCTTGATATTTCAGAGATTTCATCGTATGGTTTGGTATCAGTGAAGGTATCAAACCCAGAGACCTTCATCAGCGCCCTACAGAAGATTAGAACATTTTGTGGTGTGTATAACAGTTAAAAAAAAGGCTAAAAGCTCTGTGAACATTGCTCCAGTCATGTCATCTCTCCACAGCATGTGGCACCCTGCAGCGTCATCTGACCCTGAGCTGTGGGCTCCGTAGTGATTACAGCCACCGTCTCTGAAGAGACCTTCCGGAGAGAAGCTGATCCATCTGCTTTTAGTGAGGAAGGTAAACACAGATGTTACCAAGGCTGAATGTCCACTTAGAGCAAATCTCACAGCCACTCAGACTGATAGGGGTGAAACCCACTCACCAGCATGCTGCTGATTGATTGAGGGCTGGTAAAGGATGAACAAATGAGGTTATGTGAGGTGTTCAGGATGGTGTAACACTGCACTTGTGTTTTGATGTCAGCCAACAGTAGGATATAGGCTGATCTGTGCAGCTAGGAGATCTGAAAACGGTGCTGCTGTTTTTTTTTCTCCTTGACACTATATTTGACATTCATCTCGAGCTGGGAAAAGCCTTTTAACTGAAGGACAAAAGCTGACAAAGTGTGAAAAATGCCAAGAATCTTCCTCCACCTCTTTTTGATGCCCTTTGCCTGCTCCGCTCCTTTTGTCTCATTGAAGAACTTGGAGGTTGAGGGATACTGTAGCTGCTCTAGCTGTACCTGCTTTACAATCACCTGTGCCTTTTGTGATGTGTGCAGCATTTGACGAGTGTATTTCATATGATGTTCAGAAGCCCCACAGTTTACTTAAACATAGCTAACAGAACAAATGCTGACTCAGTGCTAGAAGGGCACTTTGTGTGTTTGTGAGTGTCTTAGCAGTATGCTTTGATGTTTAATCGAGGTGGTGCAGTGTCAGTACAAGAGAATTGTGAGTGGAAAAAGCCTCTTGTTTTTCCTTTGCTATGTAAACACAACATATTTCAGGTCTGTGCCTACAGAAGACAGTAAGCAAACTGTGGAGTCCTGCACATGATGAGGTACTGTACATCATCACAGATATATAGATGACTGAAATTGTTGCTTACTTAGAAAACACACGCAAGGTTGATGTAGACTACTCTGAGTTTAGCTATGTAGAAAGAAATACCTTGTTCCTGTAGAAGAAAAATAATGTTAAATAATTAAATTATTTGGATTAGTTATCATGTGCAGATAGCTTAATGATGCCCTGTGAAGAACTGTACCACTTGTCATGCTATAGATATTTTTTGATGAATGGGTCCCTGTTTTGTTTATATCATGCACGCACATGAGGACACATGTACACATTCAAAAACATGAGAAAAGTGATACAAGACGAAGACTGCTAGCTGTTGGTCAGACATACACACATTAATTTTTGGCTAGAAACACTGCATGCAAATTTATCTTTTGTTTGTTTACAAGCGAAGCCCCTTTAAGAAAGATTGAAGCTGCTGAATGTTTGCAGTCCAAAGGACTTTTTTACTCATAAAAAGGCAGAAGCTATCTTCACCTCTCCTTGATCTCAATTTTGTACACAGTAGTTCAGTAGTTCTCTCTTTTGCTGCTATCTCTCTGTTTCAGCAAGCCTTGTCAAATACCTCAGAGTCTTTTTGTCCTATATTATAATTGTATTATCATCCCTGCACAAAATAAATCACCTCAGGATGCAGACAGGTGCACAGCTGGGGTCCTTGGAGGACACTTCACTCCTTTGGCTCTTAGCTAGTCTCTTCTTCCCTTTTTTTAATCTTTTCTCCTTACCAGATTAATCTCTCTGAGCAGCTCTGGTGAAAGCGTGCCAGTTTGGGTGATGCACAGCCAGAGTGCTATAAATGACTAGGATCCCACAGCATAAAGTGTGGCACAGCCATGCCGCGAACAATAGGGGTCTTAGAAGGATTCATTTAGAAAAGGGTTGGAAGAAAAGCAGCTAGTCAGACAGATGGACAGACATACAGAAGAGTTAGTCTGCTCAGTAAGGCAAGACTGCTGAGGAGCCCTTTCACTGCCAGGAGGCTGTATAATAAGCATATTAGCTTGTTAGGTTGTTGTCAGTTTACTCATTTTGAACCAGTGTCTTAAATGTTATGAGTAGGCCAGGACTCACCTGTTTGTATCTGCCAAGTAAGTGTCCCATGCAGTATCCTAATGTAATCGAAAAGGTCTTATATAAACTGGTGCTCCTGTTTTACATCGTAGCACCCTTGACTCATCCATCATCTTTTTTCATTGGGACAACTATGGAAACATTACTCTACTGATATAATAAGCACTCATAAATAAAAGAAATCTGAAATGTTTTACATAAATAGCAGAAGAACTGAAGAACTGTGTGTACAATGAATCCCATGCTAAAACTGAGATTTATGTATTATTGTATATATGAGAGAGGAGTGGTAAAAGAGTTGCAGCCAAATATGGCAAACAAAAAAACTCAACTAAAAGAGTACTCCATTAATTTAGGAGTGCGCTTATATAAAACTGTTGGATTTCCTGCCGATGTCCATATTAATAACAAAAAATTAATTGAATTATGTATTTACACACTGATTGATCCAACTTAATAATGCAGTCTTCCCATTAGTTCTGCTTGTGCAGAAACACATTGAAGAAACAATGTAATGTAAACCACTGATTTCAGACTGATGTAGATCTAATGTGAAAAACACATTTTCCTATCCTTCCCCTGCCTTATCCAAGAACAGGTTTTTAATGATTTTGGGGTGAGTGGAGGCAGGATCACACAGTGAGTGTAATTTATCTTTAAGTAAACAGAGTAAATCTACTGCACCTGAAATTAATAGAAATGGTATGCCAACTTGTGATTCAAGATGATCACAGGCATGTATTTTACACCCCAAAAACCCAAGCAGAGAGCTATTTCAAACAAATCATGGCGCTTTGCTGGAGAATCACATATTCCATTTTCTTGTTCGGTGGGGATATCTTTTGCATCCTCGTGGACCCATTTCCTGTCTCTCTTCATTGTGTTCTTGTGTTCATGCTGCAGCTGGTTGATCATTCTTCTGACACTTTACAGAGGCTGTATTATGAAAACCATAGCATGTCAGAGATTGTTGTTCGTTCCCATGCAGCTGATGTGTTAGGTCTTGCTCTAATAAAGAAGCATGTTAAAAAGAGGGAAGACATTTTAAAATTCATATTATTACACATGTATATATCAACACACACACACTGATGCATTAATCATGTGAACTTATAAACATCTTATGGAGAAACAAACAATGCCTCTCTTCATCTCACTCAGGGATTTTATTAATAAGCTAAGGCATTTGTGTGTCTGTGGGGGATGGCGGTGCAGTTTTACGTGGTGTGCTGTTGGTGCTACAAGACCATCTGAGTTCTATTGTCACTCAGATGGTGTTATGACCTCAGTCACCATGGCCCAATGGAAAATTCCCTTTAATTAGAACAGCAACACATTGGCACAGCAGGCAGGGTCACAGGGGAGGCAAAGTGTGTGTGTGTGTGTGTGTGTGTGTGTGTGTGTGTGTGTGTGTGTGCGTGTGTGTTTGTGTGTGTGAGTATGTCACAAATAAAGTTCCTCTGGCCGTTAGCGACAATGAAAGGAAACGAGTTTAAACACTATCTCAGCACTTCCTGACTAAGTCTAACAAAAGGGAGATACGGATGGTCTCCACCTACAGAAACATTCTCATTGATGTCTTATTATCAGTAAGGCTTTCTGAAGGCTATATTAAATGGCACAATGATCCAAATCATCACAATGTCAGCATTTAGTGCCCTGACAATTTATTTGTTTTATTTTTGTCTTCCACAGAGATGGAGAAATTGTTTTCCTCTCTACTGTCTCAGATCATCCCTCAATACTTTCATGTAACTCTGATGCGAATGTTATGACCCCTACTCCACTCTCTGCTAGCAAGCTCTTTGTTCCCTTTTGCTCCGGTAATCCTTTAAATCCTTTGTTTATTCACACTTATCTTGGCTAAGTTCTAGCTGCTGCAATGCTTTTGTACTTCCCCGAGGTCAGTTGTCAATCAAATCAGTGTTTTGTTTTCATTTATATTCAGTCACAGCGGTCGTTGATGCTTATGCTAACTGACCAGTTTTTCAGTCCAAGCAAACCAAATGTAAACACATTACATCCTAATTGCTAGAGCCACCTTAATCTTTAAGCTGAGTTTGGAGAAGTCAGCAAGAACAAGCTACATTTTGAAATTATCCAGCTGAAAAAATGAGGCACTGCCTGATTGAAGATGCGTCCATGAGACAGCACTGGAGAGAGAAACACAGTGCATCAGTGTCATCACTAATCATAACCAGCTACCTTGTGTTTTGTTCACATGTAACAAAACATAAAATAGGCAGCAATCATGGCTATGCTGGTGCTCACAGCTCTGGTGGAACTGTGTAATGTTGTGTTTTCTTGTTTTGCTTCATAATGGCACTGTTGTCTCAGTCCTACTATGAATAAATACAAATACAGAGACAAAAAAATTTGTTTATATTATCTCACTGGCACAGTAACGTGATAGTGAAGCACCTGGGTGTTCAGGTTTATTTCTTTGATACTGGAGAGGTTTGATGACAGCAGCTCCAGAAATGAAAATGTAGATGATGAATTTCTTTTCTTGCTTCTTTCCATCATTTATGAATCATATCACAGAAGGGCTGTAGCCTGATAATGACACAGATATCTCTTAAAATATGATGTCTGAATGTGACAAGGGTTATGAAAGAAAGGACTGATAACAGAACATCATATAATCACATAGTTATAAAGATGGTACATCTGTCTATCCAAGCTTGACCACAAGTGACACTGCCCGTCTGTGATGGAAAATCCAAAAAAACAAGGAAGTTGTCACTGTCAGTTAGCCCACATTGCATTTTGCAATATAATCAAACTCAGTCATCAAATTAGTCCTTATAAAAAAACACACAATGAACAACACCATATACGCAGACCACAGACAGTCTATAAGGAAGAAAAAATGTACAAAAAATATGCAAAATCATGCCATTGACACTGGCTGCAATGCTGCGCTGTTATCATTTGGAGTCTGCACAGTGGTGATTGGGATGTGGAGCCACAGTATCAAGGTCCCACCCATCCTTCAACCTGATTCACACAAGCTGTCAATCATGATGTCATTAAATACCAAATTAAAAACCAAACCTATCAAAAAAATAAACACTTGAACAAACATCAGCATGATAAGAACTGCCTACAATGATGGAAACAGTCTTTGGGAAAAATGTATCTGACTTGTTTGATTTTTCAGTTTGGCCCTGGTCCCATCTGCTAACAGAACTATTCAGAACTATACCGCAGTTACTTTTGGAAAATTGAGCTGTCATCCATCTTTATATACAGTCATTAAGTAATGGGGAACACCATCCTCCTTTTTAGCAAAATAAACAAAATGCATCCCCCAAGTGAACCTGCCACCCCAGAGCAGTTTCATGCATTATATATCTTTTCAAATGTTACTACTCACCTAATCAAATCTGTGCATTTTAATAATCATTGTGACTCAATTCAGTGAGTGAAAAGCCCTTAGGGGAAAGGAGGGATTTTAAGTATCCCCCTTTTATAAATGAACAAATTTCTTACTATATATTGTCTATGATTCAGACACATTGACCATAAAGTTGTGTGTGTGTGTGTGTGTGTGTGTGTGTGTGTGTGTGTGTGTGGATGAACACATGTGTGCTCAGTGAATTTGGACCCTGTCTATGTCACAGTGTACAGAGAAAGAAACTGAAGAAGAAAGGCTGGTTCAAACTAATAGAGTAAGTCAGAGATTGGCAGAGCAGTTCCAGTGGAGGCAGCAGAGAGAGTGTGTGTGTGTGTGTGTGTGTGTGTGTGTGTGTGTGTGTGTGTGTGTGTGTGTGTGTGTGTGTGAATATGCCTAAGTTGGCTCAGCATACAATATATTAAGCATATTAAATTCTCCATCTCTACCTTTCTACCTCTCTTGGGATTCATTCAGCATGAGAGTGATGTGCCTACAGGGAGATGAAAGCAGAGGAAGTGCTTTGTAAATTAATAACCTCTACACCCCACACTTCAGCCATTATTCATCAGGTAGTGTGAGATAGTGAGAAAGTCTGTGTGAATGTTTTTTGTGTAAAAGTACAAGAAAAGAAAAGTACAGGATAACAAAAACAAGGGAAGAAAAAAAAGAGTCCAAGGAACAGAGGGACAGTGAATGCTTCTCCACCACTGCTGTTTTCTTCTAAAGTGTGTGTCGACATGAGGGTTGATGCTCCCCAAGAGACCCAGGCAATCGCACACCATCAGGCCTCTGCCCATTAACTGCCTGAATCCTAATTAGGTCCATGCCTATGCACACACACACACACAAAGTGCATCAAAGTGGCCGCTCATGATAAAAGCCTAGCAGTGTGAATTAGCTCACATGGTTTAATGCTGTAACATATGATACATCTTCAAGCAATAATGTCAAACTGGACATTCATGTTTTAGATTTCTGTGTTTCTGCTTTAGTCTGGTTGTTTCATTTTGGCTTCATGCTGTACAGTTGTATGGAGGCTATGCTGGCAAATAATGTGTTTTCTTTTACAATGGCAGTGGCCTCATTGTTGCTCTGTGAAACAATGACAATACCACATATTTGCTGATTTCATGAGTGATCATCAGCACCATCATCAATCTATCAGTTCATTCTCTTGGTGCGTCTACAGACTTTGCTGATAAAATAGAAATGAGTAGACGTTTCAACGTGCAGTGACCCCCACATTTTAAGCTCTAGATGTGAATGAGATGAATATTTCTTGGAGAGTCGACAACCCTGACACAACTCATCATCCCTGAAACTGCTCCCTGCAATCTCTTTTTAATATTCCTATTGCTCACAAAGCCTCCAGCTCAGCTCTCTGTGGTTCACACAACATAGGTTCAATGGACAGCAGTTGATGAAAGATCAATGGTTCTACATCAGCCAACAAGCAGCTGGGTCACCAAAATGTGAAAATGTATGCCTCTCTATTTGTGGTAAATATGTTTTTAAGTAACTCCATCAGCTGCTAATAAAAGCTCAATTTATATGGTCACCATTCCCCTGAATATCTTTCTCAATGTACTCTACACATTATGTCAAGGTTTACTGTAACCACCAAACACTGAGCACAGATGAAATTCTGTACTTGCAACTTAATGCATTTTTCATGGTTGCTGCTGAAAACAGGGAGAAATAGATGACCCAAATGTAAACCTGGAGAGGAAGCTGATGTATTTCAAAGATTTAAATAACACACTAAACAAAAACCTACTGCAGACAAATAATAGCAAATCGAACATAAAAAAACTACAAGAAACATGAGAATAAAGTTAAAGACAACACAAAGGACAATCATAAGTAGTGGGGAAACCCACAACTACAGGAAGTGAAATAAACAAAGAAAACAAGGAAAACATCCAATTAAACCCCCCAAACCACAACATTATTTGTAAGATTCAAGGCATTCAGCTAAGGTATAGGAAGGTCTTATGCCCTCTTTGATAACAACTTTTTTTCAATCACAGTGTGGCTATACCTCTGTTGAGTACAGTTTTTGAAAAAATCAATTTGTTTATGGAGAGAATAGCCAGGGAGTTATATTTACTTTATTGCTAGTTTATAGCAGGTGAATTAAATGCCTTTTAGATTTATCTGGATACCCTCTGACTTGTAACATTGCCTACTTTGGCCTTATATTAAGAGATATTAAATATACCAGGTTATAGCCTAAATGGTAAAAACTTGGATGGTAGACAAATTTATATTGTCATGGCGTGTCATCATAGCATTGAGAAACATTAGCAGATTGCCTGACTACCACTGGTAGTACTGCAGGACTTAAAGTTGTGATTCTAAACAAAGGTGACCTCGATGCAACCTGACATTTGTCTTCATCATAGTGTTTTTGTTCTCATATATAGTTGTGTGTGAAGTGTGCTGGTCTTGTGTTTGTTTTTGCCTTGCATGGATGCAGAGAGGGATGGTGAAATGATCCACTCTGTCTCAATGAGTCCAAGCCGGCCACATGGTGGCTGAGCCCGGCAACGGCCATCTGGACTGGCTGGCTGTGCCCAACTAATGGAGCACAGTCTGGAGTTTTGGCTGGCAGGGCGAGTCTTCAGTTTGGATAATGACTATGGTGATTAAATGGGGTGTGGATTCTGAACTTGGCTGTGAGAACATCAAGCAGTAAGTAGTTCCCATTGCTGGCTGTGTAACATCTTGGACACTGGACCACAAATAGCACTGTGAGTGGACGTGAGGCCAGACGATAATGTTGATGGACCTCATAATTAAAGCAAATCTGCTCTTGTGTTGAGTTTTGTTATCTTGTATCAGTCCAGTTTGTCTGATGGAGGAGCTGTACTCAAGGTGCATTTACAAGCCCTGAAAGCAAGATTTTAAATTCTAGTGATAATTTATGTGGAAACCTGCAAAAGCTGTCCAATTAATCCAATATGATCTTGAGTTGAATGGGATCTTCCAATGTTAATTGCATTCATTAATGTGATTATTGATCCAAACAACACAGTCTCCTGATATGTGATTACATCTGTTTGCTCATCTTTAGCTCTGGTTTAATCCTTAAAGTTGTAAAATTAGCCATTGGGGAGTTTCAGTGTTCATGCATACTTTCAAAGGCTTACAAGACCGCAAAAGAAAAGATATTCTAAAAATGAATATGTAGAAAGAAAGGGTATTTTCTGTTGGGTTTAATTGTAAGGCATATCTTCTTTGAGCTTAGACTTGCTTGCAGCTGTGTGAGTTAGTGGGAAGGATTCAGCAGGTCTCATTTGAAAAAGCCAGGAGAAAAGGCCAGCTCACCAAAAACAGGATCCCAATTCCTTTCCGGCATTGCAGAGGTCTCTGTGGGAAGCCTCTCTCACTCTTATCTTCTCTCTCTGTATTCATCTTCCTCCTTTGGCTACTTTAATTTAAAGTGCTTGATCTTTTGTGGCCTCCACATTTCCTGTAGGCTTTCAAACACACATACAAATGCTTACAGTCATGAAGGTACAAACAGACAGGCTCACAAACACATCAAGTTATATCAAAGATCACAAGTGAACAAAACATAACATAACCAGGTTAAAAAATGTAACAAATGGAGGCTGATGTTACCTTATCTGAAATATATTGAAAATACAAAAGTTAGCTGCTTCATAAATAAAGTAACAGAAAAGAAATGACAAAATGTAGTCGTTTCAAATGAGCTTGGCTATTACAGTTTGTCCAGTGCTGGCAAATCCTTTTTTCAGCTGCAAATTGTCCCTTTAGTGCATAAAGTATCTTGGTCCAAATTGCTCTGTAATTAAATTTCTTTACCAAAAATTGTTATAATGTTATTTAGTGATATTATGTATGACTACATATGTGGCTGTATCTTCCTCAGATTCTTTAAATCTCAAATATCAAAATACTTGTTTATGGAAAACATGACTTGATTAACTAACATGTACAGAAACAAAGCTGTAATATTGTTTGGAGAAAATAATACAATTTGAACTATTTGATCTTCTTCACCGTAAGTAGCAGCACATGGGATTTAAACTTTGCTGGTCAACTACTATTTACAGGAATTTGATAATTAGGAGCATCACAATGCTGCCACAGGAACAGCTTGAGTTTGACAAGAACAAAAACTTCAGGCATCTGAAGCCTCCCTGGCACATTTTCTATGACTCATCTGAGGATCACCTCCCAGTGTACCCCTCTGCTATGCAAATAACTGCTGAGCAGATGACCTTTTTAACTGGAAATAACAGGCATGAATATGGAAATGTGTGTATCTGGTGACTGTGGCCAACAAGCTGAGGTGCATAATTGTACTATCATCCACCCACAAAGCCTGAAATTTTGGAAGTGTGACCTCCACTGTGATAGTTCTGCCTAAAGTGAGACACACGCAGACAGTGTGTATGTGTGTGGTGGTTGTGGACTGTGGAGGACACTGATCACAGCTCAGTGTAGCAGGGGCAGACTTAAGAGGATTGTCATGCTATGCCCTTGTGTGTGCCTTTGTACCTCTGTGCCTGTTTATACACACAGTATGTGCATGATTTTGTGCTGGCACACAGCGATGCACTTTTGTGAGTTTCCATCTGTATGTGTGTATGTCTCTGGGTCCTTGTGCATCTGTGTGTGTCAGTTTACCTTTATGCACCTCTGCCTCCATACGGTTTTGCATATGTCCACGCTGCATGTCTGTGCATATGACACTACACATCTTTATTTTGGGATCAAAGCCAAGCTGTAAACCCAAGATCACAGTGTGAAGGGATTTTGCCTTAAATTGAATGTGTTAAACAAACTATGTAGTTATTAATATAGTTATTATTAACAGTGCAACTCTGCAAGAAACGTTTAAGTAAGAATTTAGAGGACATGTCTTTTAAGTTGTATAAAAAACTAAACTGCATAAATAAATAGCATTAGTAGTATACAGCATGATAATTATTGGTAGTAAAATATATTTTATTACAATAGATATATGCTCTAAAGTTGGGACTATAATGGTTTAATGCAAACAAAACACAAAAAAATAGTTTTAAGTAGTGCATTGTGCACGTGAAAGTGAAATTATTTAGCCAAAACACATTTGAACACGCTGGATGCCAGGACTACTGCTATCATTGAGGTTCACCTGTGATAAGTTGTCAGATTCATACAGCACTTGTGTATTATAGTTTGCCTGTGGTTGTGTTCTTCCTTTATGTCTGTGTGCACCTCATCACAGACACCCAACCATTTCAGTCATGTCGCCACTGGTCCCTTTCATCTGATCCTCACAGGCGAAGCCAACACTAAGTGCATACTGAGAGCCAGAGGTCTTTTGGCAAGTGCTGAGAGTAAATGGGACTGATTAACAATGAAGCGGCACAGAGAAGTTAGACAGACAGATGGGAGTCAGATACGGGGGAGAGAGAGGGTGTCAAGCCAGAGACAGAGCAAAGCGTAATCACACTGTCCAGTCCAAGGCTGGATAGAAGTCACTTTGAATCTCAACATGGTGACCATTGTTGTGGTGTGTGTGTGTGTGTGTGTGTGTGTGTGTGTGTGTGTGTGTGTGTGTCAGTTAGTTTGTGTGAATGGAGGAGTAGTGGAAAAGAATTCTGCATATACTCTGGTCCTGGGGATTAAATTTGCATAGAGGGGAATAGACCAATGAATATTTTAAAACAGCGAGTCACTTGGCAATACACATGGTGACTGACAGCCATGCATATGTAGGCAAATCATAATTTTACAATATATTAAAATTTCATTTAATTATCTGTGAACTGATTAAAACTTTTATCTAATGTATGTACATAATTTTATTTCAATCTACTGTATACAGTTTCATTAACAGGTTGCAGGTGGAACATGATTTTGTAAGAGATGTATTTTCTGCTTGCGGCTAATGCTTACCTTTTGTCATACCTGTGATCCCACATACTTACCTAGTCAATAGCTCAGGAAGTAATGTCCAATTTCTACTGTGTGCAGTAAGCTAGTTTGGTAACAATTTCACCTTTCTTGAGAGCAGAAAAACACAGTTATTGTGTAATATGAAGTGAATTAAAACAGCTGTGTATGCATATATGTATGCATATACAAACTTCTCTGTATTCACACAAGCATAAACCATTTAAAAAAGCATACAATTGCAGAAATGCACACACACATTCGAAGACCAAGAAAGCTATTAGCCCTCTATTACCTGTGGCTCTGGAAATGTCAAGACACCATTATGTGGAGCTGTATTGTGGTCTTTGCTCAGCTCACCTTTGGTATTTCTTTTTTTCCGCCTAAGATGCCAGCGGGTCCAGTGTTATGGTAATGTTCATTTTGATAAGCCAGCACTGCGGCTTGATAGACAGGGTCTGGAACAATAGGAGCTCTGGGCCCATCACTCTTGGCAGTAGGGCAAGGACACAAAGCAGACATAATGAGTAGAGATAGCATTGTGATGGGAAGCTGCAGATGAGAGAGACTGAAAGTATTGTGTGTGTTGGTGCATGTGTTTATGTGTACAAGTGTGGTTGGGGGAGAATAGCGGAGTGTTGGCGTGGGAGTCATCTTGTACATTGTTGATTGTTTGGTCACATGTGGGCATCTGTATGTGTTTAAGAGTGAGAGAGAGAGGCACAATGTCCAAGTGTCAATCAATCATTTTACTGACAGGCAGCCTATTGTCAGCATGATGTGTGTGTGTGTGTGTGTGTGTGTGTGTGTGTGTGTGTGTGTGTGTGTGTGTGTGTGTGTGTGTGTGTGTCTTACAGAAATACACAAAGATTCATAACAGGCTGATCAATAGTCTATTCAAGGGTAATGAAACACCAGTCAATATCACCACCCACATTCTGGCTCATAAAGTGATGACAGCCTCTCTCTCTCTCTCCCTGTCTCTCAAAATCAAATAACACTGACTTCTCTCTCTGTCTGCCTTTGTTCTATTAGTATCTGTCTATCTCCCCTTTTACCTCCACTTGTTTCTCCCAAGATGAATGAGCATGTCTGATTGTGTGTCCTCACATTATGTCTAACGTACGTTGATGCATTGCACACTATAATGCCTGACATCGCCTGTCCTCTATTGTGTGACATCATGCAGCAGAGTTTATCAGTTCCTAATTACAGACACCTCAAAGAGCATTGTCCCATGTACACCATGATCACTTTCCATACTCATTTATACTTTCATGTGTTTTTTGAGTTAATTTTTCCCAAAACCATAAGTCAGTTTCGCTGTGAACATCTGACACAACACTCTGTTGTAAATAAGACATTCTGTTGTAGCCAATGGGTGTGTTGGTATAAATATGTATTGTGGTTCCTTCACCAGGCCATCTGTGGACACGGGTGTGATAGTGGGTGGACAGGCTATATAGGGAGGTCACAGGTTAACAGGAAGGGGAGGAGAGCGAAGGGGAAGCCACACAGTTTTTCAACCAGGTGTGGTTGCATCAGAGGCCTAACATGATCATGAGGTCATCCAGTTTTAATATTTTCATTTACAAATACCCAGCGGATGGAGTTGTCTTTTAATATGAGTGAATAAAATAAAGGAAGAATAACTCAGTGGTAGACCTCTGTTTTGTTGGACTACAACGCAACCTCTAACTCTCGCAAGTGGCAATTTTGGTTGATAGAGCGCCGCTACACATTCATTTTACCTTTTTTGCATTTCTGATATTGAGGTGTCCCTCATGTTGTCATTAGCCTAGATGTTATCTTGTTAATGGTTGCAACAGACACTCTTACAACCTTAAGTCAATTAGAAGTGTGTATTCAGAAACCATGGTATACAGTACTGTAGTAATGAAGTAAAAGTAAAAAGCTAAAAGCATACATGAACAGTGAGAATATCACTTGGCCCCTCAAGAGGTGTTTGTCAAATTTTAAATTCTGGGCCCTCATTGAAGGAAAAACATGTTTTATCACTTGCTTAAAAATGAAAAAAAAAACATACTTCACTTAATGCACAGATCAATTATACAACCAATATGACCAAAAGATTGTATAAGAGTAAAATCTTTAATGTGGAAGCAAGGTTAAATCAGGGGAAGTGTTACAAAACAAAGTTCACTACTAGACTCAGCAACATGCCTCCTCTGTTGCTGAACCACCAGCTGAGATGTGCTGCCATGCGCTACCCTGAATCAGGTTACTCTGCAGGGCTGCAACTATTTGCATAGAGCCTAAAGTTTTTATCACAGTCCTGTGGTTTCCACTACTAATTCAGAGCAGTTCAATTCAGAGATGCTAAGACAGATACATAGATACCCACATATTGTCAAAACTGATCACAGTTTGGTGAACTACAGATTAACAGTTTCTCATTAGCAGAAGTTATGTAAATGCTGCAACAAATTCAAGGTTATACATTACACAATGCATTACAACTAATACAATTAATGAAATTTTGATATGTTGTTGGAATACATGAAAAGTTAGGGTTTTTTTTCTTTTCTTTCCTCTCTGTATAGGAACAGACACCATTCACCGTCTTTACAGGACCAGAACCAATGTGTCTCTAGAAATCTGATTAAAAGATGGCGCAGTGGTTGTCTTGGCAACTACTGGGAGCAGGTCACCATGGTAAAAATAGACTTCCCTGCCGGTGCCGAGGCGGCTAGCTTCCCTTTGTCATTTAATCGGCACCTCTCTGTTGTGATAGCATTAGCCAGACAAAGGAGTAGAGGGTAAAGACTGTGTAGTGAGGTGTTAAAGGATATTAGAAGTGTGCATTTAGCACCTGGCAAGGTGAGGCATTTAGAGGAATGATTTGAGTTTTACATGCTGATTACACCAGCAGCCTGCTCATACCCAGAGTAAGTAGACAAACGAGAGAATGAGACACCCATATGATGTAACGCAAGGCAATACAGCTGTACAACAATAAGTACTACCTTATTAAAAATGTTCATTTTTTAGTTGTTTGTATGATGACTCAAAGATACATTTTGAGGCTGTACTTTATGTAGTAATACTGTATTGTTGTATATTTTTAATGCAATTCTGTGCAATAGCAATATGGGATATAGCCTCAGAATTACCTGATAGGTGTGTAAACAAGTTTTTAAAAGATTGGTAGTTATCACAATGCTTTAAAGTTGGCCTCAATTACAATTCAGTTTAATACAGTTCAATTTATTACAGTGTTTTTTGTTTGTATGCGGTGCCTTTCCAAAAAAAAATGTGTTATGTTGTTGTTGGTTGTTTGCAGTAAGTGTTGAGAGAACATTTCAAGCCAGGCTATGGTAGGTTTTATTTTGCCATGAGATACTTAAATGTTATGCTATTCTCACACTCCTTGTACTCTGTTGATCAATTTCCTGCACTTTCGTCAACCTTTCAACCTACCTTGAAATAGAAGATGCGCCAACTGAAGTTTGGGAGGCAGTCAGTGCACCACATCTGCAGATAGAAATAAGGAAATCCAAAAAACAAACTCCTGGCAAGCTTAGCTCAGAAACCCTTGAGGATCAGAAAAAATAAACAAATGACACATGAGTTTCAAAACAGTTACACAACACTCTCCGAATTAAAAGTCAAACAACACCCAATTGCTCTTAAATATGTGGTTTAACATAAAAATTGCTTATAACATGGTTAAGACTCAACACATATAGCAACCTCTTCCTTGTTAATAAATGAAAAGTCTGGTTGATGAATCCTGGTGGCTCACCGGTGTCACAGTTATTATCTATGTTACAACCATTAGCCTCATAGAACCATAGAAGCTCAGTCTTTCCTGAGACTGTTGTAAACAAATGGCTGCTCACCTTTTTTCAGAGATAATTTATTTCTTCTCACCTCTTTCTTTACCTTGCTGCTCCCTGCCAGTCTCTTTTTGGCTCAGTTTATATTCTACACTCTTGTAAAATTATTCATGAAAACCAACACAAAGATGGATACTGTATCTTCAACTTCTTTGATGCGTTCAGGCGCATATATCCCCACTGTCAGACCGATCGTTCCCTTCATAAATGTTCCAGACTTGCTCTTATATTTCTGGAGAACCAGCAGGCACAAAAGAGACACTAGGAAACATTCCTGTTTGGGGGAACTATTACATTTTCAAAATCACCCCTTTCACAATGGGAACTAAGAAGCTATAAAAAAAAAATCAACTGCAATAACTTCACAGGCTGACCCCCTGAAAAATGTTTCCTACACAAAGTTGTCTCTATCTATTTTGGCCAATTAGACCTCTTCTCTGGACAGTTCCGGTGTGAACAGACTAATAAACAGCTCTGTGACTCTCCAGTTAGCTTTGACTGCATTTCCACTTTCAAAACACTTTCAGCATAGTGCCATTGAAACCCTTAACCTGAACTCATATGTGTGTAAATCCTAGATTTGCATCTCCACCCCACCTTTCTCGCTCTTCCAGAAACAGGGAAAACAACAGACAATACTTTTCTTGGTCTTGAGAAGCTGTAGTGTTTATTAACTGCTGCCAGCAGATTGACTTTTATAGTTTGTCATGTATGTGTCACACAGGTAACAGAAAACACAAGGAGAAGGAACAAAATGTAGACAGTGGGAGCAGAGCAGAGACATTGTTATAATCTTAATGTTATTGGGAAAGGTTTTCAGATGGATGAGACAGACAGGTTCAAAAACAGGGAGAGCAGTCTCAAGTCCAACAAAACCAGAATTCGAAGACACACAAAGGAACAAGTAACACAAAAAAACCCCACAACACAACACAAGATTGGTGAGACGCTAAGCACAGTGTACAAGGAAGAACTGTCAAACACAAAGGGAGCACACACAATATAGTAAATGAAAGTAAGCAAGTAAAGAAAATACACAAATACCCAGAAGAAAACAAACTCTACAGTTTAGTTCATTTAATAATATAGAGTGCAATATAAGAATAAGGTAATTTTTTAATAAAAATGTATATATGTATATGTGTATATGTAATTAAAAACACATAGTAAGAATGAGACGAATGTTTTAAAGGATGTGTCCAATATTTCCATAGTAGAACCAATATTCTTGCCTGAAACTAGAAACTTCTTTACAACAATCCTCAGTGTGTATGCTTTTGTAAATTTTAATTTATTGTGTTTTCATGGCATGTATAATGGCACAGATGTGAAAATATATAGGTCCTTAACTAGAAGAACACTTTGTATTCATAATTTAAACTGCAGGGGAGCTGCACACTATCACCTACACTTTACATTTACTGCCTGATTGACACCTTGCTGCTAACCTTTTTCTTTGCTCATATTCACTGTTACTTTCACTCTGCGCTCAACCACACGCGCGCGCACACACACACACGCACACACACACACACACGCACATTACACACTACAGAGCTACAATACTATTATAACAACAAAACACAGTGGAAAAAATCAAATCTTCTGTGTTCTTTTTTCTTGTTGTGTGGTTGTTTATTACAACAAGGAGACGCGCTTCAAGAAAAGGCTGCAGGCCAGACCAGACCTGCTGCAGTCAGCAGTGTTTTAATTCCACCTTTAAGTATAAATTCAACTTGCCTTGAACCTCAACAGAGGGGAAATTCAAAAACCAGACAGAATGAATGACAGAAGTCTTTGCATTAATAACATCTACAACTTTTGACAATGGCAACCCAACAATACCCTTTGTAATCTAAAACAAACAGAACTGCACTTGATTGAACTGAACTGCTTGGTTCTTGGTTGGTGGCTAAACAGAGTTTAGCATGGCTGTAAGCTGGCTAGCTTCAAGCTGAGGAGAGTTTTAATTAGCCTGAATAACTGAAAACATCCATGTGCAGAGGTTTGAAAAGCCTTGAAGCAACACTGGTATAAAGCAGCATTCATAACAGTCACAATCTAGACTGCCTGTTTTCTAATTATGGCCTTGAGGCATTTATTAACAGGCTCAGGGACAGTGTCAGACAGTATAATTTATTTATGTGTGATATATTCTTTGACTACAAAGTTTTTTTTGCCCTATGACAACTCAAAAACACTGGGGCCTCAATTACAGGCATTTTAGCTGGTTGAAAGGAGTTTTTATCTATTTTATAGTCACTAACTGGACAAATGGTAGCATTCAACATCACTGTTGGGATTTCTATTATAAATTGAACAGTATTACAATGAGATAATGTAATAACCCCTAAGGCCACGGATGTTCAATCAGACCAAAGTGTGATTTGAGTACTTATGACTCTGATAGATAAACATCTTGGTTTTGCTGATTAAACTCTACTTGTTCAAGAGCGACTTCATCCACCAAACACCATTTCCTGTAATCACTTGGATCGTGGTAGCAGGTCCCTCTGAGAGCCAAGTGGCACTCTGCCCATGTAGGAGAAACTAATCAAGTAAATAGGGGTTGACTTGTAATTTGTCCAGTCAAAACCCTGTTGACCTGCAATTAAGGTGCTGGGCTGAGGTCAGAGCCAGAGTTTGATGTTTTACAGCAGTATTTACTGGGGTCACTCACTTAGAGAAATGGGCCGAGTTGTGCCAGGGGGCTTCAATTAATAAAACATGCAATTACTTAGTATTATTGTTTTTGTTGTAGCTATACTTTTAGAGAGTACTTCATAAAAATTAGAAAAATGCTTACAAGTAAAGCCCTACAGCACAGAGTGGACATGAGTTTCCAGTATGTTTACAATTAGCTTTAGTAGTTGTGGGTAGTAGGTGATTTGAGGGAAATGAGTGGAGATGTAATCCCATTAGAATAAACATCCAAACTAATTTTTATGGTTCATTTGTCCCTGATGTGACTGACTGCAACTGGCTGCAAGGACTGAAATGGTATAAATAGGTATGGGGCAAGCCTTTCCATCATATATTGCTGAAAACAGACCAAAAAAATGAAGCATCCTGCAGTGGGTTTGGGACTTTTTATTTTATGGTTTTTACTTTCTTCACAGCCAGGGCACTTAAGGGACCAACTACCTGATCTAAATGTCTTGTGGTTCAGGAGAGGTAATTGTCAAATAATCTAAACATATCATTAAGGAGAAATTAAATGAAATGGCTGATGAATAAACTAGATCTGTAATATAGGGTGTGTTTACAGTCCCGATTTCATTATCATTGTTCATCTTAAAGGATTATTAATGTAATGTTTCTTTACACACCATCAGGATGCTTTTCTATGAACATGGAGCAAAACATCGACTTTGGGATCTGAGACAGGCTTTCAACAGTCTTCTAAACATTTTGTACCTGGAAACAGATCAACACTGGGGGCATATTTGGGAGGTCCTTATTTTAGTTTGTAGGCTGGCTGGATGTCTCAACAGGTGAAACCACAAGCATTTGATGGAGATTCACAAATGCTAAACATTGGCTGAGGATTTGGACAATTCGCACAGCTCAAGACCTCCATTAAGGTACATTACACTACATATGGGTTTTAAGCAACAGCCCTTCATGCCCATCTCTCTTCGGGGATTGAAGATATCCTTGTTTTGAGCTCCCAGTTGCAATTATAACCTGTTTAGTGCACCCATTACAAGGGATGACATAGGAGCATTTTATTAAAAAGCATGAAAGGGCCCATTCAATACTTGAAAGGACATTAGGGGACTTGAATATATGACTGTGGGACACCTTGTTGAAGGAACTGTAAATTAGGCACAAATTCTTTTCAAAGGTTTCTCTGGCCAGAGCATCTCTCCACACACAGCCTTGTCATGCATAAGCAAGAGCTCTAGCCTGAAGGACCTGCTCCTACTGCCCCACTAGACCTGCACCATCCAGGAGAACTATATGTCTCTTATGAGAGACAGACTATGTGCCCAGATACCAGCATGTTTTGGTCCTTTTGTAGGATGAATGTGCTAATCACTTTTATCTTACATTACTAGCCAAAACCCTGTTTTACCCTTAAATGATAAAATTATTTAATTTTATGGTCTTAAAAAAATAACATTACTGCTTTCTGTGATTCTTGTTTGTAATGGATCCAAACATTTTTAATCCACAAAAATCAGATTTAAACATGCACTTCTGTTTTGCATCCACAGATTCCCCTGAAAGTAAAGTCTTTCAATATTCATGCTGGAAATCTCAAATCAAAGAACACATCAGTGAGAAGGATGAAAAGCAAGTCATGTTTAGATTCGTATTGCATTTAACTGACCAATTATTTGGATTAAGTGAATAGAAATCTACGTAATTTATAACCATACAACAAATCCCTATATACACACCTATAGGGTTGACTACCATCAATAAAAGAAAAGGCAGCTTACCAAAGATACCAATATGTTTGTCCAGTCCTGCTTTTTGTTTTCTCTTCCATTTCATCTAGCTCCATCTGCCTCCTTTCCTGCCTCTCTGTGTACTCCTTTGGAGACTCTACAGTTTTTTCTGCCTTTTTGGGTCTGGGCCTTTCAGAGCCCCCAGACAGTTGGGTTTTGGTAGTGCTTGGCCCTGGAACAGAGATACTGGGCATTTCATCAAGCTCCTCTGCAACATCTGATGAGGAGTCAACTGCTGTGGCAATGATGTTCAGAGGCCTGATGGGGTCCCTCTGCCCCCAGAGCCTTGTGCTTTACCTTGAAGAAAGGCCAGCTTGTGGCTGTCACCTCCCCACCCCTTTGTCCCTGATCTGGTCATTAATATCAGATCCTGGGTACAAAGAGGTGTTAAAGAAACACAAGATAAAATGAACACATGGCATTTCTCAATATATTTACTGATTATTTATAGGACTGGATTCACTTTTAGATACTACAGCTCTTACAGGACGTCTTACCAAAGAAAATAACCAGCTGACTTCTCTGAGGCTCTCTGACACATGGGTCCTCAGCGTATTAATGTGTGCATTAATTTACTGGTACATGCACAACACTTAATTTGCAACTGTTCTTATTGTGTAGTAAAATCGCTGTATATTCATTTGTAAAAAGGCCCATTTCTTTATCCACAAGGAAAGACCCACATCTGGCTGATCCACTGACTCAACAGCAAACTATCCACCATATTCTTTGCTTTCATATATTAATTATCTACTTGTTACTTCTCTGGTTGTACCCTAATTTAAGCTCATTGTTCAGTTTGTTTATCGATGATGCAGGCTATGTCTATAATAATTTATTACAAGTGTTTTTGTTTTTCCATTTTTTTCCCATCTTTTTTTATTTTTACTCAGATTTATCTCTGGGTTTCTCTCTGCAGAATTAATGTTACAGATGGTCAAACACTGAATTTAAATTTCTTGTTAAACTTGAATATAAATATCACATTTGTTTCTCTCAGCTCTGATCCAAACTCTGTAGTTCAGAGTGGTCTTGTTGCTTGTGTTTCCTTCTCTTGTACTTCCTGCTCTCTTGTCCTGTCTGTCTCATTTACTTTTCTTCTATTCATCAATCCTGTCGTAGCTTGCTGTTTCAGCCAAAGTGCATTCTGACCTCTTGAATTATGTTTAAAGTCATATTCTGTATGTTTGTTCTGTTTTGTTCACTGTTTCTCTGTGCCACTGTATCAGTGCCTGTATCAGCTATTGCCAAATTGCTCTGTTCATGTCTTCTCCACTGCCCACTGGCCTTCCAAACAAACCCTCCTTAGATTCTCCAGTCTCTGTCTGTATTTGGTTCCACATGATACAATCACTGATACAATTAGGTCAGAAATCTAGTTGAGCTTCTCATCATCTTCAACATAGTTTTAAAGGCCCTGCCCCACATGTTAATAACAACAACAACAACAACAACAACAATAATAATAATAATAATAATAATAATAATAATAATGCAATGTTTCTGTAAAGTATGGCAAAATATGATTTATTTATGTAAATGTATGCAAAGACATTTTATTTATAATATAACTCAATAAACAATGACCCATTTTATATATGGCTGAATGAGAATACTGCTAACCTGAGAAAAAACATCATACTATGTCTATGTCTGCAATCTATTTATGTTAGAAATGCCATTATTGATTCAATTTGTTCAAACACTTTATTGCCATATACACAACACTTCAGGCTCTCTCCAACAATCTTCCTGATATGTTTTTTAAAGAAACTGTGTAAGAACCAATTATGAACATGGAACAAAATCTATTTTGAATCTAAGACATAAACGGTGTAGCAAGTAAAATATAGAAATATAAAATACAATATATTACTGTGAATGTGAGGTGAATGATATCAAAATATGTAAACTGTTATGTGAACAGGTGGTGCAGTAATGTAGTAAATGTATGTACATTAGGAGACCAGGTTGTGGACAGGTAACATACATAAATATGTACTGTATTGGACAAACAGCCTATAAACTTGTACCATGGTCTGCTGTGACATCACAGTCTGTACACTCGTCTAATAATAATAATAATAATAATGCAATGTTTCTGTAAGTTTTTGTCCAAGTGTGTCCACATTTTTGCAAGTCTGCAAATATCATGGCAAATATAGTCAACATATTAAATTTAAATGTGCTGCATTTCAAACTGGAGTGCCAAGGGGCTTCATCCCTCACAGCCTAAAACTAGAAAATAGGATTTAATCCCAGCCTACATTTTATAAAAGTGAAGAACTTGGGGTGTGGACAAACTGACGAGAAGTCTCCTCAGGCCTACTGCCCCTTTCCTTGATTGTGATGGTTAATGTACAATATCCCTAGACTGTGACTCTTTTGCTCTCTCTACACCAGATATCATTTGGAGAAAACCTTTCAGGTAGCTTGCATCATCACCCTGTTCGAGACCTGGCTGAACAACTCCGTGCCTGACAATGACAATAACCTCAATAACTTCATCATCAGAGTAGACAGGATGAGGGAACCCAGTAAGGAGAGGAGTGTCGGTGTTTGTATTTACATAAATAAGCAATGGTGCAACGACATCAAGAAACATAATTTTGTTCAATTAACATATATTAACATATCTTAACATTCATAAGGTGTGATCAAAATGTTTTCAAACTGTGGCTGATGTTCCTCAATGCAGTACAGCCCCATAACAAGTAGACACTAGCTAGAACTATTGTCAGTAAGCAAACCGAGTTCTCTCATGCCAAAACCAGCTGAACTGGAGTTACAGGCTGTTATGTGACCATTTGCAACACTGTCACCATGGATCTCAAATTTGAGCAGCGGGCAAACCTCAAACTGTGTATAATCCAAGCTTCATGTTACGGATCATAGCTGGCTAAAACCCAAAGACCAAACAGCAGTTTTAGTAGTGACACAACCAGTGTCAAAGAGGGAAGTCAGTGCATAAGTTCATGATAGCATACTAGTTGTTTTCGGCATTTGTGGGATTGTGGACCATGAATTTCAGTCAGACTGTCAACACCATGTTCTACTGCACTGTGCTACTGCATCTAGCGCAACAACCTGAACTCTCGCACAATGGCACTTGACTCGCCAGCTCACAGCATACTGAAAGCACATAGTTTTATGCTCATACTGATACACTGGTGCTCTCTGCCCCACCATACTCGCCCTCCCCAAAGTGAAATTTAAGCAAAATGGTCAAAACAGTTTGGGTCATCCAGTGAGCTTTGCAGATGGTCCTTGAGAAGGTTTTTGTTTTTTATTGGAGTAACCTGAAAACGTTTTGACCATACCTCATACAGTATTTTTCTCATCAGCATTCTCTAAAGTTAATTGAAATTGAAGGAACAAGTGTTGTCTTAAAGCCTTAGGTTAAGAGGCTGTCAAGTTGTAACTTCTGTTTTGCTTTTCCCTTTATACTGTAAACTGAAGTGTTTTAAGTTGAAGGTGACATATTTGTGCAAGTAAGGATGTATGTGCATCAAGGAAAAGATAGGGGCTCAATTACCTGAAGAAACAGCCTAATCTATGGTGTGTTTACAGTATACACACACATATACAAAGACTGCAGACATATCCATCTACAAAGGCTAGACCGAGCAGAAGTATTTCTAAGGCAGTGAAATGTGTTTCTTGTCTTTATTAGTGGCTTTGGCACCCAATCTGGGCACCGTGTGACAGTGATGGAGCAGTCCATCTCTGCTAAATTGTATAGAGGGGATGGACTGACCCATATCCTGAAGAGAGAGATTCATTTCATTACAGAACTCCAAAGAAAGAAAGAGAGAGAATAAGAACCAGAGAAGGGGGGAGAGGAGAGCAGAGGTTCATTTTATTACAGAACCCCAGAGCAGAAACCTGTCCCTATGGTGACAGATCGCCACAGCAACTGCCTGTGATGCTTGGTGTGAAGCACTGAGGCTCTCTGAAGGACGCAGCCCACTGATTAAGTCAGAAACATATCCAGATATGCTGTTCAGCCCTCAAACTCTGATCCACATGCACATTCACACACACACACACACACACACACACACACACACACGCACCCTTAAGTATGCACATTCTCCTCTGCTGTAGTCTGCAGGGGACACACAAAGCAGATTCATAATCAGAGAGACTGAGCATAAAAGCCACACTTTTTTGTATTTTTTTTAAATAATTGTAATTATTTTATTCAGTTGCATAAATGAAAACCATGAAGTATTGACTTAATGCTGTCTATCCCTCTTATCATTAGTGTCACTTTTGGTTTGTCTCTTAACTTCCTGTGGCTATTGTTGGCTAGATGCAAGTAAAAGTTTACTGTACATTTCTCAAAGCTGACAACACACATCCACATTTTTTTGATGATTTATATGCACTGATGGGACTACTTCCACTCAACAACCATTACAGCAACATTACCTACAGTGATATCTGGCTCAGAACTACAAGCTTTTGCAATGATTTGCAAGAGCTGTCATATAAACTCTCCAGTACTAATTTAAAAGCATTATTAATGTTTTCAATTGCCACATGCCTCTCATGAGACAACTTCTCATCCCTCCTCTGATATCTCTGCTGTTTGAACCAGATGTCTGCACAGACAAATAATTGCAATGCGAGTTCCAGTGAAGGAGCCAACCAAAGTGAATTTGTAGCTTAGAAATTAACCCACTGAGCACGAGAAAAGCAAGGCTTGAGACTGTGGTGCTAACATTGTTAGCGTTGCAGCTCACTACAGCAACCTGTAAAAATATAATCAACAGCTCAAGTTTCAGAGTCCTGGTGTTGTTCATGCTGGCTCACTGTCACAGTCTCCTATCTGAGACCAATCGATAATGTTATCAGTAACACCTGTGCTTTTCCTGCTGTGACAAATCAAAATGTATGTTGTGAAAAAATGTCTTACAATACTGCGAAAGGCTACATTCAGCACCTGTCATTCATATAAATTAAGTTAAGAAAATATTGGAAACACCTAAAGCAGTCTTCTCTGACAGCACCAAACCACAGCCTCCAAAATTATTAAGAAGTTGAAGTTTGTTTAATCTGAAGTTATAGGTTGGGTGGTTACATAATTAATTAAATTTATGCCATGGTATTAGCAAAAGAATCATACAAAATTGTGTATTTACTAATTAGCCTGTTAATCCATATGTCTTAATGCTGGAGAAAATTAAATATTAACAAAAGCATCTAACATTTTTAAAAACGTTAGTTCTATGCCACTGGACATAGAATATATAAAACATTCTGAATCTTGCTCTTTAAACACTGAAGCATGATAAACATTTAGTGAACAAAGAAAATTAGATAAAAAACAAATATTGTTGTATGTTTGGAAAACAAAGAAGGCAATTTTCTTCACAATTTGCTGCTTTGCAAGTATGTTCAGTCTAAACTTTGCACATTTTTCCCCATACTTGTGTACATAATTATTCTGTCTGTTCTTTACTTTTGTTTGTTCATCTTTTTTTATCTTTGTTCTGCGTGCAGTCTGTATGTATGTGTAAACATACTTGATTCTGATTATCCATCAAAGGACAGTCAACAAATAAATAAATGAACACAAAAGTCATGCTTTTTCAAGAACAAACACATGTACGCAGAGTGACCCAGTACACCCTCTTTGGAGAATAATCACTCTATACTTTTCTTTGTTTGTCTTTCAAAAAACAGATATCTCATTCAACATTATTTGGTCTTCTTTCCCACAGGCACTGGAGTAATGGGATTTTATACAGTTTAGTAGAGTTTTTGTTAAGTCCAGTGGTGGAGCTGATCACTGTCTGAATTCATTCAATCTTCCATTACTCTGATCTGTCCCAGTAACTCAGTGGGAAGCGAGGCCTGCAGATGGGTGGAAATGACAGGATAGGGTATGGATAACATACATCACTGTCATGAGAGTATATACAGTACACAAAAAACACATTTAATATATACACATGTTCATATCCACACAAGCCGGACAGAAACAACATTTTTTGCTGCTAATTATACTGCAATTAGTAGCTACTGTGTAAATGCAGAGTCTCAACTTTCACAGATAGTTGTTGCCTAAACTCAGTGGTGGAATGTAACTAATCAATTTTACTTAAGTAATCACTTATACTTCCACTTTGATGTATTTTTCTTGAGTATTTTAATTTCATGTTAATTTACACTTAAATTCCACCACATTTTGGAGAAAAACATAGTACAATGGAGCAATTCCTGCAAGCTGATTTAATCATGTTACTCGTGCTGCATTGCGATGAGCACACAACATGACCCACTCACCATCACATACCAAACACACCCTTCCCATTTAGCTGCATTTTAAAGCTGCAAATGTCCCATCCCTCCTTCTGCGTGTGAATGCCTCTGCTGCCTGCTCTTTCAACCACCACCACTCCTTTACCAAGCCTTGGTAAAATATCTAAATACAAAGGTAATGATCTTGGCAGATATTCTCAGAATATAGCTGTGTCTAAGTCCATTTAGTGTAAATATCCCTTATAATATTAATTAATTAGACATATTTTTAGCTCAGAAAAGGGTACAAGATCAGAGTTTAATCTAATAAACAGCATTGTTTGACATTTCATGGCAAATGTAAAAGCTGTGGTGGAAAGTGGTTAAGGAAAGGTTGCCTAGTCTGTCCAGTTCACCTCACCTGCAAGGCCTCATTAGAGTACATAGAGATGCAAAAAGAGAACATGCAAACATTCTGCCTCTCAGGATGTGAATTTGATCTGTTCCTGCTTTTTTGTTTTGTTTATACATCTGATTTGACCTATTTCCTGTTTTTGACCATTGCCTTAATAAATTTCCTTTCATTTTTCCCACTAGCCTGGTATGTTTTTGAGTCCTTTGTTTCCAATGTAGTCCAGGGCCTTTCTTCTGAAAGCGACTGAGGAAATGAAAATAACTGAGGAAACAATGCTTGAAATATTTCTTCGGATGAGCAGCAAGTTCCCTGACACCCTGGGTGTTCATTTAAGACACAATTCTATTGAATTTATGAGTAATTTTAAAAATGTTATTACCTCCCTGAAGCAGGATGTCAGTGGGATGTTTCCCTCATGATGCATGGTTGGGGTGATGAGATCAGCCAGATGTTGGACATGACTTGTACTCACACAACCTCCAACATGTCTTTTAGCTCAAACACGATACACAGGGATCCCTTTGACTAACTAATACATCAGTTAGACCCATCTGTTCACAAATAATGGTGTTCAAGTGTCAAGTCAATTTCATTCTACATAAATACAGAGATGAGCAAGACACAGTTGAGCTCTACCATGCGCTGCATCAAACTGCTGCTGTGGAGACTGACTTTAATGATTCACCTGAGAGTTGATATTTCTCCTCTTCTTCCTGTGGAGGAGAAGATTGATTCCTTTGCCAAAACTACTCAAAAACTGTCACAGGAGGCGATCATAAGCACTGGACAACTTTCTGTCAATAATATGAAATCTTTGTCCCACAGCAGTTTAACTTTACTAACTGCAGGCAGTCTGTTAACTTGATTTAATGTTAGCTTACACTTGATACTTGAATTGAAAACGTCTTTTTATGTAATACTTAATTAGACACAAGAGTCCTCACTGATGGTACTAATTGCTAAAATGACTCTCTGTCATCTATTGCAGCTCCACTCTTGACATTTAACTAGATTTGTGTTTAAGTCTTTGAATAAGTAAAACAACAATCAAAATATGGAGTATAATATTCAGTAAATGCAAGTAAATGCGATGTAACTCTTATCAAGAGGTGAACCTGTCATCATGGAGGGGGCACTGGGGTGCAATGTCTGCCCTTGGTAAATCATGTGCAGCTCCCTCCAAAGTTTTGTGACAGTGATCACAAAGGAGATGTTAAGTGCTGTGTAAATAAATAAATAATTCAAGCTGCACTAATCAGTATTTTTATATCACAGAAAGTTGTTGCTCATAGTGACAAATCCACAGAGAGTTACCACCCAACTCAGCAGTTCCCCTCAGCTCTATGGAGCATTTTTGGGTGCTTAAGCTCATTATTTTGGTTTTCTGGCCTGCAACTTCAGTGTTTTGGTTCACTCTCACCACTTTCATCAACTTCCTTTCCAGCTGCTGCAGGCAGATGTTTTCACCAAAAAGGTCTGATAAACCCACTGCGCACTGCCTGCCAAGCACTAAACAACAGGCAGACAGAGAAAGCAACTAGCAGGTAAATATAATGATCGTTTAGCAGCTAAATAGACAGATATTTCCTTCAGGAGTAGATGAACAACAAAAACAGAGCTTAAAGAAGACTGATTATTAGACTTACATTACTGCAGTGTGTAGTAAAATATTTGCAATAACAATTTGACTCAGTGTATATGTCAATGTTGTCTTTGCAGTTTGTTATAGTGCTCCCAAGTGGCCAAAAATGCAATTAATGCTCCTTTTAAAAAAAAACAGACCTAAATTACATAAGACTTTTGTAGTCGATGAGCGAGCAAATTTGACAAACAAGAAAAGATGAGGTCTGATCAGCCTTTTCTGTGAAATTAATTAATGGTAGGTTTACCTGAGTAAAATATTTTCTTACTTATTTTTTCCTCTGCCTGAGGCATTTTTTGTTTTTTGGGTTGTTTTTTTTGTTGTTGTGTTTTTCAGATTAACGTTGGGAAAGTTGTTAAGGCATTCATGGATGTGTGTTTCATGTTTCAATATCAACTTTGTTTTGACACTTTTCATAAATAAACCAGGAGTTTATCTAGCTGTTAAAGCATTTCACGTCACATCAAATAAAAAATTAGGAGGACTGTGATTTCTTTTTGAATTTATTTATTGTATTATACTGCAGCCCTCACCCATTTTTTCCTATTTATATCCAGTCACTGTCAGCCTGACAATGAATTAATCATTGTTTGGCTTCAAATTACCAAGTGCAGCCAACATGTGTTTAAGCTGAACAGTGTGTTTTGCAACCTTGATGACTTTCCTTCCCTCGTTTCCTGCCTTTAGAGGTAGGAGATGTGTTATGCCAAGAAACCCTGGATCAGTTTTTGTGGGAACTTTTGTTGCACGTTTCCTTTCACCTTCTATCAGTACAGGATTAAATGAGAGCAAAAATCCTAAAAATATAAAGTGAATGTTTTAAAAATAATTAACTTCATTCCATGCTCAACCCAGTCTGTTGTTTTTTGTTTGTTTGTTTTTTACCAATATCTGCAGAGTGCAACAATGGCATGGTTGAGATTACAAAAATGTTGCTGTTATGGACGATAAACTATGCCTAAGATATTTTTAAACAATAACCTTAACAACTGTTAAAGTTAGATTAAGATATTACTTAATTAGCTATAAGTATTATATTACAGTCTCTGCTTCAATGGCACTGAGCATTGGCATTTGTGATACACAGGAACACCCAATATACACTCTATTCACAGGGACACTGTGAAGTAACACAACATGTACAATAAAATGTTTACTTTCCATCAAATTATGCTGCCGATATAATTATCTTAGTTGACAATCTTAAAACAAGTGCACTTGTTTTAAGTAACAGTACATATCGTGAGGTTTGGATATACAGTATGTGTGTGCATTCATCCACAGAGAATGTATTATGCTATGTCTGCACACACAAACACCTAGGCATATAAACAGGTCCGCTCTCTCACGGTCACCTCCCAGGGGACAAAGTCATTACAGTTTATTCCGCTATGAAACATGTCCCAGTCTTTCCGGTGAAGATTCTGTATGACCTGCACTGGCCACAATAAATACTCCAGCTACCCTCTCTACTGCAATTCCCTTTAATGACTTTTTCTCCAATCCAGACTGCAGCTCAAGTATACAGTAAAGCTCCTGCTATATAAACAGATATACTCCCTACAGAAAGTGAAACATATATGATACTAAACTTTGTATTTTTCCTTTTTTGAATGTGTCCAAAGGTAAACACGAAGTGAGAGAAAGAAGTGAACTTTAAATTGATGGACGTATATTGGTTTAGAGAGAGACAGAGGCTATCAAGGGAAATTTATTTAGGCTTGGGGCTGAAGCGGCTGCTGGTATAGAGGCTTTATTGCTGTTTGGTGAGAGCTCCATGTTAAGCCCTCTGCATACTGAGGAACTTTCTTTAGGTAGAAGATTGAGCAGAAAGAAGCAAACATCCATGCCTAAGGCATAAAACTAGACAGTTATGTTGTCATTGTATTAATATTTTCATAATTTTTTTTGTTTGTTGTTTTTATTTTTTGGTAAGAGCAACAATTTAGGGAGCATATAAAAAGTATATAAAACACATCTACTCTTGCAGCATAGTTTGATGGGGAGAAAGTGATTCATTCTGGCATGGGCTAATTGTACAAACACTGAAACAAGATTTAAAGTGCTAGTTTACAAGCCCAGAGCTGAAAATACACTCATATTATTTTACAATTTGTTCGTTATGTGGCAGAGTTTATGTCTGTGATGTGCTCTTATACGTCAAAGCTGGAGGCAAAGTAAGTTTATTTGTTCACATTAGGGCCGAAGCTGTCATAAATATGACTACAGACATGGTGCAGGAGATGTCAAAGGCCTGAGTCTTGTACCCCATTACAACTCAGACAAACAACATAATAAACATAAGCTATAAAACTCAAATAATAAAACATGGTTTGTGCGTGTATGTGCTTGTGCTTAATCTAGCTGTTATAGAGCTCTTTGTGCTTTTCTGTATGTGAGGAAGAGACAGAAAAAGGATGTAAAACCTAAGCAAAATACACATACTCGCATATCGGCAAATCATAAGAATACTATATCTCACAATGCAAACGGCTTCAGAGACTCAATGTTAAGATGGCGCAGTGTGCCTGTAGCAGATATAAAGACGTTGTAGCAGGTTATATGTTTTTTGACCTTGTCACCAGTTAGGCTGAGCCTTCAACGGCAAGTAAGAGCAAAACATTGGTTTGTTTATGAAAAGTTGGAGCAGCATGGAGTCATTTGAATATCTAATGAACTCGTTCACCCTCTTTGGCAACTGGCTTTCACAAAAACACACACACACCACAAGGCTTTTATATCTCTGTCATTATTCTGATTATTGTATTTTGTTATTCATCACCAAAGACTGTTTCGATCTCTGCAACTTCCTCTTCATTATCCTCTTATTTTCCTTCTCTGAGGTTTTTTTTTCACTAGACTGTTGTGTGTTTCCCATCATTGTCCATTTTTTTTCTCCCTTTTGTCTCTTCCTTTAAAATAAACGCACACAAAGTAGACTTGGGGACTGCAATGTGGATACTGTATCTCTTCTTTTCACAAACATACAAACATCATTGATACCTTTCCCACTTTCCTTTCCTGATCTCTTCATACAGTATACACAGAAACACCCCTTCCCCCTTCTGATCAGTGTGTCTCCAGTGGGTTGACCTCCAGCCAAGGTCACCTCGGTAACATGATGGAAAGCCCAGCTGAAAACATTTAGCCAGCTTCATTACTCCTCTTCCCAGGCCCTTGTGTGAGTCTCTTTCTGTGTGTGTGTGTGTATGTGTGTAATTTTGCACTATGAAGTGATTAACAGAAGCAGGGCTATCAGAGCAGAGCAGAGTAGAGGGTAGGGGAGCACAGAAGGGAGGGAGGATTGGAGTGGAAAAAGACAGACTTCGACTCGTCTATATGTGTGTGGGTCATTGGGTGGTACATCAAAAAATACCAATCAATACACCTCGTTAACAGTGTTGAGATTTCATAAGGTTCTTTCTCTCTAGTGCTAGGGCTGCCGCAGAGATGGCATGTAAGTTTGTGAATCCAAAAAAATAAGCCATCAGTCTATGTCGACCTGTGAGTCGCCAGCTTCTCAAACCACCCTCCCCTCACATCTGCTTTACTTAGGAATTACACTTATTGGTCAAGTGTGAAGGACAGAGACTTGAAATCCTCTCTCAAACTCTCTCTGTTTTGATCATTCACAACACAAACTTTTTAGACATGGCCTAAGGATGTCCTCTACCTGTGCATAAGAAGAAAGATTTTAATCAGAGAGAGGTTAAGGATGCTCTGACTTGTTACACCCAGGTTCACTCTTGAGAAGTACCAGGAGTAATGAAACAGGTGACAGAGTCACCAGAAGACTAAGAGGAGATACTGATCCCATCTTTTAGAAGCTAGCCTCCTGTGTCCCTGTGTCCCAGGGTAAGTCATGCATCACTGACAGAGTGCAAATCTTTGTCTGACTCTTTTTGCATTTTGTGACCTTCAAATGCCCTGATAAATCATGGAGACTACTGAAACAAATCAGTGTGTTTATCAGTGCTCATGGCATTATTTGCATTATTAGTTGTTATTTTTTTCCTTTTAAACTTACTCCCAATGCTGCTGCCCTGTGAAAACAATTTACAGCTCTGAGGGGATAATGTAACACTTCTATCCTGGGATTAGTTGTGTAATTATAGCAGTATATATGTTTTCGATTTCAACCTAGTCTTTTATTATAATGTATTGTTCATGATATGACATAGGCTGTCATTTGTTTTAGGATGTAATGCACATACATTTTAATGTGTCATCTTCCATGAAAACAGCTCCTCAAAGCTGTTCAATCCACACAAAGCAAAGTGAAACATCCATGTGAGTAGAGATGTTGTATTTTTGTGCCTATAAAGCTGGGTGAAGCTGACCAGCTATGATTTAATTACCAACATATAAGTTAATTGTGTAGCTTTTCATGATTAGGAAATGCTGAGAGGTGGTTATCCACAAGTATAGAGACACTATTGAGGACTCAATATGAAGAGTCCCCAGTCCCCAGTGCCAATATGATGAGTCCGAAATGGCTGGCCACCATGTGGATCAGTATTTCCACTAAATGGATGAAATGGAAAGAAAGAAAGAAAGAAAGAAAGAAAGAAGAAAAAATGAAAGGCTGGGGTCATAATATATTAATAACAGCAGTAGCAAAATTAAAAATAATAGTGATGACATTAACAAGGATGGCAATGAGGATAACAACAATAATAATGAAATTGATTTTTGTATTTTCTTTATTTAAAACATTATTGTGATAATATTAATAATAGCAGAAATTATGCTACTAATAACTTTTAATAGAAGTTTACCTTACTATTGAAAAAAGAGTCAGTTTTCCACAAACATTACATTTTAATCTAATAAAGCTTTAATTTGACCTTATGGTGAACACAGAGAAGTTACAGGCTATTGTGATCTATAAACCTGCCCGCAGGTATTTATATAACCCCAATCATGACACATCTGGATGGACTATCTGTCTCTGCCAAGAGTCCACAGAAGAGCAGGTGGTGGAGCAGCAACAAGGCTCTCTTAAGGGAAAACTGCAGTCATTCTTCAGATTCAGCCAGGGCTGTGTGACTATCTAGGGACACAGTGTGTTGTGTGTGTGGGATGTGTGTGTATATGAGTGAATGTGTATATCTGTATGTGCAGGTGCATGGTGGGTGTCTACTATAGATTATATGTATGTATAGGGAACTTCTCTTGTTCTTTTTCTGTCTTCACAGTGTCTCCACTGAACATGTTGCAGCCTTGCAGGAGACTGGTTTTTTTTTCGCACAAAAGCTTCAAGGTATCAGGACATTGTTATTGCACTTGAGTTTGGTGCAAATGCAGTTTGAATTTTCCTCTGATGCTTTGAGGCAGTGTGGAAAAATGTTGAAGCAGAGGATGATTGCTAAAAGATAAAAAGAGAAAAAATGACAGCATGTGACAATGAAAAATGTTTTTTGGATCACTCATATTCTCACTTATTTAATCTCTTCATGTCATTTGAATTCAAAGATGTTTTTTTTTCCTAGTTCTTCCATCTCAAGATGTTTCTGTGTGGTAGTTGTGTTCTCCTGTTACATTTCCCCTCTGATTTCTCTGCATCATTAAACCTTGTGTAACATATTACATATGTTATCTATACCCATTGGGTGAAGAACTGTATACATTACCATTAATGCTTTTAGTATATAGCGGATACCCTCTGACCTTGCAAATATTTTCAAAAATTATTACCCACAATCCCTCAAACTGTGATTAATCATTGCAAATAAGCCAAGGGGAAGCAATGAGATGAGCCAATGCATTAGTCACATATATAATTTATGCATGTATATTTGAAACCTGAGCTACATGCACATTAATCAAGTCATCATCAATAATTTCTCTGCGAATGAGCACATTACCTCTACAGTAAGGACAGAGGGAATTTTAGCCTGCTGCATTTAACATGGTCTATGTCATTGAGAAGTCACGCCTTACTTAAGTTAATCACCTGTTTCATGTGAATGAGTGCAGGGCAGAAACGTGCCATGTTAATGAAGTCATTTGCATGTAAGGCATGATAAGGCTGGCAGGGCCGAGGGCTTGAGTCTTACACAAGGTGTGGCAAGGTTGTCGCCTTCTGTGAGTCATTCAAATGATGTAAAACTGTCCTACCTTTTTCCCGCATTGCATGTAATAGCTCTTTTACGTGTGTGTATTTCAGTAGCGCAGTATTGTTTTACTACATCAAGGCAAAAATTTATAATCCAGAGAAAAGCCCAAAAGAATCTGTTAATTGTCCTGCATACACATATGTGATATTCATAAGGTATTACATAATTACACATTGGTTCATAAGTAAAATATAAAACAAGAAAAGGATCATTCAGCTAAATTAACTCCAGTTAAGAAAGTACAGGTGTAGCCGAGTTTCACACAGTGAAACTGTGAAGTGAAGTGAAGTGAAGTGACTTGAAGTGAATGAAGATATCAAAACAAATTCACTGTGGGGAAAATAAGATTAGACATATTTGTCATGTATGTGTGTGTGAGGTCAGATGTTTTTCTTTTTATGGGCACTGTACTCTCTTACTGTTGCCTTGCTTCTGTGCCGTGAGATATCCGTGAGAACCCCTGATTTCGTCATTTGTTTTCTCTTACCATGCTTTATCACTCAGCTGTGAGCAAGCCAGAACACTCTGCAGCAAGGTAGTAGACTGAAGGCCACCTTGAATCTGACAAAGGTTTTTCCAGTGTTTGTCATTTGCCAGTGTTGTTGTGCTCATTAGTACTATTCATGTACAAGTCACCTTTAATAGTCTCTCTCTCCATCTTACTCTGTGGCCTCAGACTGAGGCTAATCACTTGCTTTGATTGGGTCTAATGATGCTCATCAGGGTTCCTTGGTTTGGCCCCATGCTCCTATGTGTGTGTGTGTGTGTGTGTGTTTGCCTGTTAATGAGGTGAAGCTTATCTGACCCACAAGGAAGCCTTTGGGGCAGAAAAGTCTCTTGACCTTCTGAAGGATTTGTAATTACACACAATATGACCCTGTCAAAAGTAACAGTGTCGCCTTGGGTCGATGCCTAACAGTATAAGCCTCCCACAGAGAGGAACTCCAAAAGTGGTTGTGTTGGGAATAGCTTCTCAGTAACATCGATAGATAAGACACAATTATTTAGCAAGTAAATCCAAGCAAATTGCATTTTTCTTCCATCCGCAATGAAGAAAAACAGCACTAGAGATCAACTCTCTATTATTACTGCTAAATGTATTAAACAGTACCGAAAATGTATCTTTCATATGACTAAAATAAATACACTTTTTTTCCCCCTCATTTCAAATTAATGGCTAATTTTTTTTAATCAGACGACATGTTGATGAAAAAAGAGCTTTTGAGATCTTGCACACAATGTTTTCATATGTTTCACTCTTGTTTCTTATTGCAATAGTCATCTATAAGCTGCTGCAATTCCCTCAATGGACTACGCACCCTTTTACTTTTGATATTTTGTTTACTTAATATTATAAATTTTATGTACTTTGAGTGACATGCCTACAAGAATGGAACAGGGATATCATGAATGTTTTTTTTTAAATGCCTCAAATCCTGAACATTTATACATTACCCATTAATTTAACTAAGGATGCCACTAATTCTAAAAGTAACAAAAGTAAAAAGTAAAAAAAACGCATATATGTGACTTGTAAAGTAGTAATGTTCATAAAATGTATGTATTAACTCAGCTAAAGATAATGTTTAATAATAATTTGTAATTTTATCACATTAAAACACCTTAAAACACTCTTGACTCTTTAAGTTCATGAACAACTTGAAGTTTTAAAATGTTATTTTGTTGTTTACTTACATGCTCATTTGCTACATGCTTTTTAACTTTGCCTCTTTTCTAAAATGGGTTTAGGCTTTGCCATTACTTCCTGTAGGATTAGCAATACGTCTTAAGAGGAAAGCATCCAGACTTAGAGTCCCTGCGGGTTCTTCTGTCCTTCATGTGATGTTTTGCTTCTGAAGGTTATTCAGTGGGCTATCAGATGGCCACTGTAGAGCATTTGTGTCTTTGAATGCCCTTGTGTCTGTGTGTGTGTGTTTACTGTATAACCATACTGAGGTTAAGCAGTATCAGAAAGGTCCAGAGTGTGGAGCCTCTTATCTCTATTCTGAATAATGCAATTGGCCCAGGGGCCAGGGAGCAGTTGGACCCCCTCAATCTTCACACACACACACACAAACACAAACACACACACTCATAAATAAACATAACGAACATACACACACCTGCCTCACAGCTGATTATCTTTTCTGTGCCACACTTGGGAAGAGGCAGGGAGAAAACAGTGAACAGGAGGTAAAGAGAGGTTCTTTTGCTCGCAGTCATGGCTGATTTTATTTATTTATTTATTTATTTTAATTGACCTTTTCACTCCTGAGCAGAAGACGGAAATCTGTTCAGCACAAGTACCATTTAATATAGAAAACCCAATTAGCATCATTAAATCATTGTTATGGCACTGAGAGTAGTGCAGAGGAGGAAACATGAGTGAACCTTCACATCCATGAGCTCATAGCACCTAATTTGCACAACATGCTTTTCATCCCATTTGACCTCTGAGGCACTACTTTCATGAATCAGTGACACATGGAGCAAGGCACAGTCAGTGGCAACACTTTGATTAAGGCTTCCTGTAATTGGTTTGGTCAGACTAAAAAGAGACTGCTATGTGAGCAACTTCCACTCTTCACATATGTGAACATGTAATTTATTCAGTCAATCTAAATTACATTGGCGGTAATGATTTAACAGCAAGACATTGTTGTTCCTTCCCTTAAGATGTGCTTCCCACATCTCTCTCATGGCAATTACTCATCATATATTTTCTCCATTATTGATAATTACTATTCACAGTGTGGTGTGCCTTTTCCCTTTGCTGTTTTTTTAAGATTCTTCTACATGAGATAATTTTCATAATTATTTTTCCAAGGAGCAAAAAAACATTTATTTCTTGTCCAAAGCCCTGGCTTGCTTGTAAATCTGGTTCAGAGCAAGACCCCCCCAAAGTGCCTATAGCACCCATGTGAGTTGCCTGTTGTATTAATACACTGAGACTGTGAGGTCATAAGATGTGGTTTCCTCACACTGTATAGATTATTTATGGCAGTAGTTGCTGGACAGTTAAAACTAATGGTTGAAACTGAGGGACAGTGTAAAGGCAGTTTACGGAGATTCAGTGCAGGTAATTATGCTGTGATCGTGACTTTATGACCAACATTTAAACCAGCTCCACCTAAATGGAAAAGAATGATATATAACTGAAAATGAATCAACACAGAGGCCAAAGTCCAAGTGAGAGCCTGCAGAAAGTCAGTGTGAGAATGTCCACAGTGTTTGTAACATTAGCAAAAGTAAAATGAGTTCTGTGTAGTTTTCTTTCAAACAAGTGTTCTTAAAGTTTAGTGTTTTCATTCATGTTTTTTTATTGTGTGTTTCTTTAAAAGGTTAGTTTGGGTTTTTTGAAGTGTTGTAGATGCAGACAGAGGTTGTAGCACCCCCAGTGTAAAGAAGCAGCTGGTGTACCAGCAGATACGAATCAATATCAGGATTATGCTATATTTTTAATAATGTCACTGCTTTACCTTGTGGTCTGACAGTCTTTTCTGCTGCAACACAGAAGCCATTATACCCATCTATGCTCAGTTCAAATCCACCAGACACCTTTGACAAAAATACTAATTTACCTTGCAGAACACAGGAGATGGTGGTCTACAGCTGTTTTGATGGATCACTTTGATTGTGATGTTGTGTTACTTTTGTTGTTGTTGTTTTAAAGAGGTTCACCTATATTAAAAAGACCTAATGAAATATAAATATCACCTTTCAGTATTAAACCATACCATATGCTTCATGTCGATGTTCATGTCAACCAGCAGCAGTGAACGCATGCATTAGCTGCTCTACACATAGCTCTGGTGTGTGCCAAAGCTTTTGGTCATAAGTTGATCACTAGCATCTCTGCACAACTAAAAAATAGGCTGCTTAAACACATATTGAATATGAACCAGTGTTTATATTCGTGCTAATGCAGTTGATGAACATATCTTGTGGGCTGTTTTTTGTGTAACAGGTATACAGTCTCTGGTACATGTTCCATATTGCTACCACGTACTGTTTATCTTCTGTGTTTTAGTGATGACCTAGCGTTCAGTTGTTGTAGCGTTGATCATTTTAACAAAACAAAACAGGTCTTAAACCAGGTTTCTATGCATTTGTATACAAACAGGAGGCAAATTGACTAGTTAGGGAATAGTTTACTTTCAGGTTGTGTTAATCTATAAGGATAAGCTGACAGGCACATGTGGCAGATTACTGTCAAAAACCTTTAATTAAAGTTGCATTAATTGGATTTGCAGCTAAATTGTCCACAGTCATGGCTAACTTTTCCATAACCAGAGCTAAACCCCTAGTACCCCACCTACATCCACACACTATAGACACATACACAGTCCACATACTGTCCATATTTGATTAGCACTGACCTGCATCAATCAATGTCCGTAAAGCAACAGCACAACTGATATTAATTTTTTTTATTTATAAAAAAAAAAAAAAAAAAAAAAATTCCCATCTCGCCCTCCACGGGCGGTTCCTCCGCTGCAAGCTCGGGTCCTCTACCAGAGGCCTGGGAGCTTGCGGGTTCTGCGCAGTATCTTACATGTCCCTAGTATTGCGCTTTTCTGGATTGAGATGTTTGTTGTCTTTCCTGGGATCTGTTGTAGCCACTGCTCCAGTTTGGGGGTCACCGCTCCGAGTGCCCCGATCACCACAGGCACCACTGATGTTTTTACCTGCCAGGCTTTCTCCAGTTCTTCCTTCAGGCCTTGGTATTTCTCTAGCTTCTCATGTTCCTTCTTCCTGATGTTACCATCGCTTGGGATTGCGATGTCCACCACAACGGCTTTCCTCTGGGTCTTGTCCACCACTACAATGTCCGGTTGGTTAGCCATTACCATCTTATCAGTCTGTACCTGGAAGTCCCACAGGATCTTTGCGCGCTCATTCTCTATCACCTTTGGAGGTGTTTCCCACTTGGATCTGGGGACTTCCAGCCCAAACTCTGCACAGATGTTTCTGTACACTATGCCGGCCACCTGGTTATGGCGTTCCATGTATGCTTTTCCTGCCAGCATCTTACACCCTGCCGTTATGTGCTGGACTGTTTCTGGGGCCTCTTTGCACAGCCTACACCTTGGGTCTTGCCTGGTGTGGTATATCTGGGCCTCTATTGCTCTTGTGTTCAGGGCCTGTTCCTGTGCTGCCATGATGAGTGCCTCAGTGCTGTCTTTCAGTCCAGCCCTCACCAGCCATTGGTAGGATTTCTCCATGTCAGCCACTTCTGATATCTGTCGGTGGTACATCCCATGCAGGGGTTTGTCCTCCCATGAAGGTTCGTCCTGGGTCCACTCGTCTGGTGTCCACTGCTTGAGACTTTCACTGAATACTCCATCCAATGGGGCCATCTTTCTGATGTATTCCCGGATCTTGGATGTTTCATCCTGAATAGTGGCCCTGACGCTCACCAGTCCTCTGCCCCCTTCCTTTCGCTTAGTGTACAGTCTCTGGGTGCTGGACTTGGGGTGGAACCCTCCATGCATGGTAAGGAGCTTTCGTGTCTTGATATCCGTGGTCTGTACTTCATCCTTTGGCCAATTTATTATCCCAGCAGGGTATCTGATTACTGGCAAGGCATAGCTGTTTATTGCCTGGACCTTGTTCTTGCCATTGAGCTGACTTTTCAGGACCTGCCTTACTCGTTGGAGGTATTTGGCTGTGGCTGCTTCCCTTGTGGCCTTCTCATGGTTGCCATGTGCCTGTGGTATACCCAGGTATTTGTAGCTATCCTCAATGTCTGCTATTCTGCCCTCTGGTAGTGTAATCCCCACTCTCTGGACTACCTTGCCTCTCTTTGTTATCATTCGTCCACACTTCTCCAGTCCGAATGACATTCCTATGTCACTGCTGTAGATCCTGGTTGTGTGTATCAGTGAGTCGATGTCCCGCTCACTCTTGGCATACAGCTTGATGTCATCCATGTAGAGTAGGTGGCTTATTGTGGTCCCATTCCTGAGTCGGTAGCCATAGCCAGTCTTTGTTATTATTTGGCTGAGGGGGTTCAGGCCTATGCAGAACAGTAGTGGGGACAGGGCATCTCCTTGGTATATCCCGCATTTGATGGAGACTTTGGCAATTGGTTTGAAGTTGGCCTCCAGGGTAGTTCTCCACATCCTCATCGAGTTTGTTATGAATGTCCGTAGAGTTGTGTTGATGTTATACATCTCCAGGCATTCCAGGATCCAGGAGTGTGGCATTGAGTCGTAGGCTTTCTTGTAATCAATCCAGGCAGTGCACAGGTTAGTTCGTCTGGTCTTGCAGTCCTGGGCGATCGTTCTATCTACCAGTAGTTGGTGTTTGGCTCCTCTGGTATTTCTACCAATGCCCTTCTGTGCTTTGCTCATGTATTGATCCATGTGCCTGCTTATCTTAGTGGCTACAATGCCGGACAGGAGCTTCCATGTTGTGGAGAGGCAGGTTATTGGGCGGTAGTTGGATGGGACTGTTCCTTTCTGGGGGTCCTTCTGGATCAGGACTGTCCGGCCTTCAGTTAGCCATTCAGGGTGAGTCCCTTCCTGTAGCAGCTGGTTCATTTGTGCTGCCAGGCGGTCGTGGAGCGCAGTGAGTTTTATATATATATATATATATAAAGTTCAAGATCTGATCTCTTGCCTTCCTTTCCCATAAGAATATGCGTCCTTCAGCTGCAGCAGATGTATTGTTGAATGAAATGACTGGGTACAATTACCCACATAGTCAAATATTGTGTGTGTGTGTGTGTGTGTGTGTGTCAGCTCAGAGAGGCTGTTTTAGAGCCACTTTTAGAACCATTTTGTAGAAATGGCCAAAGTTGACTCAATGACCTCATTCATATCAATATGAGTTCTTTTGTCTCTGTGTGGTTATGAGAGTGCGGGAACTGATACACGCCAAATTACTGACACTGTTCTAATGACAGGAGCCCACACACTGATCTGATATCTGTCTGTAGGAGTGCCCCTGACCCCCTACTCTAGCAGGAATAAGCAGTTTGGGGTTTGTTTGTTTTTTAGTATAATCTCATACCCTGACCTCACTTCACAGTTCTGCACTATATCACATGCTAAGATATGCAGATGTGAAGCATCTGAAGCATCTGAGTGCTGAAACAATGTCCAGTGTAGCCATGAGAGCCGCTGTAAGGTAGTGTCAAATGAACAGAGGGGTTTGTTGTTGGATATTTAAATGTTTTATGCAGGTGTATACCTTTAAAGCAAATCAATAATTTTTATACGCACAATAAATCACATTACTGCATGTATGTTAAAGGGGACCCTTGTATGTCAGACCCTGACTGTGTAGTTCTCGTCTGATCTGTGGAAAGACCCATTGACTTGGGTCATTGCTTTGGTTTTTACAGTCTGCAACCATCTCTAGTTCACCCACAACGCTCTCATCAGTGTCATTTCCAGCTGGCAGCAGGCAGGGCAGGCAGACAGAGATCATTAGCAACTAGCTGGTAACCATATTGGAGCCAGATATTTTTGTCATTTTGTCATAATGGTGAGTTTTTCAATGCTTTTAGCACAACACATGCAATTACATTGACCTCCATTGTACTGGGAAGTCTGAAGTGGTTTTACACACTAACAGCACCTGGAGTTCGTTGTTATGGTTGATAATGTTTGATTTTTAGTTCTGACCCCTTCATTTGTTAAGCTAATGTAGAAATTTAATTCAAACCAAACCATAATGTGCTTCATATAAAAGCAAATGGAAGTAGTATCACTGTAAACAAATAGTGAAAACTACATTGTAATTTCTGGTTTCACTGCTGAGCAATTTTGCTAAATGTTGTTTACATGTTTGTTTAAGTCATTTGTTTTCCTCTTTGAGAGCTAAGTCTACCAGGGAGATGCTTTGCTTGTGAAAACAAACCAAACTACATGCAAAGTCAAATCCTGAAAAACCATGATTTGAGTGACACTACTACAGAAGAGCAACCGAAGAAAAAGAAATCTCAGCTTGAGCTACAGAGCAGCAACCATGAAGACAACCATCTTTCTAATTTTTCTTTGCACAGCTTTTGAAGGGAAGATTGGAGATCATATATTCGTTCCTACAAGTATGACATGGCTTGAGGCTCAGTCTTTCTGTGTACACAATTACACTGATCTTTCCTTTGTTAGCAGTCAGAGGGACCACGACATTCTCCTAAGCGCTTCAGCTGGGTACGACCCTGTAGGGTGGATCGGCCTTCAGAGAGATCCCAACAACAAGACTGCCTGGAAGTGGTCTGGAGGGGGACACATTACATTCCAAAACTGGGAAACTGGACAACCAGATAATTTTGAGAACCGTGAGGAAAATGCACACCTCATGTCAAATGGAAAATGGAATGATGAAAGTGGAGCAATACCCTTGCCTTTTTACTGTATAAGTCTTATTGCACTGGAGCCAAGGAAAACCTGGGAGGAGGCACTGAGGCATTGCAAAAAAAGGGAGACTCACCTTACCAGCCTGCTCTCTGAGACTGACCAGCTTCTGGCCCAGAAGGTTTTCCAGAAAGTGCACATCACTGAGAGGGTGTGGATCGGTCTGCGTTTCCTGCAGGACCGCTGGCTGTGGGTGAATGGTGACCCTCTGGTGTACCAGGCCTGGGCCCAAGGAGGAGATCAGGACCAGTGTCCAATATGGAAACGCTGTGGAGTTTTAACCAAAGAGGGACAGTGGGAGAGCTGGGACTGTGGAGAGAGACTCAATTTCATCTGCTACTGAGAGATTCAGAACATTATCTGTGGTAAATTAGTTAAAATGTCATGGTATCTATTGCTGTAAATGATTATCATAACGAATGAATGAACTGCAGTCTATAACATGTATACAAAATCTCACTATATCAGTATACCGGTATCACACACTATAAACCTGTATCATAGACCCACTGCTGTTCAAACTTGTGCTGGTGATATTAATACTCTTACCACTGTCAGAGGTAGCATAAGGGCTAAAATGTAAACAATAGTGCATCCGTTACTCTTGGATGAATGCTGTTATCATATCCAGCAAAATATGCAAAATTAAAAAACTGATAACTGAGATTTGCACCTGGCAGCAGGAACACTCAAAATCCACATACTTACATTTTTTTTGTCAGTCAGCAGGTGTCTTTTGCATTTTAACGGCCATCGTTTAGTTTGGCTTCCATACTGTGTAGAAATACTCAACAGTTTTCCAGATGTTATAGCCTTTGTTTATGATGTGTTTGAGGCAAACATAAAGTTTCTAATGTGCACAAAGAGGGTTTGACATTAAAATAGTTTCATGGTAATCTGACTGTAATTTGTCTGATTTTACACTACTCAACTCCTAAATACTGAAAGCAATGTCAAAATGTTGGTCTGGACAACTGTGCTGTGTGTGTTCATATTGATATTGATGTCCTTTTCAGGAAAATATCATTGATTACATATTGTGTAAACCTCAAATAACAATACCAGATAATAATACCAGAAAGTAGGCAATCAGTAAAACTGTCCTGTGCAGCCTCAGGGCCTGATTCTAAAAAAGATTTTCACAGATGCATATTTTGGAAAGCAAATTGTATTGCAAAGAAATTTTGGTATTTCACAATTTAGAGTGACGACAGATAACATTTAAACTTTCATCAGTGTCTCTATGTGTTACTATTGTTGGCACTGTTGTCCGGGCAACCAATAGATTGTCCTCATCTTCCTCAGAGCTCATCAACGACCAAGAACACAGGACACAACACCTAGGAAATAAGAAAGAAGAAAAAAGCATGTTTACTGTAGAGGTAAAGTGAATTTAATCAATTTGTATGAAGGAATAACATTCTGCTTCCTGCAAAGTACCTACTGTAGCTGTTGGTGTTGGGGTGGAGGGGTGAGTAGAAGAAAACAGTTTATTCATTAATTTAGTCAATAATGGAGACATGCAAGCAGGAGGAAATTTCCCTGGGAGATCGTACCAGGTGGCAGAATTGTGCAGGGAAAGCGAGCTCATAGCAAACCAATCTAAACACTGAGGTGGCATTACTCTTTAGCAATTACACTGTGCTATTAACAGATAATTCATGATCACAAGTTGAAAGAAATTGTCTATTGACGATTTAAAAGAGTAAAAAAAAAGTCTGCATTGCTTTTAATTGTTATTTCTTGGTGTAACTGAGCTGAAAACAGTGAAACTGTGTCAGACATTTCTTATTTTTATGTATTTATTCACAAAAATAAAAAAAAGGTCTACTATGTTTTACTAGTTATACTAGTAAAACTTAAGCATAGACTGATATCAGTGCTAATAATTTACACCAGTAACAGTGTGTGAGTTTCATGGACACTTGTGCTACTTGAAGCTAAATTACACACTTGCATTTGTGCAGGAGTTGGAGTACATAAACACATGGCAAAGGAAAACAACTCATTCACATGAAAGGAGAGGTGTTACGAAGCATGCAGTCTAGACAGCTATGAACACTTGATCACTTTACAAGAGGATAATGTCAGCAGAAAAATACACTGACACAAGCACAATAAAGGAAACCACAGCCACTCTGGGCCTGGCTATCTGCCAGTAAACTGACAGTCCAGCTGCCTCCAAATATGGTAAAAACCAAAAATGAACTTCTAACATTCAGTTATGCCAGCTGTGATACGATAAAATCAGCTACAAAATGTGTCCATGACATTACTCTTAACAGTGTTTGTAAAAGAGCCAAATTTCATTAATTATTATCAACAGTAATGTTCAGGTTTCTTACCTTCTAATAATAATCAAAAGCTTGCTAAATATGCGGCAAAATCAAATCATTTAATGACACACCTAAAACTGCATCATGTGAATTCGTATGTTAACTAACAGCACATCATAATACAAGGTCAACAGCAAACACAAGAAATATGAGCCAAACCACGCAGACAGTAGGTTAATACTAAAACGGTAAATTGGCAGCTGGCACGTACATGAATCAGATGTGTTTCAGTTCCATTTTTTAATTCCCAAAGCCTTTTGTGCTGAATATGACAGAAGCTATCTTTGCTATTTTATCTTACCTATACTGCAGCCAGCTACTGAGGGGTAATCGAGATGCTTTAGCTTCACTTTTTGCTTTAGCTTCACTTTTGACAGCAGTCAAACCATCCATCTCTACATACAGTCCATGGTGGTTACAAAAACAGAGCTAAAAGAGAGTAAATACTGGTGTTTTTAATAGTGGTTTATAATCACTCAATGTAAATAACAGAAGCAGAATAAGTAAAAAAAAAATCAGTAAATCTGATTTGTATAATAATAAGTAAATCTGAGCAGGAGTAATAAATTGCCAACGTAACTCTGACATGATGAAAACACAGAATACTCTCAGTTTCTGAAGTGGCAAATTTAGACTGTGGGCAGTTGCACTCGTCCGAACTGTTACCTGAGCAGTGGAAGTAAGTGTTTGCAACAGTGTTGTCGCTAAGTTTGCAAATGAGTAGTGCATAAAAATAGCAGTGCTACAAAATGGACAGGACACTTATACTTTAAGCAGATTTCCTTTTTGCAAATATAAGTGTATAGGATTTACTGCATACTGTAGCACAGTGAGTAGTGATATGTGAGTATTTCACTGCATCGGGTCATCTGCCTAAGCTATATCATACGCTTTGCCCCATTAAAGAAACACTAATTTCTCCTTTCTGAAAGCAAAATGATTATTTAAACACTGAGGGAACTGAAGGAATACTTCTGTGGAAGTCTACTGCAAACAGCAAAAATATTTGTTCAACTTTCTGCCTGAATTTGAGGCCCAAATCAAACTGATAATTTAATATTTCTTTCACAAAGTTGTACAGATTAAAGCAACCTGGTGATCACTTTTCTAATATTCTTCCATGTTGTAAATGACAGTATTTACATCAGATTGACAAGAAAATATCTCTCTGTCAGAGACAGCCAAGGTCCTCTGAAGATGTACTGACAAGTAGTGCAAAAACGCACACAACTTTCCACAAAAAAGTTTGCTCCTGTTTGTTAGTGGAAAAAATATGCCTTTAGCTCTTTGTGTTGTGATACCTAAAATAATTTATGAAGTGTCACTCACTCTTCACTCAGTGAGATGGTTTCAGAATTCATAAGCCGATGAATATTAAAGGATCAAAAGTGAAAACAACATGCCATTGCTATGCTCCCCACTGGGTATTTTTCTGATCAGTTGGAGGACATGGACTGACACATGCTGAAAGCCCCCTGTAATAATTTTCAGAGTCATTATTGTAAAAAACCTCAGAGTCTACTAAACCAATAACTAGATGATAGTACCATGTGTTTTAATTGTGTGGGAGTCACATGTATCCATGGCACCTCAGCACCTCTGTTTATAGAAACGACTGACAGTAGCCAGCTACTTGTCTCGGCAGCACATTTGCTCTGCTAGCTTTTTTTTTTTCGTCAATAGCAGGAGATCAATCAGTACATGGAGCAAAAGTGGATTCCATTAACCATCTAGAACCAAATGGCAACTGGCACGCTGCTGCTAATTTTTCACTGATGACAAATACATAATAGGTTTGTTTGCCTTGTTTTGAATTAGTGTTTTAGGTTGTTATACAGTATCAGTGTACAGCTGCAACCGCATTACAAAAAGACAGAACAACAAGGCTCCTTATGAGTCTATACTGGAAGTTTGGGGATTTCATCCCTGGATAGTCAAGATAAATCTGAACAGTGAAGTTGCTCAGCAGCAATTTGTCAGTCTGTCCTGGGCTGCTGTAACTGAAATTATCTGAGAAAAAAAATGTTTTAAAAAAACATCTAAACATCCACAATCTTCAGCATATAAAACTCTCTGCATTGGTAGATATCACCAAAGGTAAGTGAGAACATATTTTTCATTGTTATTCATAGTGGTTTGTCTTTCCTACAGTCTTTTGCACACAAAATTGAATTGAGTAAATGGCTTTTTCATGGTTTCCAATAAATGACAGAAAAGGTAACATGAAGGGAAAGGCTGCATTTATCAGACAGTGCTATGCTGTAGTCTCTTCATTGATTTTAGACATGTGAAACCAAATGAAACATCTGCCTTCACAGAAAACGGACAGCTGCCAAGGGGCAAATCCCCTTTCACAGTGCTCTTCTTTTCTGTGTCAACACCGAGCTATTACTTTAGTTTTCGTGTGCATTCACCTCTGGTCCACCGCCTACAGATCTACGTTTGATGGAGCAAAAGAAAGGAAAGAGCTGCCAGAAGCCTTACACTTTTTCTCTCACTGTCTGGCCAAGAAGGCCATGACATAGGGATCAAACAGATTCTTTTCTTCTTTTTGCAACCTCAAAATGCTATCTGAAAAGCGCCTTTCAGTCATTTTGTGATGTTAAATTCTATACACGTAGAGACAGACCGAATTGCATATCTATTCAAATGATTACAGACAAAATATACCACCTTTCGTCCTCAACTGGTAACAATTTATCTTCAAACACAGTAACCTTAGAAAAGGCTGTAAAACCTGATATATATTTGAACTGCTTTTCTCCAATGTCTTCATCTAAATAATCAATCTTTCCCTTAGACCCCATCCGAACCATCCTGCTATTACCTTTAGTTAGCCCTTGTGTTCTGTGATCAATCTGTCTTTATTAACAGGCCATGCGCCACAGTCCTTCAAAATAGATGCAATTAAACCTCCTTTTTAAAAAGCTTAGTCTTGGTGTAACTGTTTTAGACAAATATAAACCTACATCTAACCTTCCTTTTTGCTCTCAGATCCTTGACAAAGGAGTAGCCAATCAGTTCTGTGACTTTCTACAAAACAATCCATCATCACCCATTGTTCATCATCAACAGCAATGGTGAAAGTTACAAGTGACCCTGACAAGAACAAGGAAAAAAATATCTCATATCTCTCATATAATTATCTTCTCTACACTGGTTTCCTGTGAGCCAGCAAGCAAGCTAACTGTTAACTCGTGATTTGGCCACAGGTGAGTCACATTAGCTGCTGGGGTTTATCTCTATTTTCTCTTTTTTGCTGTGTTTTATTTTCCCACTGAATACCATCTCTACCAATGCAAAGTTAGTGAAGAAGAAAATAAAACACTTTACAGCCAAATCTTGTTAGCTCATTGTGTTTTCTCTGTTGCTAATGGGACAGTACGTTGACACAGTTTATTTAAAAGACAACAGACAGAGGAGGCTCTAAACAAGTAACATCACAGCTAATAAGCTAATAACTTCCTATGTTTGAATAAAGTCATGCAGAAATAGCAAATGAAGACAATCAGCTAGGAATTCTCATGCAGTTTAATTCTTGTGTACCTCAATTGAATTAAAAAATTCAATGGAAGCATTTTACAGTTGTGAGACCTTGGAAAGCAAAGATCACCTTACAGGTTATGACTCAACCCTTCCAAGAACACTTTTTTTGCACACTGGTTTTTACATGAAAGGCTAAGAGAGCAAATAGAGTTTGCTCTGTTTGTCAGACCTACTGATAAACTCATGTGTCCCATTTTGCATCTATCTTCATTAAGACAGTTGAACCTAATGTTCACTGACCACACTGTTGCTGCAGTGACTGTTGGATCATCTCTGTGTGGCATGTGTTGGCTGTAGCAGAAGCTTTCTGTGAGATATTGCCATCTTCGAAAAAGGGTAGACTCTGAATGTATTATCACTTTTTGATGAGCAAAAAGAAGGCTGCACCGCGTCCTTGATAAATTTCTGGGCTTCAGGGTTGCTGCCTCTGTAAGTAGCTCAAGGTGCCTGGGTGAGTGGAATAGACTGTTTTCCTCAGAGGCAGTATTCTGTCTTCATTTTAAATTAAACATTCCCTCTTGGTCTCATAGATTCACTTACGTACCCTCACATGCACACAAGCACTCATGAATGCAGACTTGTAAGGAGTTTGCTCATTCTTTGATTTATTCATGCCCTTCTGCTCAATATGTGGAAAGGGGAATTGAAATAACAACATGGCATTTTTTGTCTCGTCCCTTCATTTAAGCATCAAACTCACCGTGAAACTGAATTCACAGTGTATGGTCTCTGATACTTTGTTTCATAAATGTTTTCATCAAAATATTGTTTTTGTGATCACTGCATACACAACACAGTGAGCCCTTCCTTTCACAGAAGACATTTTAACATGCTGCAGAGAGAAAAGCACAGGTGTAAATAACAAAGTGATGAATTTCATTTCGCTGTTTCAGTTTCAGGGTCCTGCTATTTAGCATGTTGCCTCACTGTCACACTATTGTGACTTACTGCGACACTTAATAGTTAATGTCTTTAGTAACAATTGTGCTTTTCCTACAATGAGAAGTCAGAATGTCAGCTGTGAAAAAGGCCTGTGTGCGGGTGCAACAAACTTGTATCTTGAATATTTAAAATGTCCTGAAAGCTTGTCACATTGGGCAATCCCACTGGAAAGCTGAATTTGAAAGAGAGAAAGGAAAAGAACAATAATTTGCCTTCATGTCCAGTAACTAAAAGCTTGGCCTTTTCACACACAGTGAGAAGCCAGTTAGTGCTGTACCATGCCTGGAAACAGGAAGAAACAGCTACCGTGATTCTGTCCAAAGATAAGCTTTCATACCAGCACCTCCAAAGCTCATGTCTTGTTCCTCAAAGAAACTGTCTAAAGGTGTAAAAATGTCCCTTCACCATTCAACTCTTTCTTGGCTGGTAGCTAAAGAATCCCCAGGAGATTACCAGTTAAACAAGCAGGATCTAATATGTTTATACATTCATGAGGTATTTTCAGAGCTAAACCCATTTAGAGTGCTTGTCCTAAGTTAACCAGTGGCTGGCTGTAGCCTAATTTTTACCTTGCAGGATGTGAGTGTGGTACCAATGTTCACATTTTACTCTCCTTCAAATAAAAGTAAATAAACATATTTCCCAAAATTTAGAACTATTCCTTTAAGTGCCTTGTTTAATATCAAAGAGTAAAAAGTTGTACCTGATTTTAGCTGTATTGTCTCTTCATCTGCCAAGTCATATCAGAGGTGTAGAGCCAGAAAAATATTCAATAACCTTGATTATCAAATAGCCTCTTTAGATTTTCACTTCATTTCCTTCGTAATTGAAATCTGATGAGCTTTAAGCTTCTGAATCACTATCATGGCTGCCTAATGTCCTCATCTACTCCTGCCAACCACGTGTCAGCCTTTTTTCACTGTGCTGTGGACAAAAAAAGTTGCTGTGAACCGGTGAGGCAAGACACTCTGAGGAATGGAAGAATTCCTGGGGAATTCCCTGCTGCAGCTGGGAAGGAAGCAGATGGGAGAAGGGTGAGGAAACTGAGAGGCGTCATTCATCTTCATAACACCCCCATTCCATCAAGGTCGAAGTAAGCAGAGGAAGAGGAAACAGAGGAAAGGGAAATGAAGGATGGAGGGAAGAGGCAGAGAGAGATGGGGGTTATCTGTAAATGTTGCAGACTGAGATATCTGTGTTAGCCTGCCGCTGCTGATGGAAGGTTGCGTTCGTTTGCAGCTTGTACCGCATCACCATGGGGATGGGGAGAAAAGGATGCGTGCGTCTGAGGAATAGGTGGGAAGGTAGTGATGGATGAGGAAAGGGAAATGGAGGGAAGTGGCAAGGGAGGCTGGGATATGTAGCTGGGGACAGGTGGGGGAGGGTCTGGAGTAACCAAAAGAAGATGGCTGAGGAGGCGAAGCATGTAATTTATTTCACTGCAACTTTACTGTCTTTACAGGCAGATAATGTCATTCCAAAAATACAATTTGTTCAAAATAATTAAAAGTGGGACAATATAATTTCTGATCATAAAGATTATCTGCATAGTAATTTTAAGAGTCAGGATAATAGGACACTGATGTTTTCACTGTAAACATACTGCATACAGAGTGCTGCAACAAGAATCACACAGCCACAGCGGGCTTGAGTTTACCCTAATCCAGAAATAAATATTGTAAATATACTATAATATTTATGATTGCAGGTGAGAAGGATATATCGATGTTTCAACCCCCGACAACTGTTGTTGGGCTCTAAGTTGGTAGAACTAACATCAGGAGCGTTCCTCTTCTGGCAACAATGAAAGTCTGCACCAACTTTCATGTCAATCCGTCCATGGTGGTTTGAACAACTAAATGATCTACAATCTAATGTTGCTAACATGGCTCCAGGGATGGCTAGCTGAGTCCAGTTAAACAACAACCTTATGAAAAACATTGGTTTGAGCCTAATTGTATCTCAGACAACGTTTTGTGTAAATGGACAATTCCTGGGCACTGAGGATGTTTTAACAACCTACTACAGGGCAAACAGGTTCTTGGTGGGGAAGTGGGCTATCTTTAACCTCCTCCAAGAAGGAGAAGATATTGCTGTGCCTTCTTAAGCAGAGTATTAAGGGATCACACAGGCGTCGTCTTCTGGGATGTAAACACTGAACAACTTAAAGACAGAGACTTTGCTGTTGTTGTTTTAGACATTATGTAGTCTTCACTGAGCTCCTTCGTCTTGTTGATTTTAAGTGTGTTATTAGAGCTCCACTCTGCAAAGCTAAACATCCTCCCTCTAGGCCAACTCATCAATAGTGTTGTATCAGCTGCAAATGTAATGATGGTGTTTGATGGGAGAACAGGCACACTGTGCACAACTGTGCCTTCAAAGTGAGGAGAGAATAAAAGGCGGGCCTCAGCTGTTTATAAATTACACCACATTTTCTACTACAACCAGCTTCCACACATTCTCTACTGCTGCTATAATGAGCATAATCTGAAACACAGCTCATAGGCATGTGGTCTAAACTCATATGAGGACATATGCACCTAAAAGGTGGTTGGTTTTCTTGTTACCCTATATTCCAAACTCCAATTCTGTATGCAGCACATACTGTATGTTTGAGGCAGGTAACCAAATGGCTAATCATCACTTTAAGATAGCTGTGGGGCTATTCAACATTTCTTCAGAGCCTAGTTGCCAGCAGGCCAACATATGTCTCCAACCAACATTAAATTATTTGTTTTTCAGTGTAAACCTATGAGTTTTCATGTAACTGGGTATTAACTACCAAGGGCTAAAATCCTGACATACTCTATACATCTGCCGCTTGTGTGGAACAAGCATCCATATTTGTGCTTTTCAATCCCAATACTCCCATATGGGAGACCAAGGATCTAGCAGCTGGCCAAAGGGTAATCCCCCACCTCCCTTACAAGCAGGATATTTGGCTTACAAGTCTTCAGGCAGTGCTGCTACTCTGCTTGGGAAAAGCTTTTTCCTTCCCTGTCAGTTGGCTGCTGTGAGCCCCAGTGACTGCTAAGGAGGGTGGGGGCAGTCTAATCAGGAGACCAAGGGTGATGGGAGACAAGAGCGTGCTCCGAATAAAACCAGGTTCAAAGCGGCTGCGCTGTCACAGTGTGGAAATAGACAGGAGAGGGGGGAGGAGAGGGTCTAGGTAGGGAGAGGCGGAAGAAAAAGGGGAGTCAGATTTAGTGAAAGAGATGAACTGAGAAAAAATAGAATGGGGGAAGGGACAAAGACCGAGAGAAACAGTCAATATAACGAGAAAGAGAGGGAGATAGTATCCCTCAGCTCAACCACCTACTCACAGTCTGTTGAGAAAAGTTTAATTAAATATCAGTGGGAGGGTTGAGTAGGTGGACAAGTGAAGGAGGAAAGATGAGCACAACGAAACATTTAACAGTGGTGCAGTAGTGTTTATTCTCATGAAATCATTTGATATGATCACGCAAACATGTGGCCGAAGAGTGCAGGTTTTTTCAGATATGTGCCTGAGGTTAAATCAGCTGGTGTAGCTGCGGTGAAATGTTGCAGTCCTAAACTGGCACAAACTTCAGCCTCTGACACCGAAGCCATGGAAATGAGTGAACTGAGTAGTGGTAAAATATCAACAGGCTTCATTGTTTGGCCTTTTGTGTGACTGTACTGCCCATGTTCTCTTCACAACTCAGTACCTTTGTGGCAAGCACCAAATCAAATCCTGCCCTGGAGCCATGTGCTTTTTTCTATAATCTAGCGTTTGTCTCCATCTTGTGGAGGTTCAAGGAATGACTATGGCCTTCATGGTGTGGCTAGTTCATGCTGAAGAGGAGCAAAGTTTAAAAGGTTAACTGATATGATGACAGAGATAAAGCAGTCACACTTTGTATCTTAAAGGCAGCGAGGTTCACTCTGAGAATTAAGGGTCCATTCTGTGGTTTAAATCTAAACATGAAAACTATCAACACTTGTATTCTAAGAAACTTTAATCTTAGGACAAGTTTATACTGTTTCTTTAATCCATGATTTTCCTCTATGACTTCCACTAGGGGGAGAAATTGGTCCTGGGAAGTCGTCTTAGGTTCAAGTACACTCTTTGCCAGAGCTGGAAAACTGAGTCCTGCTCTCTTACGTAACTTTATGACATTCTGTGAGATTGAACTGTGCAGTTCATTAACACAGGAACCAAATGTTGATGCCAGATTTAGCACATATCCCATTACACATTATAATATTATATGAGGAGTGCCATGTATGCACACAAATGCAGTCTCTGAGCTTTCCCACAGTTCCCACAGTTTCCTCTCTCGTTGTAAAGTCAAGTCAGTGCTTAGGCTTCTCTTCTGTTATTCAGAGAAAAAAAAAACCTTTCTCCTTTCTGTGACATCAAACATGCACACACATAAATGAGGTTCCCACACACTTAAATTTTTCCACTGTGGCAGCAGAGAAACCAGTTTAATTGCCCTGTCACCACCACTTGCACTGTTTCTTCCTCCCTTTTCTCTCAGGACCCGGCTTTTCTCCACAAGTCTCAATTTCATGCTCCCATTTGGATAATTACATTGGAATTATGTTATGTAACATGTATTTCTTTATGTCTCCCCATATGTATTTATGCATTTTAAAGTATAATTGTATCATGTAATTTGGTTCATGTGACCTTAAAAGTGGTATGAGCTGAAATACCAATAGCCTGTTTTTGTGTGAAATACCATACTGCCAGACTGCCAGAACCCTATCGGGGCAGACCAGACCAGGCAGCGGGGCACTTGCTCACTCCTCCTCTTGGAAAAACAAACTCTCTTACCATGAAACACCTGTCATATCCCCTCCCTCCTCGCACTCCACACATTTCTCCTCCCACCCTCTGTCTTTGCTTCTTTCTTCTCCCGCTCTCACAGCACCCTTACCTACTTTTATTCACTGTTCTTTCCTCTGAACATTTCCTGTTTTCCTACATCAGCCCTTTCTCATAAAACTGTGACTCCCGTGATGTTTTTGTGTATCCTGTTGCACCCAATGTGCACCTCTCAGGTGACAGGCCATGTGAGAGAAACAGCACATTATCTGGCTGCTCGCTTGTTTTCAATTCTGTGTATTGAATTGCTATCGTCATATAACTTCAGTACACCTCATTACTGGTGTTCCTTGGGGTTATAAATAACTCAGTGTATTCTCTCTATTACTGAACTTAAGTTCAATTTTAAGGTACTTTATCACAGTATTTTAATTTTCCTCTACTGTGTGCATATATTTCATTAAATTTAAGGGAAAATATTGTTCGTTCTTTCTTGACTACATTTATTTGAGAACTGTGTTTACAAATCAATTGATCAATAATTTTACATACAAAGCATGGCATATTAATTAATTAATTAATTAATTAATTAAACATATCAACCCACCTCAACAAACCACAACATTAAAATGCTTTCACACTGATGCATAAATAATAGTCCTTTCAGGCTTTATCTCTGCGTATTTCAATGCAGTGGTTTCACCTGAAGTGAAGTATTTTTGTAATGTGGTATCCGTGTTTTTATTTATACAAATAGTTTGAGAATGAAAATGAGCTGATTCTATTCTCTTATAACTCAGCATGAAATATCACAACGCTCTGAGTTAGAGTTTAGTAAAGACACTAAAACCAGGAAACAATATAAAATATTGTTTCCATTTTTTGTATAAATTATAGAAATTTGATTAGTTTTAATTACTTTGAGTTTTTCTATCCGGATCCAAAATTTTGCTAAGCTAACAGGCTTTAACAAACAAATATTGTGTGAAAGTAATATTGTGTAGAATATGTGTATTTCCCAAAATGTTGACCTGTAGCTTTAGGTAAAGGACCAGTTACTTAATAATTATACTGAACCATATTATGTCAAAGCTGTAACAAATTAGGAACACATTTACCCGGACTGTGATTCAGACTCTGGCTTGAAACCCAACTTGGCCCATGTGAAAGAATTTGTTATTGTCTGTTATAACAATGCAGACAGCATAGAAATAACCATAAAACCTCTCACTGCTTACAGTAAATGATTTCCCTCCCCTGTCTAAAAAAGACTGGTTGACTTCATCACACAAGATTAGTTTTACATCTCTGCCAGACTTCTGATTCGCTCTCGTTCAGCATCACTGGAGAAATTGAAAACAGAAGCAGTCACAGGACTTTCTGAACTCCCCCTGTACCATGACCACCGGAGGATTAAAATAGATGGGCCATGACTTTGTCTCCTTGGTCACACCATTAGAGATATGACTGACAGCTTCCTGAGTTGGTTTCCTTTTTTAAATTGAGAGTCATGACTCCCGTCAACAACCTCTAATGTGTTTTTCAGTGAAACACTTGTCAGACAGGTAGCTGTAGAACAAAGATGAATGCTGGTTGTAAGAGAGGTCTAACCAGCTGGAATAATTTCTTTATCAGCCTCTAAAATAAAAAAAAGACTGGTTGAACAAACGTCAGTTCAGGAAGGTCAGGTAGTGCAGTTTATTAGGAACCTTAATTAATGAGTTTATTTTCATATGGTTGCATGTTATTTAAAGATTAGTTATTTTTTGTTTCTTACATTTGAGAAATTCAGTACTACCATCTTATCTGATCATTTGATTAAGCAGTTAGCTTAAGTTTGCTTAGCTTAGCAAAGGGGTAAGCAGCTAGCTTAGAAATCCACCTACCAGCACTTTTTAAGCTCACTTTATTATATTATCACTTACTTCTTTGTTATATCTCATTAAATCTGTTCAAAGGCGTTAAACAAAAACGTGTAACATAACAAACTGTTGGCCAGAGGTGATTTTATGGTATATTTGTGGCCAAAGCAAAGCTACCTGTGTAACATCATCTTTACTGTACAGACATTAATCAATTTTCTCATATAACTCTCAGCAAAAAAGTGAATGTGAAAATGTTGAACTATTCCTTTAAGATATGTTACCTTAACCATCTTTCCACTTGGGCAAAGTTTATCTGTGTGTATCCTGGTGGGTGAGAAAAGGTCTCACACGGAGTAACATTGTTTTTTGGAATTACTATCATTGCTAAAGTATGGATTTCTCAAGATGGAAGTCAGCTCTGTGAAACACAAAATTTGTAAACTTTCCAAAGGCTGATGAATATTTAATCAGGGAGGAACAGGAAAGATGAACAGCTGGGGATGTTAACTGTGTCTGGAGCTCATATTCATCTGTCTCTCCCATGATGGGAGTGTCAGCAATTGTTTTGGGACATTGATGAGACCTGTCAGGCAGTTGTACTCTCAAAGTCAAGACTATTCCTTGACAAGGGACTATACACCCAACAGCAACATTTGTTACATGGCACAATTTAGATGGGGTACTTAGAAGAGGATATACATATATCAGATATGCACACACAGAGCAGTGTGCAGTGAATGCAACAACATGTTACAATATGCATGGTTCAAGATATGATGTTATGATATAACAAAAAAATAAACAACAGTCATTTAATGAACATGAAGAACATATTTAGGCAAAAGAATTGAGAAACCGCTGAGAAAAGCAAGGTATGTACAATACAGAAAACAGGACAATATAAATAAGAAGTTAAAAAGTGTATGTGAAAGTGTAAATGGGATGAATATGAGGTGAAGTTTCTTTAACAATGCACAGTGCCTTCACTGATTGCACCATCTGGGTTGGGTATTCTAGTAGGTGTAAACTCAACCATTCACACTGTTTTAAGTATGAAACTGAAGATGGAATATTGATCATTACCTTTCATGTGAGAGGGAGGTCTAACCAATTCACCAGTACAGAGACTTCCTACCACCTAAGATCATCACAGCCCACATGAGAAACCATGAGAGATGTTTAGCTTTTTAGTGCAAAGCCAGAACTTTGCATTAATACTCAGACAGTAATAGCAGGCACCTAACTTTCAAACCTCTGTCTATCATGTTTCTTTCCTCAAACGAGGCCTCTGTGTAAGGGCAGGTGTGGCTGAAACCTGTGGTTGAAAATGAAGACAGCAGAGGAGGAGAGGGAGGAGGAGAGGGAGGAGGAAAGGGAGGAGGAGAGGGAGGAGGAGGCCAACCCTCATATGAGCTGCCCTTAAAACAATAATCCTGCATTCACCCTTGCCTCAAACCATTCTTTCCAAGTGATCATATCCTCATCATTCCCATGTCAGCACCATGTGGTTAGAAATAATAGTCAGAGACAGTCAGCCCACCTGAATTCAAAATGAAGCATTCAGAGAGAAAAAACAATCAAAATGGACCTTTAAAAACCATGGAAACACGTTTCTCAGGTTATGATGTGCTCACACAAAGAGAGGTGTGTTCACTCTTTCTGACAGCTGCTATTATCTTACTATTTGCACTATTGCAATACACTCCACTTTAATTTTCTGTCCCGGCACCTACATTGGTCTGGAAAAACAGAGGGAATTCCTCCCCCCTTAATTTTTTTTTCCCTCAGAGGTGGAGGTCTTATTAATGTTACCATGCTGTCTGGCTCAGCTGAATATATTTACTCAGTGTTAGGAGAGTGGTGGCCACAAAAGTAGGAATGTGTCTAAGTGTGACTTGAAAGCGTATGTTACATTTTAATTTTTAACCCATAAAATAAATACAGAGCAGCCCTGATTTTTATGAATGGCTGTATTCATTCCAAAACACGCCCACCAATCAACAAACTAACCCCGTGGTGTAACCACGCCCCTGTGGAATGTCTGGGCTGTTGCCTGCACGCTCATTGGCTTAAAGTATGAAGAGGGGCGTGATCTCTCTGAGGCACACCAGCGGGTATAAACTAGAGTTTAGACGTTTATCCCGGTAGAAAAACAAGGACTGAGGTCCGACAAGAAATTAAAACTCAGAGTGAAACTACTTTAGACTAACAGCTGTCTTGTGGATTGTTGCATGAAGTTAGCTATAACTACCATCTTTATTTGCATTTTTCTTCAACTTGTCACAGGCTAATTATGGCTTTTCTGATCTACTTGACTTTACTGACAACAGCCGTCATCGCACAGGTAAGACGTCTCTCTCATGACCGAAGCTCGTGTTGCTGCCGGTGAGCCAAACGTCTGCTCCAAGAAATTCTGTTTAAAGATCAAATTTGGTTTAATTCGTAATCTGTCGTGGATAATGTAATCAAGCGAGTCGAAATGTGATTAAACTTTGACCTCCAGGGCACGAAGAGCATAAACATCCCCTGGTGTAAACAAAACTCGAATGTATTTTTAGAAAAGCTCTCTGACGAGTTTCATCTTCAAAGATTTATACTTCACTAAGCCGACATCAGATTAATTGTAATTAGTGGTACGACTTGATGTATGTCAGCCTAAAAATTGGATTCAACACAAAGTTTGCGAAATAGAGTTCAGGTGGGGTTATCACTACAATAGTGCTTAATGGAAATGGTTATTCTGAAGTTGGTCATTTCAGCATGTCTGCTCATGTCCTCCCTGGCAGAAGCACAGTGACATGTTGATTCCTACAAACCTGAACAAGTTGTCTACAGTGCTGGGCAATGACTCAAATCACCAGCCAGCTGGGGACTGGGTACAAATTCTGAACTGTCTAGTCACTGCTGACTGACCAGCAGTGACTTCACCTACAGCAGAGAGACCTACCTCAGTGCTTTTTCTGTGGGGGGATTCAAATTCAGACACAAACCCTTGACAGCAAAATAGATAATCTAAAATCAAAAAAATGTACTACTGCTTTGCCTCTTGCTTCTTTGTGTCTGAATTTTCCAGTCAAGAACTCCATGTGCAGCTTTGTGACTCTCTCCTGAAGCTACTCCAGAGATGTCTGTATGTTGTTTGTGTAATACTGTGTGCAGTTGTCTTTTCTTTCCTTGGCTATATAAAATGTTGGATGACTCAGATCATTTGGGTCTTGCCTGATGGCGTAAACCCTCTCTGTTCCCTCCAGGTGACTGCTAGCTGCCCAGCAACGTGTGAGTGCCCCAAAGAGCCTCTGGTTTGCCCTCCAGGAGTTAGCACTGTGCCAGATGGATGTGGGTGCTGCAAGGTTTGCGCGGCACAGCTTAACCAGGACTGCAGCCCCACGAGGCCTTGTGACCACCACAAAGGGCTGGAGTGTAATTATGGCAACGATGTGACCATGGCCTGGGGCATCTGTCGAGGTGAGAGAGGAGGGAACAGTTTATGTCAGGATGGAAGTAATTTCACTTAGAAACCAGCAGTTTTCTACAGGTATTTGCACTACTTCATTGGACATGAAAACCCAGTGTAGGGGAATTAATGTGGTTCATACACTTAAAATGAATATGAATGAATTTGATGTGCCATAGAAGCCAAAAAGACTCTGATAGTGTATAATGATGCAAAAAAATGTCTAAGAATTGGAAGTTAACTGTCATTATTTTCCACAAAGTCAAAGCCATCACAACTCTGTGATTAAACAACATGAATCCTTGCACATCCGGGAATAAGACAGGGGATATTTTAATGAGTGGTTGATGTTTTATGGTAGTGACAGGGGGTTTCAAAGATAAAAATACACTGTCCATCTGCACCATGCCAGCACTGCCCCACTAACTATGAATAGCTGGTTCTTCCATGCTTTGGAGACAAGGAGTCTGACACTTCCTGTCTCCTTATTTCCACTGACCTTTCAATCTTGGTGGTCCCCTATGTGGTTCTTGTGTGCTGGTGCAGTGTAAAGGCATTGTGTGTTTTTTGGTAAAGTGGGGAAAGACTCTGCTCAACAGGGATTGTTTCAGCTGTTGAAATGAGACCATGTGGTGTTGTTTTAACATACCTGCTGTAAGTGGAAGTGCCATCATTGGTCCCGTTAGACTCTAAAGTACGTCCTGTAGAGAGATGAATGTGTGAGATATTTAAACTGTGGACTGCCAGGAATACACCTGTTGCTCTTCCGCTTTGCATAACAACATCCTGCTTTTTATATAAGCAATATGCATGCATGTGAGTTCGTCTCACTGCACATATTTTGTGAGGGGTTTTTTTTGTCTAAGCTGAGTAAAATTTGTTTTGCAGCAAAATCAGAGGGACGGACATGTGAGTACAGTGGCAGGATCTATCAGAATGGTGAGAGCTTCCGTGCCGGCTGTAAACACCAGTGTACCTGCATTGACGGCGCTGTTGGATGCGCCCCTCTCTGTAACAACAAGCTGCCACCGGCCTCTGCATCCTGCCCCTACCCTCGACTGGTCAGGATACCTGGGCAGTGCTGCTTCAGTGTGGACTGCCATAAGGGCACCTGGCAGCTCCCACCTAAGCATCAGGTTTGTTTTTTCATGTTCTGACAAACAGCATATTGGACTTTGTATAATAATACTAAATGGTCAAAGTACAATTCAAAAACTGCAACTGTGGTTTTCTCTTAATGTAGAAAACAAAGGTACTTAGGATCGGAAAGTTATTTCTGCAAAACAAAAAAAGACTAAACACCAAAATATTTTATGTTTAATAAACAAAAAAGCAGTAGTCCAGTTAAAACTACAGCATGTTTGAGTTTTGTTGCACATTTCTGTGCAGAGGGCAACTACAAAGAAGGTGAACATATCAGGGGAATCTCGTTAACATATTTTCTTTTTCTTTATTTCTTATGTTTTTTAAGAAACATTTCTAACTTACTGAAGTCTCTAAATACAATCCGGACAGGAAATAAGAGCTAAATAAAGTTGTGTGGAATTTCGGTCAAATTTTTCTTTTAGTTTTGAAAATTGATCATAAATTTTTCACTTTTTGATAGATGAGGTTTGCCTGTTTATACATACTAAATACTAATTAACCTCAAGCACTTTAAATTTTGACAAAGATTCACATAGGTGCAGAGATAAGTAAAGTGTTTTAAGGATTGCCCAGAAGTAACTTTTCAGTGTAGATAATCAAGCCGTCATGTTGTGAGTAACACTGTTGAAAACAAACAACAGATAGACAAGACCACAGATGAATCCCCAGCAAACCGTGCTGTTTCATCTTATCTTATCTTATTTCTTACCACAGCTGCCATCACCACCACGACAACACCTGCCCAGACCTCAGCACCATCCCACACCACACCAGCCTGAAAATGAGCTGGGAAACGAGCTTACAGACGTCAAGTCCAGTGGCTGGGAGAGTGAACATGGCTACAAACACCTGCCTGGTGAGAGAAACAGAGACTAAAGGAAGGAATATTTGGTATTTATGATGATAGCTGTAAAGCCACTTATTAGTTTTGTTAGTTGTTAAAATAACACTGAATATGTTATATAGTCAACTAGAGTGGGTCACAAAGATTTGTTTTAACACAAACCAAACCTTTATCTGTTTGTGACTTCTCGTCATAGATATCACTAAACACAGAGTGCAAGTGAAGATGATGGGAATGTCATCAGTTTTACAGCATTGAAAAATTTGATTTTGACCTGATGTTGGTGTTAGATAAAAGCTCAGGGGGTCACCAAAATTACAATGACCACCAATTCGTTCTGACAGGGACATTGGTGCGTGAACCAAATTTCATTACAATCTACCCCACAGGTGTAGAGATATTTCAGTCTAAACCAAAGTGATGAAGTGACCGACCAATGCGCTGACCTTGCAAAACAATAAAGATCAGAGGAATATCTGGAAAAACAAACATAATATTGTGAGGCAGAAAAACTTTTTTCTGCTTTCCTCTATCTAGTTAACCCTCTTGAAACACCTTGATGTTGTTCCAACTCCCAGGTTGGAATCCACTGGTGTAATTTATGTGTATGATCTTTCTTTTTCTCCCTTTTTCTTAACCCTCCTTCATGTCCCTTTACACTCCTCAGTGTGGAATCACCTGAAAGAGAAGTGTCCGGTCCAGACTACAGACTGGTCCCAGTGCTCCCGCAGCTGTGGGATGGGCGTTTCCTCTCGTATCACCAACAAAAACCCTCAGTGCAAGCTGGAGAGGGAAACGAGAATCTGTACAGTACGGCCATGCAAGGGCCTTACTGCCCCCACTAAGGTGAAGTAGACTGAGCCTGACGTGAACTTAAGGAAACAGAAGCAGACATGGAGCATAGGTCAAACGTCCATAACTTCTTATCACAACAGCTTATCTCTCACACAGTGAAACCTGAACGCCTTGTGATAACATGTATCAATGAGGAATTATTTCAAGCCTTATCTATCCATGTCTGAATACGCAGGTAAAAACAATACCTGCACAGTTTTGTTTTGCTTCCTTGTTTAAACTAAAGAACAGAGGCTGAAAACATAAAATCTGTGCAGCTAAGAATGAAAAATTAGATGCTGCAGCCCTGAGTAAATATGCTCTTAGTGCCAAAGCCATCTTTATCCCAAGCTTAAGAACAGAGATTATCTTAGCAGTACTTTCGGGAAGCTCCACATCCAGTGGGAACTGGGCATTGCTGATTTATCAGTGGTGTTTTGGTGGCAGGCAGGCGCCTTTTTAAATATAGTCCCCCACCCCCGGCATTCCTGCCAAGCAACTGTCCATAGCTAGGCCCCGTCTGTGTACTCAGAGTCCAGGGAAGTGGTGTGTCTATATTAATCCTCCATGTTGGACACACACTGAGAGCTCTTTTCTCTGCTCTGCTGAGTTTAAATCTCTGGTGCCAAGAACGATCATAGGTGTTAGTGTGTTTAACAGGAAAGTTCACTCAAATGCTGAAAAAAAGGTTAATCTCAAAATTAATCACTTAAATCTAAAAATAATCCTTCTCCTAATCCCTGTTTTGGCATAACATGTTGAAGTGTGGTCCTCATAATGTGAAGCTAATGAGTTGGAGTGCAAAGCCGCTTAAATCTGCTGTTATGTAAAAGGACATGGCAGATAAAAGTCGAAGTTTATTACTTTTTTTTTAATGTGTTTTGGTAAATTTTGCTACTTAGAAACAGACTATGACATTAATTTTTTTACTTATAACATCCACCTACAGAGAGGGAAGAAGTGCACCCCGGCCCAGAAAGCCCCAGAGCCCATGCACCTGTCCTATGGAGACTGTGTGAGTGTCCGTCTCTACAGGCCCAACTACTGTGGAGTGTGCACAGATGGACGCTGCTGCTCGCCACGCCGCACACGCACTGTACCCGTGACCTTTGTCTGCCCAGACGGCGAGCGATTCCAGAGGTCAGCCATGTTCATCCAGTCATGTAAATGTAGCTACGACTGCGGCCACCTCAACGAAGTGGCCCTTCCTCCACAGCACTGGATGCACGGAGATACACACACGTTCATAGACTAGAACTGAAGAGGATTTTCTTTTCATTTCGTTCATATTGATGTGATGAGGTCAGCTTTCTTGGTGAAGAAAAAAGCTTAATTGACTAGGGGCCATTTTTCTCATCTGGCCTCGAGTGAGTGAGTAAAGACCACATGCATCCACCTGACTGCCAAACTGCAGGCAGGAAGGGCTGCAGGATTCACACCCATAAAGGCATAAAGGTAACCTTGTTGTAATATAATTGTGACCGGAGTGGATTGTACACTTGCCTGCTCCTGTTCAAACAGACGTGGGACCTAAATTAGAGCCCTGAAGCACCCCTGTACTTCCTCCACTCTGGACTGATCGTTGGTTCAGGTGTTGAGGATTTTTTTTTTTGAGACCCTCAGCTCAGGCTCAGAGGACAGACATTACAAGAGCAACAAAGCACTTTGTTTAGCACTGAAACCTTTCTAACCACAACTATGTCAGTAGTGCACAAGGATCACCTGACCTGCAGCAATGGTTGTACATGCTGTGATGGTGGATGACTCCATATCCCACAGTGCACTGACTTCTCAGTGACAGGCAGAAGAGTAACTTTTGCAGCTTTTATGTAGCAGACTTTCAAGTATATAGGAAAATGTGGACAAAAAGACTTCTTATTTAATGTATGTAAACTCAGCATGTTATGAATATAAGCACAGACCTGACACAACAAGCCATCTGAAAGTAGAATTATACATAGCAATTAATGGCACTGTTCCCTTGTAAGTCACAGACTGTTAAATAAGGAACGCTATCTGGCCATCTGAAACCGACAAGCGCTCAGCGAGGACTGGACCAATGCCAACTGATTTCTTGTTGTCTTGTGTACATTAAATGCAGCCAAGAGAAATGTCTTACAAACATGTATTTGAGAATTTTTTTTGGATCACTGTATTCTGTAAATATTTTCTTTATTTGGATCCAAGTTTGTATCATTGTCACATTTATACACTTCTGTGGATTGAGACACTACAGTGTAGCTGTCTTTAAGTTTTTGTTGGTGTATCCATGTGATAAAACTGGTTGCTCAGCTCAAGTTTCATATTTTATGTTTTATTTTAAGTCAACTTGTACAGTTTCAAACTTGGCAGCCAGTTTAAAGTAGCAAACTGTTTGAGAAAACAGTGGCTGTGTCTTAACTATGATGATAGTGCCCTCTGCTTGTGATGAAAAGTAACAGCAGATACTGTTGTAATATTACTGTACATTTAATGTAGCATCCAACAACATGCAAATTAAGTCAAACCATTAAATAAGGTATAAAAACTTTATTTCTTCAACCAAAACAGTACATCCATGGTTTAACAATGAAACACTAAACACCCTGCAAGGACAGGATAAAATAAAAAAAAAAAAGATTATTATGAATTTGCCAACATTTATGGTGGGAGCAGGACTTTAAAATAAAAGTTATGGGTGTTTTGTTTTTTTTTCCCCCACCACCAAATACAGCAACACCAAGGGTTACACACAAGCTTCACTGGAGAAACACTTCAGACTCATCTGGACTGCTCAACTGCAAAAAAAAAAAAAAAGTTTAAGAAGTGAGATAAGATATTAAAGGCAAACAACTGGATATAACTCTAGACACACGATCTACAATGGAATGTAATGGCTCACTGTATTTGTAAAGGGATGTTTTGCCCGTGCAAATTACTTCATGTGTTTACAACCAGACAAAGCTGCAGTTTAGCCTCCCGTGGTGCAGGAAGTCAATGTTTAGGTTAAAATGAGCACTAATATCTTTGTGTTTTATTATAATGTTGACCAGGGACTGGAACGTTTCATCCTCCATGTAAACAGTGACATTAGTGTTTCCCTGAAAACTGGTAATACCAGGATACTAGTGAACATATACATAAACTTGGTTACTGAAACTTACTGTAGGAGGAGATGTCAATCTCCTCTGGTAGCTCCGCTACGTTGACCTCGAATCGGTCTTGGACCTCATTCAGGGTCTTAGCATCAGTCTCATCTGACACAAAAGTGATGGCCAGGCCTTTGGTCCCAAATCTGCCAGCACGGGCCACCTGAAGACCAGAAACACAGGATAGAGCTAAAAATGTGTTCAAAGCAACCAATTTTCTGTAATCTTGGGATCTTATAAACACAGACAAATGTAAACATTTCTTTTTAGATTCAGTTTTTAGAAGTAATGCTTCCTGACAGTATAGCATATTTCGTTTATATATTTAGTGACATCATTTATAAAAAATGTGTTTTAGGAACTATGGCACATGCTACAGCCCCCTACAAGTGTTTTCGTTTTAGGGTTTTGCAAATTAAAACATGAGGCTATCTGATAAAATGACAAAGAGCTTACTCTGTGAAGGTATGTGTCAGAGTCCTCTGGCATGTCGTAGTTGAAGACGATGTTGACTCGCTCAATGTCCATGCCTCGACCAAACAGGTTGGTTGCAACCAGGATCCGCCGCTGGAAGTCTTTAAACTGCTGGTAACGGGACAACCTGAGGAAGGAGGAGGGTGAGCAACAACAGGGAAATTAATAAGTGTGACACAAAGTGAGGGAGACTAAGCACATAACTACCAATCAAACAAACTAATTTCTCACACAAATCTAGTATATTAGACGTCATACTTTACAAGCTACGTAAAATGCTAATGTTGCTCACCAACATTTGAATGAAAAGGATTTTAAACAGTGACTCTACCTAAATACATATTACACTGCAGTTGTATGCTATTCATTTTACATTTTTCGTGCTCAAGATATTTTAAAAAAAAAAAAAAAAAAAAAAAAAAGGAAAACAAACATCACATTCAAGGTTAAAATCAAAATGCAACACCTACCGTTCTTCTTGTGCCATTCCCCTGTGGATTGCGATGGCAGGGAAGTTCTGCTCCACCAACAGCTGGGACAGGGCCACACAGCGATGCACTGACTTAACAAAAATCACCACCTAACAGGACAAAAACAAGGTGTACATATTTTTTCTGGGAATTCCAAATCCAACAATGAGATTCAGGCATCAGTAAAAGAAAATGGCTGAAAATTGACAAAAGTACATGACTGCTTCAGTAACTCATAAGTGAGTGCCAGCTATACCTGGTTGAACTCAAGCACATCGAGCAGGTCAAAGAGCTTTCGGTTCTTCTCACTGTCCTTCAACTTGCAGTAATACTGCTGTAAGCCATGGAGAGTCAGCTTGGTCTCATCATCCACAAACACTTCCATGGGCTAGAGAGCAAGAGAGATGAGCCTAACATTAGTCTCACAAACACACACACGTACAGCAGGTATGCAGTAAGCATACACACAACCAATGTGATAAAGATCATAGGGATTAAGAAAACACATGGTATTCAGCCACAAAACTTCAACATAAGTTTGCCGTGGTTCATGTTTCTCTGAGTACTATATGTGCCGAGTCTACAACACCGTATGTGACAAGTTAACTGTGCACTTTGGCTCACTGAACCTGTTCCCCCGGACTGCAGCAGAGCCAGGAGGACCGACTGTCCTGACCAAGCCAAAATCTGCCAAGGAGGATCACTTTACCCTCCTGATATGGCCACTTATGACACCGACAGCCACAAGCGGGCAAAGCTAAGAGGGACAACGCAACAGACAATGAATGACTTCCATAAAACTTGTTGACTGCACATAAGATAAAAATAATAGACTCTTAAGGATGGGATTTTTAAAAATATGCAAAACAGCTAGAAGACATCTTTAGCATTGCTATTATCAGTATGCTTCCATTGAAAACAGATACAATTGGCCATATACTTATGTTTCATTACCATGAAATATTACTTATACAAAGCCTTAAATTCCTTAAGATAATCTCAGCATACAGTTCCCTTTTATCTCTGCTATCAAAAAGACTAAAGTGGAAGAAATGTTTACATGTTGTTGAAAGAAGCACAGAAGAATCGGCTGGAAATCTGAACGATAACTTACATCCTGCATGAATTTGCGACAGACAGGACGGATCTCCTTGCTTAGTGTCGCACTGAACATCATAACCTGCTTTTCATGGGGTGTCAGTCTAAAGATTTCCTGGACGTCACGCCTCATGTCTGTCAGAAAAAGTAAATAATTTATTAATTTAAAAAAAATGAATAAAATAGTACGGCCACAATTAAATCACTTATTAATTCTACTTTGTTTACAAAAGGCACATTTTAACCTTTCTCAGTATCACTAAATAAATTTTACTTTTCTCAGGTTTGCCAATTACTTCAGTGAAATTATAAAATTACCCACAACTGATTTTTACATTAAATACAGTGACATATCTTCAACATGGATGCAACATTTCAGCTTTTAATGGTAAAATGCTATGTAAAAAGACAGTAAAACATATGAGCAGAGAGATGAGATGAACTGACACTACCAAAAGTAAAACAGTTCTGTTCCTCTTACTCACCCAGCTGCTCCAGCATCTTATCACATTCGTCAAGCACGAAGTGTTTAATGTTCTTCAAGCTGAGGTGCTTGCTGTGGATGAGAGCCAGGGTACGTCCTGGAGTTCCTACAACAATGTGAGGGCAGTTCTTCTTCAGGACTTCTTCGTCCTTCTTGATGGCCAGGCCGCCGAAGAACACAGACACCTTGACAGTGGGCATGTATTTGGAGAAGCGCTCGTACTCTTTGCTGATCTGGAAGGCCAGCTCTCGCGTGTGGCACATTACAAGGACAGACACCTGGCATACAAGGAATAAGGTTAATTTAGTTTTATGATTGGTCCTTAAGTGCAAAGTGTGCATTTGTAATGCCAGTTTGATGTTCACAGCTTCCTGATTTCAGGAACTTAACATTTTTAAACAGCAGTGAAACATGTCTTAAACATCTAATGTTATTGCGGTCATCGTCATAACATCACACAGTTCCTGCAAAATACCCTATGATGGGTAAGAACATGCTAACACCTTAGTATGAAAGTAGAGATTTTGGCAAACCTTGGCCTAAAGATCAGGCTGCTTTCCATGAACCACAACATTGTTAGTTTCCATTTAGCGCTGAACTTAGCTTCATTTTAAGTCTCTCAATATTTCCTGTCATCTCTCTACTGTTGAGCATAAATGAGAAACAAAAATTATGAAGGAACAGGAACAGAAGATTGAGCCAAAATTTTTAAAAATGTTTACATTACTGGCATTACTTCAGAAAATGATACTTAATATACCAACTTTCATACCAAGACACCTATTTATTGGCAGTCAGCATTTGTTGCAGACAGACAAGTCAGATATTGTTTCCGCAAAACGAAACAGACAAAGAACCTGGGATTGAATAAAGTTGCCGTTGCAGTTGAACCAGGTAAACAGGCACTTCCTTTCAAGCACACTTTAATAAGATATGTGTGTTCTAATCAAACTCTCTTGCTCTGTCTTCATCTAGGCTTGGTAGGCAAAGTAAAAGTACCAACATATGCAGGGACATGTCACATTTACATGACAGTATCATACTGTTTAAAACATCATCCAGTGTACAAAACTAAACTTTTTAGAAAAAAAGAAAATCAACTCACCTGACCATCCACAGGTTCTATCTGCTGCAGGGTGGCAAGTACAAACACCGCTGTCTTTCCCATACCAGACTTGGCCTGACACAGGATGTCCATGCCCAGGATAGCTTGGGGAATACACTCATGTTGTACTGAAAGTACAATAAATGAAAAATAAATAACAAATGGAGGAAATATAAAAATATATGTATTTTGATTACTTTATAAAATCTGGATGTCATGACAACACATTTTGGTCTTATGTGTAAAGCTGTGAGACAAAACTACCATTTACCTTCTGATGGATGTTCAAAACCACAGTCAACAATGGCACGAAGCAGCTCTGGTTTGAGAAGAAAGTCTCTGAAACCAGAACTGTGGATGGATACATAGGACCCCTTCACCTCCTTCTTGTTTGCAGGGGTCCCACTCTCGGGTGCCCCCTGGGGTTCCTCATCTTCCTCATAGTCGAGAAGTTCGTTGTCAACGTCGGTCTCAGCCATCTAAATGGACAATACGAGAATGTATGTCTAATACTTTTTTTGAAGTTAAATTAAGTCGTGTTTAACGTGCATATGCAGCCCGGATGGTAAATGTAATCAGGAAGAGTAAAATGTCTGGTCTGCCAGGTTATCGTGAATGTTTGTACACGTACTCTTAATTGGTCGATTTGGGAATCGTCTCCGTTATGGATTCTTACTTATTTACTTCAATAAAAAAGAAAATAAATGTCGATACTAGCTAAACGCCACCTGCAACATAATCAGTACTCTCGTTAATTTCCAGGTTAGCAGTCGGGCTCAACGATCAATGGTTGGCTAACGTTAGCAGGCCGCAGCCGCGGTTCACATCAAAATGAATTAATTCTTGCGAGGGAAGGGTAACATTATCCTGCGTATGCACGATTTTGAACGACAATCGTGATAAACGGAATCCGTTTAGCTAATCGGATTGCGGCGACTTAAAGTGATATCCAACTGGTGTGACCGGTGGGAAGACAGCACGTCCATAAACAATGGACTCCGTCCTATTCCTTCATTCAAACCGATTAGCTAGCAAGCTAGCAGCTAACGGTTGAACGAAAGTACAAATTACTTAAAACATTTCCGCCTCGCTGCGTCTCCAGCATCACAATGTTAGATAAGCTGTACTCCACAGAGTACAAATAGTCAGTATAAACAGTAACTGACGACACCTAACGCCAGATAGATCATGTGAAAGGTCGGCTAACTCAAATCGAAGCTAACGTTAATGCGGCTAGCATGTAAGCTAGAAATGCGAATCTGAAGCCCACAACTGAAACTAGAGCGATAGAGTATTCAAAACGTCATCAACAATAATAACAAATTAATACATTCATATGACTCTAAATTTATGTGAAAAGTACAAATGCATTATAATATTACCTTGCTGCGATATCTTGTGTCCCGCCGATGTCAATGTGCGCGATAACGCTTCTTCTTCGTCGTCTTTCTTCTCTTCTTCTTGATTTTTAAACAATGTTGTGACTCACTACCGCCATCAGCTGGTATAGAGCGTGTATTGTTGATCTAATTATAGTTAGATATGTTTTCAACAATATCAAAATTAGGCTTTTTTATTTTTTAAAAAACGTGATGTTGTAATGTTTCTACCGACGTAGACTTACTCTTTTCTTGCTATAATATAATATAATATGACAATGAAATTCTTGCGTGTTTATTTAATGTCATTATCTCATGATCTAATATAGAGAAGAATCATAAATTATGTATTATAAGTCACGGCCTTGTAATATTTTCAAACCATCTGTGTAATATTTCCCATAAAGGAGTGACGATTAGCACAATTTGTTTGTCACAGTAGCCCAAGAGCCCGAGGATCTGCGTTATCCAGTTTGTCCACTTGATGGCAATAAAGTAAAGACATTTGGTCAGATGACAGATGGCGTTAAATTTAATTTAAAGTGTGCTCATATTTGTTGAATGGAGCTTCAGTACAAAGGCTGAGAGCATCCCTCAAGGTCTGTCAATCTTAAAAAAAAAGCATCAGCAGAGATCTAATCACAACTGGATTAACCACTGTCATCTCCCAAATGATTTTCTATGTTTTGTTCTCTGAAGGTCACAGTGTCAAATCTCCATTTGAAAATAAACATCCAGCCCAGTTTTGTAGACAGTCGAGATCAGCATGACTTCCCATGCTGGGATAACAATACAGAATACCAGAAAACACAGGTACATACATAAATGAAAAGGGAGATCTGAAACCCATATCCAGCATGAGCTTTAACTTTGGGACAACTGCCACTAATTTGGGACAATGGCCAGTACTGACATCTCAAGGTGACATACAATGTTTATTATTTACTTTATTTTCATCATTTAATGCATTTTTTCCAAAGTGATACAGGTACATCAAAGATGATTTTTGGCTACTTTTTTGCCATGCTGTGTGCCCATCATGTTCCTCTTCTTTTACAGGCTCCACAACAAAGGGTATCAGCAGATCCACGTGGATGAAAATCCACGACATTTCTCTTTGTCATAGTTAGAAGCATGTTTTCTGTGTAAACTGAAAGAAAATTGTCCTAAGACAACGTAACAGACAACGAAGTACTCATATGCTTTACTTTAGGAAATGTAGCTGTGGCTCACACAAGGTTCTGTATTGAAAAGACCATTTCGATAAAGCTAAAGTGTATAGAGTGTATACATCCACACATATTAAGAGTATTGTTGTCATTAATGTATAAGTAGCATTTTAACAAGCTTGATTTGAGAGACCGTATAGGGAGGAAATCTCTGTGTCTGATATTATCACTTCTTGGCCTTGGATCTTGTGCCAAGAGTGATACAGCATGGCAAAAAGTTAAATTACAGGTAAAATTGGTCAATAATTTTTTTTCTGTCTTTTTTAAATAACAATACAAACACCTAGCACAGCGACTTGTAGTTGTGACAACACTAAAGATGGTTGCTTTCGTATAAGCGGTCTCAGAACCAGAAATTCACTTAAACTACGGCACATGACGTGTTTGTCACATAATTAATCATTTCGTTGCTGTACACAGATCCGTTAAAGTCGACACCGCTGTATGACACCTGCGTGTCCCGCCTTCCCGCAGAATAAATCTCTACAGTGATTGGCTCTGTCTGATGTGTCTCCAACTGGATCCCACACTCTAAAAAGCTATTTGTTCGTGACACGCCAATCATATCTCATTCTGCAACCTGATTGGTGCGTCCCTCCTCGTGCTCAACGAAAGACACAGAACGCCAGCCATTCTGTGTGATGCACACGCAGTGATTGATGCTGCCGTTTATACCACATCCCTGTTGAATCATCTGCTCTATCGCACGGCTGTCATGGTTATGTTAGAGGGTCTCTACAGTGAGATTTTTCTCTAAATTCAGTTCAAACACGCACACACGAGCCTCTCCGCGTGCAGAGGCTCGCGACCAGCTGTGAAAAGCGGCGCTGCCTCCCGGTAGAACGGCGGAAGGAGGATGGCACTGCGCTGGATCGTCTCCCTGTATTTGTCCTCGGTGGTCTATTAAGATTTTAATTAGCTGATAACATACGTTTTGACATTTACGACGGACCGTTGTGGCAGCGACGAAAATCGCACCGCCTTGATTATGGGAAAGGAATCGAGGTAAGCATTTTGGCTTTTATCGGTTTATTTGACGTGTTTATTTTTAAATGCAATATTAGTGTTATCGCTTGGAGCCTATTAACGGGGCCCAAAGGCTTAGTTTGTACCCTTACAACGCGAGAACTAACATAGCAGCATAGGCCCACATAGCAAAACACAGTGGGTCCTGTGTTTTGCTATGAAGCCGTCAACAGCAGCTTCATGCGTCTGCTCCATTTATTTCAGTGTAAAATTCCACTGTACAGCATGCCAGCGGAGACACGGCCCATTCATTAGCCTATAAACCATAATTTTTGCTAAAGCATCGCATTTTGCTCCCTGCCTTGCTCGTATTGTCTTTCCTCGGGGCTCCGTACTCATTTTTTTAAAAAATGTCGTTACACAATCGCGTTGTTGTGGGAAGCCGGGACATTTGGTGCCGCGAAGAGGGGATGATGTGTCATTTTAGCCACAGATGTTGATCCGGTCGAGCCATGAGTTGACTGCAGAGCATGTAGGCCTGTTGTTGAGGCATCCTGAAGCAGCAGCAGGCCGGGATAATGAGCTGTCATGTCCAAAGAACCCAGTACACAGGATTACAGGCTCTACAAGTACGAAACTGCAGGACAAAGGCTCGCTGTCATCTTTGATGGAGAGCTGTTTTCATCTGGAATAACAGTGGATGGACGTGACTACCATGTTGTATCCACCAGTGTATCTCTGTCCAGATGTTTGTTTAACTGTCCTTGATAAACACCACAGACAACGAGCTCCTACCTACCGGTTTCCTAGTTTCCTAGTAGCTAAAATTGTAATTTAGATCAATTGGTTTCAGTGTTGTTTCGCCTTGAAGTCCAGCTGTTTTTACTGTATATCGATCTAATCAGTGAGTGATATCTAAGTAAAATCTTTTTGGGCTTTGGGCTTAAATAGGTTAATTTCCCAAGGAATCCAGCATTACTTGAAACACTTAGCTGCAGCACTGAAAACCACAAAGTTAAATTACTCCGTTTCAAATCTAGGGCATGCACATATCACTTTTACCTCCCAAGTGGAATAAAAAGAAAGGAACTGACATAGTTTTTGGGGAATGATGTTGAAGGATTAAGGATACTGCTGACTAGTCACAAAGCAGAAGAGCTCTCTCAAGCACTTATCTTTCTTAGGAAAGGAAGGGAAACTACTCAAGGAATTAGTTATCTTACTCTTGATTGTAATTACGGCTTAAATGCCCCATGACTATAGACATACCACTGAGTAATGGGTTCATCATGTCATCATAGGATATACATTGATATATACTCTGGCTTATCTATGAAATCCACTCAGTGCAGAAGGCAAGGAAACAGGTATCTGATTGTCACATCCTGATGACCTTGTTTTTAGTGCTGCAGCCTCGAAACTTCTTCTTTATCTGAACCTGTGATCACATGCACAGACACAAAAGATGCATACTACATCAGTAACACACCCCAACTTATCCTAGCTAACCTCTTCTTCTGTTCTTACTGCGGCTGCTGCCACATTATTTATCTGTGTGAGAGAGTGGTAAGCTAGAGGCTATGGGCATTCATCAGGATAAACTGTTTTCAAGTTTCACATACAGTTGTGTGTCAATGTCCACGTATTTCAATTTGTGTGTGTTTAGCCTACAGCAAGAGCAGCACGAGGGATATTATCTTGCAGTATTCTCCCTGCACTGTACAGTGTGCCTGCCTGCTCCTGTCCAGGTTTATTGTCTGCCACTGTTTAGTTTGGTTTGGTTGCAGAACAGAGACAGACAGGAGCCGCATGTCCACGTCGTAACAAGGCAGTACTAATTGATTTACCTCATGCCAAGAACAGGATTTGCCACTGATATATTTTGCACATGAGGGTGATACTACCTCTTTTACCTCAGCCTGCGGTGAGATGTAACATCCACTCCACTAGTGGTTTAATCCAGCAAGAAATCCTGAGATGAATAATCAAAGAGGAGCACCGTAACTTTTTACAAAACTTACAATTGTAACTGCATTAGAAAATTATTATCACATGGTGTGCTGTTTACAAAACAGATGTTTAATGTCTGTTTGTATGCAACTCTGTTTTCAAGCTTCAAGGGAGTGTTGCTTGAGCACATCATCAACTGTACTGCAAAGATAAAAGGCTCAGTGTCACATTGTTACTTAACAAGCTTAATTTTGTCTCAAACCCTCAAATTTCTGTTTGAGCGAAACATTTTCTCATAGTGTTTAATCTTTATAAGCTCAATTTAGATACTTTCAAAAGTACAGTCTATGAATGCTTAGGTTTTTTCGATTTTAATAAACAGATCACTGTCATCTGTCATGGTATGCTGGTCTAACTGGCTGGTTTGCAGGCTGACAGTGGTGGTACTGGCCGGGCCGGGCATGTGTACACGGCACTGCACTTCATCTTGTTTGCTGACACATGGAAATAGGGAGCAGCTCGATGACCTGGCTGCCGCGGTTCAAGCTCACTACAACTGCAGCTCTTCTCTCTCTACTCTATTGTTCTTGTAGGCTGCAGATTTGTAACTGGATCCGTGTCTCCCTGCAGATTTTACACTGACTGAATTGTGATCTCATTTTCAGACTGATGGATGTTGGATTTATACCAACATGGAAACGATGTTTAAACAATGAGGCAGAACTATGCACACAGCCATTATTAATCTTGTGGAGGTACTTTATTTAAACACATTTTTAAATCATTTGGTTCTTATCACCCTTCTTTCTAATAGTTAATCTGTTTCAATAGTAATTGGGGTTGTTTTCTTATGGAAGACATACTCACATCCATAACTACATTAATTTAAAAATAATACCATCAGAAAACTTTGACCTGTGAATGTTGAACTGTTAGATTATATTGTTAATAATGATATATTTATGTGTAAACAGCATTTCATTGTTGTACTTATAGGTGATTTATATTGCTACTACTTTTTTAGCCACTTCATATACAGCTGAGTAAGTCCAGTGCATTTCCAAAACACAGCAACACGGCATAAATCTAAAGGGTCATAAGGTGATTAATTGGTGATGAAAGAAGAAACACAAATGCAAATCCTTTTTTTTTTTGGATTTAACTTTAGTCTGAAAAGTAACTAGTAACAAAAGATATTAGTAAAACAGTTCAATGTATCCCTCTGAAACCTAGTTGAATACTACTATAAGGAGCGGAATGTGCATATACATGTAGTACAGCTACCATCCACCTCTGTCCCTATATACCAGCTGAAGTGAGGAGACGTGTCATAAGAGTTACCATTCTTATCATTCTTATGGATTGAATTGGAATCAATTTCCATGATTTCTGTGATTATATATACAAAGATGCTGCTTCTCTGTGCAGAGAGTTTCATCAGCTAAGTTCAGATATTGTACTAAAATGAACATGAAGGAATGATTTACTGCAGGATGAGCATGTGGGAGTATGATTAACAGTGCAGAGAGAGAGACTGAGGCATTTTGAAACCTGTGTCGTCACAGTATGGCTATTGACGATGCTTCCTTTGCATCAGTCTGTAACTTGATGTGTCAGCTATTGGTTTATCAATGTACCTGGGCTTTGGTGTAACCTGTGTGGATGTTAAAAGGTTTTTGAAGAGGCAGCAGAAATATTTTAAGATTTAGGTTTATTTACAAAGAAGATTTGCTTTGTACGTACAGATGCCAGAATGAATGAGGGACATAAATCTTGTTTGACATCTTTTTAATTTTTCTGGTTTCAGATTCAAACTGATCCTCCTGCAGTGTAGTCTCTCAGAATACATGCACAGATCAACTCACAATAGGGAACGTTTGGTTAGTTTTCTCATTTCCCCAGGAAGCTTGACGTAGTTATGAATTATAAGAAAACAAGCTTGCAAAAATCAAACAATAAATATAATGAATCTAATTTTTCATATGGTTGTGGTTTCATGTGTGACGGCTTCCTCTTCTCACAGCCATTTCTAAGGCAAACAACAGATGTTCATAATAGGAGCAGGTCATTAAACAGCAGCTCGACGACTGATTTGTGTTTGTGAAGGCACTGCTGGGAAAGTATGAAATGGAACTAATCTCAGTCTTTGCCTCAGTGTCACGTTAAGCAGTGGCTTTGAGTCTGCAGTAAAATACTTTTGGTAGCACTTATGTGGCATGCTCACGTAATCCAGTTTTGAGATTAGTGAGTGATTAGTGAATGCTGAAAGTCTGTTTCATCATGCAATTTTTCTAGTTACAAGATATTAAATAATCTGTGCAATGCTAGTACTGTTGCTCTGACCATTCAGTGGTATAAGAGAACAAAATAGACTCCTGTACTTGAAAGTAATTGATGGGTTGTGGGGATGGCTATTTCTAGACAATTTCCTCTCTCAGTGGGACACAGGGGAACCAAATCATCTGGAGAGGGATACTAACTAAATTTAGAGCAGGAAAGCATTAGTCGTATAAAGTGAACATGGTCAGTAAACTCAGGAACCAAGTCTGGAAAAAAATCATCATCAGTGTTGTTTTGATTTCCCTAAATGTGTCCTCTATTTCATGCTTAATGTTACACTTAGTTGCTATTGGACAGTTCCTGGAAAACATTTGCTGCACAGTTCGAGTGTAAGACAGTCAACAATTACATGTCAATAATCTATACAGTGCTGTCGGTGCACGAGGGCTGTTTGGAGAACAGGCTGTTGTAACTGTGATGATGATGCTCTAAGGAAGAACGATGTTCTGAGACTTAATAGGCAGCCACTCATTCCTAGGACACAGAGACATGAACAAAACCACTGTGTCAGATTCACTGTAGAACACAACAACACATAATTAAAAAATACCAATAAAAGCAAAAGTAAAAGGCCTGTATGCAAAATTGAAGAGTACCAGTGCATATGTGGAAAAAGTTATATAAAGTCGTTTGTATCTTTTCAAAGGAGCTGTATGAAATCGAATTAATTACCTCAACTGAAAATTATCTAAAGGTGTGGAGTGGGTTTACCAGATATCTTCAGTCCGTTGCTCATCTCTGCTTGTGTGGATGCTTTTATAACAACGCATCAGATTTTATAAACAGATCAAATGTTTTGTAAGTAACATCGTAATTTAGTATTAGTAGTAACACCTAGAATGGTTTTTAGTAAATAAAAAAAAAAAAAGTTGAATATTTTCTTATTTATAAACATAAAGTGGAAATACTCAAGTTAAGCACAAATACTTTCAACAGTTATTTTCCATCACAGTGAGGAAAATGTTAGGTCATTTACAGTAAAAGCCTGCTTTCATCATACACAGATTGATTGATATCTGCTTTACAAACCATTGCCTTTGTGGTCTATATGTGGAGTGTGTTCAACTTGTCAATATGTGCAATCAGGACCGATTCCATGGTTTTAGCTAATCGACTCAATTCCAGTTATGACTTTCACAAACAGAGAGGGAGAAAGCTTTGAGCAGTGATATCAGAAAAAAACCCACATCCCCATGTTACAATAGGACACTTTCAGCAACGATAAGCCCAAAAGGAAATCACATGGACAGTGGGTCCAGTCAATGAAGTGTGTGGAAACAAACAGCCCCACGTGTCAGGAACCAAACATGAGATCATGAGTTGGAACAACACCGGTTAGCAGCCACGGATTAAGAAAGAGATTGCTCTTAATGTCAGGGCTTCAAGGCCCCGAGGGCAAGGCACACACATTAAGGGAAGGCGTGACACATCAGCAAGGGCAGGGATCCATATTAAAAGTAGCTGATTTCTCTGTTTTTCTGTCATAAATGCTGGTCAGGTTTTCCATATTTCTATGTCAGGTTTTTTTTTTTCGGCCTCTGGGGAAATAATTTACTCCTCAGAATGACTGTTGCAGCATGTAATATTATTGTATGACTTTGCTTTTTTGCACACAGGAAAAACAGATGGATTTGTTGTTGGTGGGTGTTGTGACGAGATCAAAGAGATCTTATTTTTATTGCCCCAGGCCAGCTCAACGTCACCAAGCCCAGATGGAGACTGTGGAAAGCTTCTTCACACTGATGAAAAGTATTTTGTGAATCAGACACATCCTGTGCCAAGGCTTGCATGCAAACCATAGATGCAACATTAAAAACCTGGAGGGGCAAAGGGGACGGGGGTTCATTTTGGCGTCTCTGTGCATGTGTGTGTGTGTGTGAAGTAGGTGGGGTCCAGAAGGGGAAACAATAGCTCTGTCTGTTTCTGTGGACAGTGAGAGCTTGGAGAGCATGCAACCAGGCGTAGACTTTACACATATTAGTATAGTTGTGCATGTTGATAAATGTCAAGGAGAGACAAACAAAACAAAAATGAAATGCACAAAACAAAACTGTGCATACTTCACAGCTAACCTTCCCAATATATAGCAAATCACACATACACACACACACACACACGCTGAGGTAATGGATGCATTAACTGGATGTATGCACATTACAAACAGTAACTTTTCGTGTAGCACATACACACATGCACAATACCCATACTTGGAAACACAATTTAAAATGGATTGCAATGAAAGCCCCTTTAACCTACTTTTATCTCTCTGCCCTCTGCAGTTTCTCCCAAGTACAGAATGACATTAGAGCTAGCCTGCTGTCATGTACTGAGCAACAGCCAAGCTCAGAAAATCTGGCTTGTTTTGCTTTGTCAGTAGACCTTCACAGTGTCCTTCATTAACCAGTGTGTGTGTGTGTGTGTGTGTGTGATAGAGAGAGAGAAAGAGAAAGAAACTCCCTTCAGTACCACTCTGCTGCATGACTCACACCTTTTACAGTGTGGTCTGATCACAGTGACACAGCTGAACATCCCTCCATAGTGCTGAAACCTCTCCAAAGCATGTCTTCCTTTGTTTGGTAGGTGCTCACAGGCTGATGCTTAAAATGTTGTCATGACACTCATATGAGCAAGTCATCAACAACAGTATAATCTAGTGATCTTCTTAGTCCAGACTCCTGCCACACCAGAATGTCAGTTTCAATGTTTTTGTGGTAGTGTTAAAACTCTGTGGGGATCAATGTGTTTCTCACATTTAGCCATGTAATATGGAAGCAAGCATTTGGTGGGATTTCTTATAGTAGTCAGTGGAGTGTACCAGTACTACCTACTGGACGTTAATGTGCTGCAGGAGCATTTTGGCATAAATTCAAACTCTTAAATTCATTTTATTCCCACAGCCTGAATAGTATCAGCCTAAACAAGCTCCATAAATAACATCATTAGATAAAGGTAGGCAAGTGTGTTATTGATTTTAAAGTTAAAGATATAAGGTATGATGAAATTTTGTTGTTGTTGTTTTTTTTTTCAGGAGAGACAGTTTGGCTGTAACAGCTGCCCGAGTACCGGTTTTATCCTGTTTTGTCTGGACCTAATTAAAGCAATAATGTGCCATGATTAGTAACATTTACAATCAAATATCTAATTTGACAATTACAAAATATTCCAAAATTGAGACAGTGTTTACATAAATTATTTGAAATTGTTACCACAAATTCCTGGATGCACTGTGATTCTTTTTTTACTAACAGTCACATTTTCCTTGAATGAAAGTAGGTGGTGTTGGCACTGGGTGAGTAATTCACTCAATCAGCCTTAATTCTCATGTGGATCTGCAACTAAGAGTCCCCACAATAATAATTTGATCTCAGCAGATTGACCAAATGAAAATCAGGTGGAGGGATGTGTACTTTTTTTTGAAATCCAAACTCTCTCAGGAGAGATTGTATTTTCTCTCTCACGCATTCAGTCTCCAGTAGCATAGAGCCAGTTGTATTCAGTTTCACTGTCACCAGCAGTTTTCTGTGTATTGAGATCAGGTTCAAAACGCCGACAAGTGTCCTATAATAAATGTTAATAAATGATGTCAATAAAAATAGAGCTCCCTTCAGTCTCACTGTTGAGATTAAGGTGTATCTAAGTGACTGACAAGGTAGATGCATCATTGCCTGTGGCTCCTCCATCGGCCAGATGATTTTAATCGTAGCAGAAAAGGCAGACTGATGTTGCCAGTTGTGGGATTGTTGCAGTAAATCAGCCACAAGGAAAGAGATGGTTTAGCGTTACCAGATGAACCTGAGCAAATATACAATACATGGGGAAAATCTATTCTGTCATTAGATCGTGTAGGTGGAATTGCTTTGTTTTGAAACGGGTGTTATTTCAGATTTGTCTCCTGACTGGACCCTTTGACGAATGTGATTGGTCTCATCAGCTTGTTAATGGCTCTTTTGATTGGGCTGGTTTCTGTGCATGAATGTGGTCCTTGTCTCCTCGCCATGTAGTGTTTTGCCCCGTTCAGGCTGCTCCTCTCTCCTCTCCTCTCCTCCAGGCTATTTTTTTGCTCTCCTTGTTTTGCTCTGTACATCTGCATCATATGTTTCAAAAACTGTTGAACAGACTACTCTATGTTTCTCTCTACCTTCATGGTTGATCACACAGCAAAAATCAATTCTTTACCGCATTGTTCTTGTGTATTCTAGTGCATGGGCAGTTTGACCAGGTATTTGTTGTTCAGGTCAGCACAGTGTTCTGGTTGATTATGTTCATTTCGAGAACAGTATTGTTTGTGTATTGAGTGTTTTCTATCTGGGTTTTTGTTTCTTCCTTCCCTATAGGATTTTATTGTATTGTATGTAATATTCCTGAGTTATCATTAGCTGGTCATCAGCTTCACCGTGTGCGTTTGTGTGTGTGTGTTACTGTGCGTGCGTGTGGCCAGAAGCAATTTCCACAAGGCTGCCCCAGTAAAAGAGATGCAATCCATAATACAGAGGAGGGAGAGTCAGGGGAGTAGACTGTAAATCCACATTTTGGCCTATTACAGAGCAGCAGCTCAGCCTTTGGGCTCATTTTCTACACTAACCAATTATAACTGTTCCTCAGTTGTCCCTCTGATTACTAGCTGCAGCCCAGCGAGACTAAAAAACAGAACTTGTGTATGTGTATTTAATGTGTGCTGAATGAATCTCATCCTTAATTCTTCTGTGGGTAAAAAGCTACAGCAGCTGCCATATGCAGCACAAAAGCCAAGCTCTGGGATGTTGTTTTTCCTTTGGCATGTGTGAAATCTTGACACCATCCCTTAATATTCAGCTTTCTATCTTGTGCATGTATTGGTAAAGACAAATATGATTAGGGAAAGCAGATCAGAGGGTCTGCTTGTGCTTTCTAACATTAGCAAGTCAAATGTTGCACTCAAGAGACAAATGCCTGTCCTTTTACGCCTGCAATCACTGTCAGTACAATTAAACTTGCAAGACAAACATGCACAACGTTTTAAAAATATTTATGAAAACTCCAATCAAACAAGAATCCATTTATAATGTCTTCAGCCCAAACAGTACAATTGCATCAATTCATCAATCAATCAAAAATCCAAACTCTCTTGTTTCTTGCCAGTGACTTTCTTTTTTTACAAGATCTGTGACACCTGCCTTATCTCCCTAAAATCACTCAGTTATTCATCTGATTTATGATCTGACTGATTTGTTATCTCTTAATGCACATTAATCACCCAGCATGCATAACCATGGCTCAGTCCTTCTGAAATCTGTACTGTGTGATATTAATTGAATAACAGCGTATTAGATCATTATGTTTGCACCGCTGCTGATAGGTTCATTGTTTTGTGTCTCAGTTTGCTTAAGTGAATGAGATCACAGCAGTTTATTTACATGTCATTAGGCATCACTGTGTAATTGTGTTGATGTGGAGAAAAACAGCTCTTTGGTAACAGAGTCTGTCTGCAGCAACGGACCGTCATGTTCCCAGTCAGGATGATGTCATCAGAATGACTAAGGGCCACTCCTTCAAAGTAGTTATTGAAACCGGGGTGTGGAGGGTTGGTATTGGCATTGTCTTGTGTATTGAAGTAGCATGACTAGTTTAACCTTATATAACACGATAAGCTAAATGTGACACCTGCCATGACATGATCCTGAAGTTTTAAATAGTTATAGAAGTTTTATATTTGTGTGTTGGAGGCTTGCCAGTCACTGAAACAATATAGCTACAATGATTACAGTGTAATCTTAATTAGTATTTATATTTAGTAAAGGTCAAGATCAAGACCAGGATTCATCCCATCTAATTAAAGAGAGTTTTATTAGTTAGAAAATCATATCAATTTCTTTGATACATGTTCAAGCTTAGCTTAATAACTGTATTTTTAAATAAAATATACTGTCATATGCTGAAATGAGCAGTCAAAATTAAAGTAACTTTTAATCAATTAATCAATTGGGAAATCGTGCTTCTCCTATTTTAAAGGTCCAGTCTGTAGGATTCTAGTGGGATCTACAGGCAGAAATAAAAATATAATAAGTATCATGTAGTAAAAAAAAAAAAAGGTATATGTTAATGTATATGTTAAGTATGTTTTCATTAGTGTATTAGTGGAACTAGGAGTCATTGTGCTTTTGTTGAGGGAGCGGGTCCTCTTCCACAAACCAGACTCTGGCTGTAGGGAGGGCTTTTCGTGGTTTGCTCAAGTTCTGCAGCCATTTTCCTACATGCTTAAATGTGGAGGGTGAGTGTAGGGGTATTCACTTGGTCATTATCTGCAACCTCACTGCTAGATGCCATGAAATCCTACACATCAGTCTTTTTTTAAATATGCAACTTGAAAACAAGTAAATTATGTTGCTCATTCACAGGTTTTGTCCTTTTAGCTTTTGTCATGACATGTTGACCTGCGAATCACCTGTGTTCAACCGTTTACATTAAGTATTTTCTGCATCCATGACAGGTTTGAAGACCTCTGATCACTTTGGCTCCACGGCCAGCCAGGCAGCCAATCTGGCAACAGCCAGGCTCACTGAGAAGGGAGACCAACAGTGAGAGTGGAAGACCTTCTTACCACAAACACACTGCTTTACCCATCTCACTCCATTGTTACTGCCATGTCCATACCAAGCAGCAGCCCAGAGAGAGAGGGCTCTAGTGGGGTTCTCCCTCAGCTGGAGTGCCCCTCTTCCCCTCCCGGTATGGACGCAGACCCCCCATCAACGGGCAGTCCAGTGCTCAGCCCAGACTCATCCTCCCATGATGCAGTGCTGTCAGCACCAGCTGCCTCCCCAGCAGACTCAGAGAACCTGAGTCCTGATGAACTGGAGCTACTGGCCAAACTGGAAGAGCAGAACAGGTAAGAGCTGTGTTTCAGGCTAATGGCTGAGGGCAAAGCAGATATGCAGTTATTGCAATTTTACAGTAGCATCTCCAACAAAATCATGGTCAAAAGATTATTCTGCTCTGAGCTAAGATGCGGTTGTTAGCATATATTTAATGTATGCTAACTGAAGAGAATACTAACTTTTTGCTGTACATGCAGCTTTAGGCTCAGGTTTTTTTTGCAAATCATGTTTAAAGCCATTAAGTGCAAACTTAACTATATTTTTATAGGGTTTTAGTTTTAAAAAATCTCAACTGGAATAATTAAGCAAGTATTTTTAGTTTTTAGTTCTTGCATTTTTAGCTAACTTGCTAGTAACAGTGCCTTTGTATGAATAAAATATGGTTGTATCCTTTAAGGTAGTCTGAAAGAGTGATTTGAACCAAAGAACCAACAATGTCTAAGAAAACTATGAAATGTAGATATTTGATGTTGAAGTAAACTCTCTGATGAAACAAGAGCACCAACTCAAGAAATAGGTCAAGTTAAAAGTTTACTTTATTTACTCTGTTTGGACTGATGCAGAAGCTAAAGTGCAGTAAATAATGAGCAATGAAGGTCATGACTGCATCTAATTAATGAGATGGTCTACTAAGGGAGATAATTAGTGCTTGATGATTAAAGATGAAAAACACAATCTCCAGGGGCTTTTTGTAAACTGACGATATCGGTTCATGTTATCATCATTATTATGAAATGATAAGTTTGTGTGTCGAAGTATGTGTGTTGTTCCATATTTTGTCTGCATTAAACACTCAATATTGAGAAGCTAGCAAGCACGGATATACAATGAAGGAAAATATACAGAATATTGCAAAACACAAACAAGTAAGAAGCTAAACTGAATTAAAAAGTCCATCTATTAACAGGCCATCTGAAAGCTTTTAAATTAATTCCTGATTTTTAAGAGCACATGAAAATACCTGGATATATTTGTGAAGGTTGTATATGGAGAAGTTAATTGTACTACATGATACAACATTTCACTGGATGCTCTCCATCACAAACCCAAGCAGACTGCAGCCGCTGCGCTCCATTAAACAATGAACTAAATGTTTTACAGTCCCCTTTCAAGTCTACAGGCTGCGAGAATTTGATCTTCAGATATTAAATTTTTGACCCTTTAAGGCTGTTGTCACAATCATATCTGGATGAAAAAGAGCAATATTGTATCTAGCAGCATTTAGAGACAGCTCCTTTGGGGCTTGAAACATTGTCATTGTTCAAGGTGTGTCTACAGCCACTTCAGTGCAAAGGGATTTGTGTAAAAATGACCACAAGCCAATGTCAGTTTAACCTAGTATCACAAATCTGCATGCCCTACATCTGCAAGAAATACACTGGGTAACAAAAGAAATGGGTATGTAGGTTAGTGTTTTAGAAAACACAAGAAAGTTGACACTGGTTAATATCTGCAGCATCATTGTAATGATATCACTGGCATTGTTAACTGTTTATGCATTGTCCCAATAAACACTAGAATGATTTACTTTCTGTCAGTGATATAGTAAGAATATTGCCCACATTAACAGCATGACTTCCTGTCTGCTCCAGTGTCTCTCTATCAGAGGAACACATCAGTCTCTAATCACGTAACCTTGAAATCTTAATGGAAAGCAAAACACATACATGTACCTCAGAGGTTACTTTATGTCCTTTCAGAAGCTCAGTATTTAATCAGTTGAGGATTCATTTCCTAGGGCATGATTTCCTGAAATGTAATCACCTTATTTCAATGTTGAGGGGTGAGGTTTCACAAGCCCCGTGTTAGGTGAGGTTAATCCCACACAAGTAAGAGCACTACATCCTCTCTGGGATCTGTCTGTACATAATGTAGTTTTGAATAGACTTTATTAAGCGCAGCGGGGTCTCCAAATCACTTTCAAAAGAAAAAAAGAGTAGCACTGTGATTTTTTTGGATTTTTTTTTTTCCATGGGTAAGGCGCCTCATACTGTACAGTTCTTCATCCTGACATCACATGTTTCAGCAGAGAAGAGAGAGTGCAGGGTGTAGGAGTCAAGTGACTTAAAGGAATCAGACATTTGTGGTCAAAGTGGGGTAAACACTGGTCTCTTTAATCATATCATCTCTGCTTCCTGCTGTTCTGCTGCCTCCAACTCAAAGAAATTCATATAACAACATATTTAAAGAAATAGTTCAACTGTTTGCAGAATGAGGTGAGGAAATTGGTACCACTCTAATATTTGTTGGTGAAGCTTCGGCCAGTTATCGTAACTTAGACTTGAAACTGTGGAAAACAGCCAGCAAGGCTCTGTCAACAAAAACTATGACGAAATCAGCTTATGAGCATTTGCAAACCTCTGTGAGTAATGCATTTTACTTTAATCCATACACAATTAAGCACAATTAATTTTCATTATGCAATTTCCCCATTGTGGGACAAATAAAGGTTTTCTTATTTTCTTATTATTATTAATTATGGTGTAAAAACATGTTGCCCTTTTGCTGGTCTATTTTCTGACTGTAAAGAGTTACTCACTAGACGTGTAAGACTTCTGAACATTTTCCTGTCAGGTCCAGAGTGACAAACATGCTTTACCATTGTACAGACTGAAATGTGCACAGATGTGCAGGGATTTGTGGACTGAGCTAAAAATGTGGTTTTGGAAATATGACCCACGGACACTTCCACAAATTCCTAATTCACAATGTGGACTTTAAATGAGCCTGTCCACTGGGATATCTTTAATCAATGACACACTCTTTTCATATTTACCGCTTCTTTTTGTTCAGGCTGATGGCTCAGGTTTGAATATATATATTAAAGATAGATTTGATTTTTTCCTTATATCAGTTTGACTCATCAGTAGCTGTACTAAAGCCCCCCAAAAACTCACAAGTTGGACCCTTAAACTGTGTGTTATACCCAAATGGGTCAGCCTCTGATTCTGTAGTTTAAACAGCCACAAGGCTTCTGCTGCCTCTGCAAGGTTGTCCACAAACTGTACTGATCCTCGCAATGTCACAGTGTGCCTCAATGTCATATCTAGTTGCCATGACTCCTAATGCTAATCCTTGCTCTCCTGTGAGTGTGTGTGCACCATCTTGTATAAAACAAAAATGTTGTGCCTTGTAATGATATGTCTTTCCATCAGAAAAAATCAATTGTAATTTGAGTCACCAGTCCTGATAAACTGTCTCCTCATGCAGGTTGCTGGAGGCTGATTCAAAGTCCATGCGCTCGATGAGCGGTTCACGGCGCAACAGTGGCTCCTCACTGGTGTCCAGCTCCTCTGCCTCCTCCAACCTGTCACACCTGGAAGAAGATACCTGGATCCTGTGGGGTCGCATTGTTAATGAGTGGGAGGAGTGGAGACGCAAGAAGGACAAACTCCTGAAGGTGGGTATTAGACACTGAAGATGACAGGAAAAATGAGAGGTTACATTGTCTCATGCAGAATTTTCCTCAGAATGACTCATCGGATATGATTTAAAATGAAAACATCAGCCTCCTCGTTTTATTTTTACATGCTGTTGGTCAGGTTTCACAGCAAGTTTAAAATGGGTCAAAAACATATCAAAGGAAGGCACAGGGTCTATTTTTGCTTATGTTCCCCTCCAAATGGATACAGTTTGGGAGGAAAAACCTTCATGATGAAACTTTTGCCATTGCCTCTGTCTTCATTATCTTGTCTCCTGTGTCTCTCTCTGTCCTCTGTGACAAAAAGAGAAAACCCAGGGGAAGAGAAGATGGATGCGGGGACAGGACAGCAAAATAAGTTGCGGCAAAACGAGAGTGCAGACAAACATAACAACATGACACTGGCTGCCTGCGAAGTCTACAGAGGCAAAACACACAGACAAAAAAGACATAGCGTTTAGCTTTATTAAGTTCATGATACATCATTCTGTACTGAGTGCCTGTAAACGTCACTAAATCACTGTTAATATCTCTGCTCATTATTCCATAATTGATTCCTCTCACCTGCATGCTCTTTGCTCTTCAAGAGATGCTTAAAGTATATCCCTCACCACATAAAGGAGCAGGTTATTAATCCTCTTTAATGTCCTTTTTCTCTATCCCTCATTGCTTCCCAGGAGTTGATCAGAAAGGGCATCCCTCATCATTTCCGTGCCATTGTCTGGCAGCTGCTTGGCAATGCCACAGACATGCCAGTGAAGAACCAGTACTCTGAGCTGCTAAAGATGTCATCCCCCTGTGAAAAGCTCATCCGCAGAGACATCGCCCGCACTTACCCCGAACATGAGTTCTTCAAAGGTCAAGACAGCTTGGGGCAGGAAGTCCTTTTCAATGTTATGAAGGTGAGAACTGCAACGTATCACATCACCTGAAGGTCTGAACTCCTCAGTCTTGATATTTATGGTCTATGAAAAGTTGAGATGTCTGTCTTTTGGAATAAAGTTCTTTGTTGGCATTCGTATGTGTGTATGACCATGGTTACAGCTTTTTTTAAAAGAAGTTATGTAGTTATTTCTAAATTTGGCATGCATGCACTCACACTGTGAGGGACTTGGCGGTTTCAGCTTAGTCAATATGAACATAATCATAGTCTAAAATGATGTATTGCTATGCTTCTGTGTAACTGGATGCATACAGGGTATGTTGTTTAAATAACAATCAGGTGTTCTTGTCACTCCTTAATTTCTTCTCAGGTCTTCTCAGGTTTTTTATTTTATATAGATAAAAATGATGCCCTAAAGATATAGTGTTTTAAAAAATGCTCAAGTCTTCATCCTCCCTCTGTTTCTTTGTTAATTGCAGTGTATTGCTCTGCCTGAATCTTCACATGGCTACACAATCCAAACAAAATGGGGCCAACTTATCCATTTATCCAGAACTTTAAAGTTTTCATTTGTGGGTTATTCCTTTCAAGTTGAAACAGCAATTCAAGAGTACAGAATTTCCATATTAAGACATATTTCTAAGTGAAACAGGGTTAGCTGGCAGGAAGGATGAATTTAATTCGACCATCATAACAAACATGGAGGGTTGGATGCAAGTCTCTGTTTAGGCGGTCATATTCCTCAGCCACCTAAATGAGGGTGCTAGCAACTAATGAATCCCAGCTTTGTTCCTTTAAAAAGAGATTGATGGATTGATTTCTTGATAATTGAAACTGTTTGGCTCAAACTCATGTAAGCGCGTCTAAATGTTAAAAAAGATTGGATTTTCATGTAAGAATTCAAATACATTTACTTCATTATTTCTTGTATATATTGATACATTGCTGCACAATATTGCCAGGGGTGTGATCTAAAATTGCAATTTTCCTTTCAGCTAAAGATGATATAAAGTTTAAAAAAAAACAAAAAACAGCTACCAGCAGAACTGCAAACAGCATAGGTTTGGCATTTGTGCTTAATAATTTCACTTAAGTGATTAAGTGTTTGTTTCAGCTTGACAGAGAAAATGTTATCACTGAAATTAATTAAGTAACAATAATCAAACCAGTGCTAATTTTAATTGCTGTGAGCAATAATTTGTATTTTACGGGCTGAAAGTTCCCCTCCTGATATAATTTTGCTCTTGAGACAAAATGGGGAGATTTGTTGTCCACAGCCGTGGAAACCAGCTTGTTGACTGTCTACACATCCCTGGTAGCTCAGCAGTGCAGGAAATGAAGGGACCTCTGGTGACTTGTTGATCCAGTCTGGATGTTAGGTCAGGATTACGTGTTGCTTTCTATAAATACAGCACATAGTAAGTGTGTGTGTGTGTGTGTGTGTGTGTGTGTGTGTGTGTGTGTGTGTGTGTGTGTTTTAGGCATACTCTCTGGTGGATCGAGAGGTGGGCTACTGCCAAGGCAGTGCATTCATCGTTGGTCTGCTGCTAATGCAGGTAATGAGCAAAGATTTCCAGAAAAAGATCTATAATGAGGACGTTTTTCCTAAAGGTTAAGCACAGCATGGTTGAGCTTCATTCCCACCAGATTTCTATGATTGTAGGCAATTAAGGTGTCTCCAGAGGTTATTGGTGACACATGAGAGTCACTGTATAATAAACTATTCAACGTAAGCTGTATCTAATTTATATCTAATGACGGAGCTTTGCTCACCCCTCTTCATTCCCTCCAGATGCCGGAGGAGGAGGCATTTTGTGTTTTCGTGCGTCTGATGCAGGAGTACCGTCTGAGGGAGCTGTTCAAACCCAGCATGGCTGAGCTGGGTCTCTGCATCTACCAGTTTGAGTATCTGCTCCAGGTAAAGAGGAAGTAGGGGGGTCTATCAGCAAACTCAAGACTTGTAGTGTAACTCTCATCCACAAAGGGGCAGCAAATCATTCATTTCAGCACATCACTGTCTCTTCTCACTACATGTCCTTTGACTATATTTTGATCAATTGAGCCTTAAAACTGTGCTTTTTTCCACCTCAGGAGCAACTTCCAGAGCTGAATGTCCATTTTCGATCCCAGAGTTTTCACACATCCATGTATGCCTCTTCCTGGTTCCTCACCCTTTTCCTCACCTTTCTCCCTCTGCCTGTTGCTACGCGCATCTTTGATATTTTCATGTATGAGGTAGGAAACATTATGAATATGTGTTTTGATAGGTTTGACTGTGTATGCTCAGTTCAGCTATTTTAGTGTGTAGTGTGTATAAAACATGTGACCTGTCTGCAGGGCCTAGAGATTATCTTCCGTGTGGGCCTGGCCATCCTGCAGTACAACCAGACTGACCTCATTCAGCTGGACATGGAGGGCATGTCACAGGTAAGCAGCTGTGGTTTTATACCGTTAAAGCAGAAATTAGTTTCATGTACAGCAACGACTCAAACACTTCATGTCCCAGTTTCCCTTTTGCACGCAAGCTTCCTGAATTACAGATCTGAATGATAAATCTGCTTCAGCAGGGCTCATTTGATGATGTGTGACTGTGTTAACAGTGATGCAGAAGAGAATTAATGCTAAAGGAAACTATTTGTTTCACCTCTCAGTAAAAACCCACCAAACTGATTTGTGGCTGATCTTGAGACAAATAAAAATTAAATGTGTCAGCCTGCTTCTTCATAAAATATGAATGAGCATCTTTGTTTGTCTGTCTTGAGCTTTCTCTAATCTTTTGTTTCCCCTCGGGGCGGCCAGCATTTCCAGAAGGTGATCCCCCACCAGTTTGACAGCTGCCCAGACAAGCTGATCCTCAGGGCCTACCAGGTTAAATACAACCCCAAGAGGATGAAGAAGTAAGAGCGCTCATTACTCAGTTATTCACTAGTGAGACCCAGGCTGGATGGGCTTCAAGTAGTCCAGTAGGATTTGCATTTCTTTTTTACTAATGCCGAGGTTTTAAAGCATTATAATTAAAGTAGACAACCAATCAAAGAAGCGCAGCAACCAGGCAATTCTTTAAAAAAAACTAGAATAATCCTGTTTTTTCTTTTTTTTTATCAGACTTGAGAAGGAATACACCACAATCAAGAACAAAGAAATGGAGGAACAAATTGAGATCAAGGTTTGTGAGTGTATTGTTATGTGTTTAAAGATAATGTGGATATCACAATAAACAATTGTAAAAATAAAATGGCCATATAACTACTCCTGACCCCCTCTCTTTCTTTCTCTGTTTAGAGGTTACGCACAGAAAACAGGCTGCTGAAGCAGAGGATCGAGACACTGGAGAAGGTATGAAATGATTCCAGCTTATTGAGATGAAATGGTTTAGGCAGCATCTTTGGGACCAAACAGCCAGATTGCTTAACTCCCCCTTACTTTCTGATCTAGTTAAACACTGTGAGGAGAAAATGTTGCCGGGGTTTAAATGTATAGCTCATTTTGGGTTGTTGTAGTTTTCTCAGACGAGGAGCTTGTTCTTTTTCTGTGTATGTTCTCTCTCTCTCTCTCTCTCTCACTCTCTCTCTCTCTCTCTCTCTCTCTCTCTCTCTCTCTCTCTCTCTCTCTCTCTCTCTCTCTCTCTCTCTCTGCTCCAGCTCTCTGCTATAAAGAGATGCTCTAGTGTTTTATCCTCTCCTCTCTGAAATACTTTTGTCTGAGTGATCTCACCGCTGCCTCTTTTCTCTTCACAAACATCTCTACATTTGTTTTGAATGATCGACTCCTCAGCCTGTGATCCAATTTCTTTCTTTTCCTCAAATTTCCTCAATGGTTTCTTTTGTGGTTTATCCTTCCTGGTGTCCCACTGTCTTTCACTTCATCTCTTTTCTTCATCCTCTTGTTCCTCTCCTTCGCTGCGCTGTAGGAGAGTGCTGCTTTGGCAGACAGACTGATACAGGTAGAGTACTGTAAATCACTTTCCCGCAGACTGTCTTCTGAACTATTCACACCTCCTTCTTCTGCACCTCCTTTGGCTCTTCTGCACTGCTTCTCTTCCTCTTCATAAGATTAACCAGCCCAAAGTGCATGAAAGAATATTTATTTTGTATTCGTGTTCACTCCACAAGATGTCCTGAAATCCCTGATCGCATGTACTGCGACTGTATTACAGAAATCCTAATATGAGGTTGCACAATCACTGCATGTGGCATGTAAAAAAATAATCAATGTCATTATTACTATTATTATTATTATTAATTCAGTTTTTTATTGTAAACAAAAACACAATTTAACAAAATGCAAATGAAAAAAACCTCTGTAGGTTGACATTATGGGAAATGCACTTTTTGGTTTCTTGGCACGAAATAAGAAGAGACCCGTGTCTGTTGGCTAAATGTGAAACAACCACCAGGATGTGGTTGTTTTAGCTTAGCATAAGGCTTGGAAACAAAGAAAAACACTAACTTATCTCTGTCCAAATGATAAGATGACAAAGTCCACCTACCAGCATCTGGTGATCAGTGTGATTTAGGGATTATCTTCCAGGCAACTGCTGGTTTTATAATGTAAAAGATATCAGGGTGGCATTAATCTTCTAGGTCAACAAGAAAATGAATCAGCGAACTATAAAACCTGTTCTTTTAGTGCTGTGAACCATGTAACATTGCGTTCCCCACATGCCCATGGTCAACATTTACACAACATTGTTGTATAGTCTGTTTTTAAAATTTTAAACTGCTTGTCTGACTTTGTCGCCCCTTCTCCTCTGGCCTGTTGTTCCAGGGTCAAGTGACGAGGGCACAGGAAGCAGAGGAGAACTATGTCATCAAGCGGGAGCTGGCGGTGGTCAGGCAGCAATGCAACACAGCCAGTGAGAGCCTTGAAAAAGCTCAGGACACCATCAGAGAGCTTCAGCAACAGAAGGTAAACATCAACCAACTGTTTGTGTGTAAACTGTGTGGTAGCAACAGAGGTGTTCGTTCCAACACAGAAGACATGCAAAAAGTTTATTTTATCCCACACATATGCTGAACAAGGGACTTGTGTTATAATTGCTTATTAGGTAATGGTCAAGAGATCAGGTCAGATTTCAAAATCACAGCTGACTTCATGTTTAAAATTTTCAGCGTAGTTCCTCATTCAGTTGATACCAGTTTGGAGCGCTATTATTGTGAAAGTGATCCCATGCTTTAATAATAATCATAATGCTGATGGATTATCTGCACATTTGCCACAGGGTGGTTGTGACTTTTGTCATTGCGCAGTCAGTCTTGCATCACATTTACAGCAGCCAGTGTTTGACTCGAATAAACTAATTGCAACACCAATTGTCTAAAGACCTCAGTAGAAATCTGTATAAGTTCAAATGTGTGCAACACAAGCCGCCAAAACATGAGACCTGTTTGGCAGTCTAGCTACAAGTAAGGTATGTTTGTCCTGACAGCAGCACCAGAAATATTCAGATTGTATCAAAGTTTGTTACTCCTTGAACCCTGTGACATCCGGTTTGAGCCTTTTCATACTGGTACTGGTTTATCAGGTCGGGCTGTATTTCCTTTCTAAAATGGTCTGTTCAATCAATATTTCCACTGCAAAGAAATTATTGAGGCCCACATTACTCAGCATCTCCATTTATTTATTGCACAAAGAGCTTGGTTCAGACTGCAGGCAAATCAGATCTGTTTTTCAAACCAAATCTTTAAGGCATCACCCTCATCAGATAGGATTTTATGTCCAGACATCACCAGCCTATCTGCATTGGTTTCTGTGGCTACAACATGGGCGTCAGTAATACAGATGTTATTGATGCGCAAGAAGCTCTTGCAGCTTCAAGTGGGATCTCATTTCAAACCACCTCAAAATGTGGATATTGTAAAAATCTTATTTCTTGTGTTTTCAGTGTTGACTGCATTAAACATTTGTAAAGCTGATTTTCCACCACAGTGTTGAACCTGTATTCTTCTCTACTACACACAAACAAACACTATTCTAGAGTTTATAAACTCTGCAGGGAACCCTTTAATTATATTTACCAATAATGACATCATCCAAATAATATATTGATACTTTTTCAATATTCCTCTTCATTTCAACTCTGCACTTCCTCCACAATATTTAAATAACCACGGGGACGGGACATTTTGTTCACACGTGTGTCAAAATCAATTATTCCCTCAGTCAATTATTTGCAGATTGCACCAACCACAATCAAACTAGAAGCCTCTGTGTTTATTGACTTTGTTGACTGAGTTTGGTTTAGTTTTTTATTTGTGTGTGTGTGTGTGTGTGTGTGTGTTGGGTTTTTTATTAAGAAGTTGTTATTAAGAACAACTGTCCTGTCTCCATAAGAGACATTTCAGAGGAAATGAGTAATTCACCAAGTACATTTATTTATTTCATTAGCAGATGTCTGTAAAAAAATATGTTTGAAAAACAAATGAGTTTCAAAATACACATCTTTGTTTGGCTAACCAGCCCTTTGGTAACCCAGACCAAACACACCCTTCTGGTCTTGTGTGTCTGTTTTTTTAGGATTAACAGTTAAAAATCACACTTCAGCAGATCACACTCATTTGTGAGAATACGATGGGTAATAAAATGCAGACATCACACTCCTCGCTGTTTAATGCTGTGTACACTTACACAGAATAAAGAGCAAGCAAAAATGCGTCATTAATTTGTTATTTAGGTTTTTAATGACAGGGCCTGCACACTCTAGCTGATGTCATTGTGATGGGCGATTTTATTCCAGCTCAGATTGATGGTACCCATCACTCACCGGAGTTCACACACCCCCAGACACTCACATTACTCTTTGATAACCAAGACTGAGAATCCCAGAATGACAAATCAAGACTCCTTTACGCACGCGATGTACTTGCCCAATTTCAAGCTTTGTATTTTGCCTCGTAGGAAAAGTATTTTTCCACTCAGCCCTCTTTCTGCTGCTGTCACCGCCTTAGCTTTGTACTTTCACTTTGATGCAGTGACATGAAAATGTACAGTAGCTCTTTCTCTCTTCTGCCATCAGTCTGAGTCACTAGGCCACATGTGACGCTTGATACGAACTTTGATAATTGGCTATAGAAACATTGTCATAGCTTAGGCCTCATACAAAGTATAAAACCTTAAAGTGCCATGTTGGTGTTCATGCTTGAATTATTTGTTGCAGAAAAGTGAAATAACTCCACTTGCAATCAAATGTCCAACACAAACTCAAAAAAAGTCGATCAACCAATCATCAGAGTTGGTATGAAGCCCGGCTGCTCTGATGTACAATATATCTGTGTAACACCACTGATGTTTGTTTCAGTACACAGAGCAGTTTGTGAGCAATCTGCAGACCCAGCTGGAGCAGTCCAGATTGCGTGAGACTGAATTGCTGGGAGCACTGAAGGAAATGCAAGACAAGGTCCTCGACCTGGAGAAGGTATGCTAACAGACACTATATTAGTTTGTGAGAGAGAACAGAGTGTGAAAAGACAAGCAGAGCCAGCAGGCATGTGCAGCTGTAAGTGTGTTGAAGATTGTCTGAGTGTAAACTAAACCTGCAGAGGTACAAATACCTCTGCTTTCTTCTGGTGTTGATCCTCTTTAAACATAAACCTGAAAGCTACAAAAAGCAAATATAACCCAGTCACTGTTGGCTTCTAGAATTGGTTCATGTTCCCTAATCTCTAGGTTTTATTGTAACTTAATTTGCTAACATGATGCCAATTTTTCTGGGTTGATCCAGACTGAAATATCTCAGCAAATATTAAATAAATGAACTGCTATGAAACTTAGTCCAGACGTGTCCCCTGTGGGGTTAAATGTAATGATTTTGATCACCTGTTAGCCTTCCAATTCCCTCAAGATGACATTTAAATTAGTTATTAATTCTGGTTTATGACCAAATACTAATAACATCCAATCAGCTGTGCAGTGCTACTTAGCAAATGTTAGCATGCTAACATTAAACGTTTTAAACTAAGATGATCAGACATAATAACGTGGCAGGTTTAACACGTGGTTAACATCAGCATGTAAGCATGTAGCTCAAAGCACGACTGTGACTGCAGACATGACATGTTTGTCCATTTAGAGGAGCAGTTGCTTGCCTGATGAGAACAACATGGCGGCTCTGCAAGAGGAGGTGAAGCAGATGAAGCTGAGGGAGCTGGAGACTCTGCGCTCATTCAGAGAGATGCAGGATACCGTCACTGAGCTCAACCAGCGGTGGCAGGTAACGCACAAACTGCTGTTGTTTCTCTGTAAACTACCTGTGAGAATATGTTCATGTGTCCTATCTGTACAGTCACACCTGTGTACTCTGTTTTCTTGCAGCATCACATGTCCCGTGGCAGCAGCACAGGCGGTGGGGGTGGCCACTGGAAGGAATCTCCAAAGAAGAACGCAATGAATGAGCTGCAGGACAAATTAATGACGGTCCGATTGAGGGAGGCCCAGGCTCAGGCTGAGCTCAGAGAGGTCAAACTCAAAGCCCTGCAGCTGGAGAGCCAGGTCAGGACACCTTGTACACCATACCAGCCAGTTATAGAGGATACACAAACCACAAACATATACACATAAAACACGTGTGTGTGTGTGTGTGTGTGTGTGTGTGTGTGTGTGTGTGTGTGTATATATATATACATATATACACATACATATACATATACACATACACATACATATACACACACACACATACATATACACACACACACACATATATATATATAAACACACAGAGCAAGTCCTTTTTTACAAAACATACACGGTTTTGTAGAAACAGTGATAATAATCTGATAAAAGGATCATCGCTGTAATGTCAGAATAATTCTGCAAACAATATGACATGTTTTTTTTATTAATGATGAAATAAATAATCTTCCAGAGCTTCACTCACCCTCTCATGTTTGACATCCTTCACCATAGAACCAGATCCACAGTAAACTGATTGGCCGCAACGAGCAGGAACGCTCCGCCCTGCAGGACAGGCTTCAGATGCTGGCCAATCAAAACAAAGCTCTCCAGGCTCAACTCAACGAGATGAAAAGGAAGCAGGCCGAGTCTGACTGCAAGGTCTGGATAGAGAGAAAAAGCAAAAGAAAAGTAGATTGGGGGGAATAGCAGGGAGAAAAGGCCGACTGATGAGGAGAGTGGCACTTTGTTGGTAGAGCTTAATGAACAAACAATATGAACATACAGTAATGAGACACTGATAACTGAATGGAAACAAAAATTGGAAATTATGACAAAACAGGGATAAAGAGCATAAAACAACAGAAGACAAGACAGCAAAGAAGAAACAGAGGATGTGATAGATATTGTAGGATAGAAACAGACAAATTTTAGGAATAATGGACGACAAATTCAACAATAAAACCTGGGATTCACGTCCGTAAAGAGGCATGGATATAATGAAGGAGCACTAAGCAGAAGGTGGACGGAGGGACAGAAACAGTTTATGAGGCATCATTAGTATTCATCACTGAAATCTTTTGTATCATTGTCAACGTTCAGCTAAGCAGGAAATGTGTTTTTTCTGTTCCCTTCTCCTCATCGTACGTATAGAGTAAAGAGGAGGTGATGGCAGTGCGACTGAGGGAAGCAGATAGTATGGCTGCCATGGCTGAACTCAGACAAAAGATCGCCGAACTCGAGATACAGGTGTGTGTGTGTGTGAGTGTGTATGTATGTTTGTTGAGTTTATTTATGTGTTTACATACCTTACATGTATAAATTGTGTTGTGTTGTTTTTTTTTCAGAAAGAGGAAGGGCTGATCCAGGGCCAGTTGAACCACTCAGACTCCAGACAGTACATCAACCAGCTTCGGGACCAAATTGCTGAGCTCAAGAATGAGGTTAGACACACACGTACATAAAAACTGTACCATTTCATAGTAATTATGTATGCATAATAAAACAAACCTGTGCAAGCATTTCAAAAATATTGTGTCTAAATGAACTTAAATACTCTAAAAACAAATGATACTGTAGTAACAACTCTTGTCAGTGTCTTCCACAACCCAGACAGCAGCCATGCTACTAACATGTCTTTCCGAAGACGTGAAGTCAGAAGTCAGAAGTATGTTTTACATGAAATCTTTCAGCTGATCAGAAGCTGATGAACTTATTAAGCATAATCATAGACATATCCCCAAATATGTAACAATGTATGTTGGACAAAACACACAATATGAAGATGTCATTTGCTCTTGGAAACTGTGATCTCACTTTTTTTTGTTATTGTTTTAATTGTTTACTTGATACTTAAGTGAGTGAGTGAGTGATTAATGTAAACAACACCAGGCCAACCTAAATCTTGTCTTCTGTTTGAACTCAGAGATCCAGACATCTGGAACAAACAAATAATAAACTGAGATTAAATGTAGCTGAGATTGTGCAAATGTTTCAGCTACTACTTTCATATTATGATTTATGCACCTTTGGTTCACAGGGTTCCAGTAATTTAAAGCTGAAACACTGTTTACTATAGCATTTTGTTTGACTGACTAGCCTTTCAAGGCATGCAGACACACACAGACTCGCAGTGCGTGTGCACTGTACACATACATAGATATATGTACATAGATATCCTGCAGCCTAGTTTATCACCACAGAAGAATCTTTTAGTCTACATGCAGCTTTGTGCGGAAGTCTTTCTTGTAACAAGAGACCACTGCTTTCCCCCGACACCTAGGTTCTCATCATTTGCTCGCAGTGAACTTTAATTCTGAAAGGCGAGCTTCAAAAGGATCAGTTTGTGACAGTGTGAAAGGTTGCTTTTTTCTTGGTGAACCCACTGCTGTGTGGCCGCTGTACACATTTGTTCACAAATTTTTTTCTCTGTCAGTTTAAACATTTATTGTAACTCTGGCTTGGACTAATTTCCATATTTAAATTTCTTTTGATGACGACTTATGGGTTGAGAAGATTCAATGACCTGTGAGGTTTCTGAAGATCTTTCCAACCCTGTTTTAGAAACACGCCATACGTGAGTTTGTTCATTCGGAGAGTGGTAGTGCGTGACTAGAAGGGAGGTGTTCAAAGTGAGGGGGTGTGATGAGACTGCCCTGCCCTTTACTGCTCTTCTCCTTTCTTTCTTCTCCCCACCTTTTTTTTTTTAGCAGAGCAGTGGTTTTATAGATGAGACTGAAACTTGCATGAGTACACATGAGGAAGCAGTGAACAATTTAGAAAAATCTCAGTGTTGTCTTCCGCAGCCATGATCGTATTGTTGAGTCATATTGTGCTGTGTACAACAGTGCTGATTAAGGCAGATTCTAATGCAGCTGTGATGATTTTACACACATATTGACACGCACTGTTTGTCGTGACTGAGCTTGACATTCATTTTGCGGTTGCAAAAATTTGCAAAGACAAAGAGGCAAGACAAAGATGAGGTTTTTGGATATTTAAGCATCTTGACAGTGTCTTGCCAATTTTAACATTATATAACCTGTTTATATTGCAAAAAGCCAGTGGCAGAAAAGGACCCAGGAAAACGGCTGACAGATTGTTGTAACTTGAAGAGCAGTCAGACACAGTCAAAACATTTCCATTGGTTAACCACTACCACCCCCCCCCACCACCCCCCACCCCCACCCCCACCCCCACCACTCCACCGTTTTAAAGCTAGACTGGGTGTATGATAGAAGGAAACAAAAACCTCTGAGATTTGTCATGAGTCACTGTGGTACATATAAGGTTAACACGGCAAAAGCATGAAATGTAGATAAACGGTGGCGGTAGCTCTTCTGTCAGGCAAGAGCAGCCACAGTAACACTCAAACAGGCAAACACATTTTTTGTTTTGTTTGTTTAAGCTAGTTGTTTTATATGGCTCCGGTGGACCTCCTGTGCTCAGATTTAGCTGTAAAGACCCCGCTGGCCTATTTGCAAAACCTCAGAGGGAGGTAAGCAGGATATAGATCAGTGGGTTTTACTTTTTTTTTTCACACCCAACAACACATTAAGAAACGCAAATGACATTTAATGTTCTTTCACAGTTCTAAACTAACGCACGTACCACAATTTACAGACTCACAAATGGGATGTGTGGTTAAAAACTGCAGTGTTTTAGGGAAAAGTCTCTCCTTTTATAAATGTAGTTACACATTTGTGAATCATTTTGAAAGATTTACTTCTTCAGTAGCTGTAAAAGGGAGTCTTTTTTTTTTTTAAATTTATTGACAAGAAAACTAGACAATAATGCCAGATTTTAAAATGTAGGCCCTTCTGCTGTCCACAGAATAAAATGCTGTAAATACCACTGAAATATAGACAAGTAAACATTTTTTTCTCTGTATTCAGATCAGACAGTTGCGAGGACAGAAGGCAACCCCCAGGGTCAGCAGTGGCGGAAGTACAAACTACCAGGATCTTTGTCTGGCAAGCCCCGCCTCTGCCGAAGGGGACTACCTGAGCTCAGATGAGGACCTCCTCCCCAGCCCGCTGCCTGCCAGTGCCCTATACCCTACCCTGTCCGGCCCGTGTCACCCATCCACCCGTCTCGACAGTGAGGGCAGCACAGACAGCGAGGCAGAGGAGCGGGTTCGGACACATCCTGACCCACAGCAGCTGTACGGCAGCATGGTGTGTGCCGAGGCATTGGATAATTGAGGCCTGGTAGACGTCTGAAGGTTTCATTGTGTTACTTTGACCTAAAAAGACGCTGGAGCTCCACAGGACAGGACTGCTACTGTATACTGGAACAGTATTATCCACTTCAGTCCACCTCCTCCTCAGCTTTTCCAGTGTTTACCTTTAACTTAATGCAGACATAGTTGATTGGACCTCATCCGGTTATCGCTATCCATTGTCATTTCCACTCTCGTTACTGTCTCCACCACCATGGTCCCCAACACTGTCCCATCCTGTGTTCCCAGACAAAGAGGTCACATAAAGCCTCTCTCCTTGATCCCACATGTAACTGCGCCTGAAACTGTCCATAAAAACACATATCAGTCCAAACATAAACAAATGACACACAAATAACGTGGATTGACCCTGGACCAGCAAGAAAGTTGTTGCCACTCGCTGCTTGAGATTGACCAACTGGACCTGAATCTGTGACTGGGATAAGGAGTGAAATGTTGGTAGACAGACAGTAAATGACTTTTCCCTTTCCCTATAAACTGAGAAATCGACAACTGACACACTGTATGCTCTGTCTACCCTCATACAACTCTCCTTCCTGATTGGTTCGGAGTTAAATTCATCGTCCTCTTTTTCCCTTTTTACGCCTCTCATTAGGAAGTCACACAAATTAAAATACAACTGTCAGCCGCCTGTTTACCTCTCAGTAGTGTTAAAAAAACCATTTAAAAGATGACAAGTATGAGAGGTGCAGTGTTGGAACATTTACACATCAGACTTAGCGATATCAGGTGGCATTCCAAAATCGATCATGAACACTGTAACACACTAAACATCAGTGTTTTCTGTGTCTGTGGCTTGCAGATGACAGGAAGGCACAAGAGTTAATACAGCAGCTCATGTGAAAACATATTCACTGTAACCCACAAAAAAGGACGAAACTCAACATTGCCAAATCTTTTGTTTTGTTTTTTAAATTATTTATATGTTGTAATTTATTTTGATATTATTTTTTTATCTATATGAAACTGTAGGACTGTAGAGATACCAACAGAGGCCAAACTGTCTTCACCGTCCTTTGTGCCAACCAGTCGTCTCTTACAGGTTTACTGTGACACAGAGTATTTCAGAGACGGAAAATTATGCTGCTATGATTTTGGATTTACTTCTTTTTGTTTTTATGTTGATTTCTTTAATCTCCATGTGAGGACGATGTGGCCTCCTGTTAACGCTGCCGTAGACAACTACTGTGCAGACAGATCAAACCTGAAAACTGAGCAGTTTCGATTCCTCCCTGGAACAATGATGTTAATTGTTATAATGGGAACATTTCTGTTTCCTTCAAAAGCAAACATTGTTATCATGATAAAGTGATTTAAAGGAACAGTTTAACATTTTAGGATTCTATTGACTTTCCTGCTGAGTGTTAAATGAGAAAATCAACCCCGCTCTCATGTCTGTCTTAGCTTAGCAGGAAGAGGGTACATATGGTGGATGACCTCAACCCCAACTTGTTTTTACACTTTTTATACAGGAAAAGGTTATTTTTGTCTAATTGTGGCCACAAGTGGTATAACTGTAAACATAAAGTCACATTAGCACAAGTAGAAAGGAGTCACAAATTCAGTGAGCTGATGTCATTACAAATGCAATGCAATATCTAGCTAACATGATAAGCTACTGGTCTGGTCATAACAAGGATCTTATTGATTCAAATTTTAAATTTTAACAAAGAAAGAATCCGTCATGTCCTTTTTCTGAAGGTAAGTAGTTTTTAGTTGCTTTAAAAATGAGTTATAACTTGTTGGTGAGGTTTAGAGGTAGATTTTGGACATAACAAGGCTAGCTCACTCCCCTTGTTTCCAGGTGTTACCCCAAGCTTAGCTAAGAATCGCATGGCTGAAGCATTATACTTATCAGACAGACATTAGAGTGGTATCAGCCCTCTCATTTAGTGAATAACATTAGTTTCTAAATTATCAGTGTCCAACACAAGCAAAAAGAATTCCAGGTATCAGCACTAATCTAGAGTCACCAGTTGATGTGCTCATATCACTTTCTGACAGCTAACACTGCAGCATGTGGGCCAATAAAAAGCAGAGGGAGCCATTCATACAGTGAGAATGCAAACGCTGCCATCATGAGTGAGTGGGTGGGTGAAAATTATTTTACATATGAAACATTAATATATTCTGTGTAGAAAAAAAGGTTTAAAATGTATGGAGAAATAAGAAATATACATTGTACAAGGAACAAAAGTATATAGAAGATTTGCAGCTGTATCACTGAGGATGGTGTGTATAGTTTATTAAACAGGGTGTCATATGTAGAGCAGTGATCTGCTCTTTGCACTAAAGAGAAAGCGGAACTCTCTGCTCTTAACATTGACAGTGAGAGGTGGTGTGGAAGATTCACAATGAGATCATTTCTTATTATATTCAGCTCTTCAGAGGGACCATGACGTTATCTATGTACTTTGCTCCAGGATTGTCCATCTGGACTTTGTATTATGCTTCATTATTCTCCAGACTGATGTTGAAAGATTTTCTCTATATATTATCTTTCTAAAGGCCCACTTTCTGCCTGACTTTTGTGCAATACAAATGAGGATGGTAAAGGAGATGATCACTGACATTAGAGAAGAAATAAGGAAATTAGATCTTCCAGTAATGGCCATCAAAGAGCTAAAGAGGATGTTGGTTTGCCCACCATATTGTTGCAATTAACAGCTTTTTAGTGGTCATTGGTGGGTGTAGCAACTGAAATCTGCACACTGAAATCAGTGTTTGGATATCATCAGACCAAATAAGGTTTCAGTTGGGTTTCTAGTAGTTCTCTGTATTCACACAATGTAGGCTGGCAGTGAATCTGTTCAGCATGAGGTTTAGACCCTTGGATTCAGGTGATTTGGGTCTCAACTGACTGAATTTCTCTCTCCAAGTTATAATCCTTAAGAGTTTCTTCCACCAAACCTCATTTTTGATTATATTTCTGTCTGAATATAGTAACTGAGTGCATTTCTATTCTGTAATTACATCTCTATATATTTGTTTTCATTGTTACTGGTGATGTTCCTGTATGGGATTCTTCAGGAAAAGATGGATACGTGCGCTGGATAAAATACAGAAAACAAAATTCAGTGCACACATGCTTTCCACGTGATGCACAAGGCAACATTGGGTCATCAGTTTTAAGATGATGTTATACAACTTCTCACCTCTTCAACCGGTGTAACCATTCAGAAGAGCTATAACCCAAGTTTGCCCATGACACATTACACTCGCTACTTATTTTCAAGCATAACCTGACCCTACTTTGCCTGCAATAAACCCTCTCAGCCCATTATTGCTTTGGCTGCACTGGAAATGTATAGACCCTTTCTTCTGTTGTGCCTGCTGGCAGTGTAACCACTAAAAGCATGTTTTAAACTGATCTGTTACGATATTATTAACATGCTTGCCATTACCACCACTTACCAGGGGTACCAGATCTACCATGACTGAAATCTTAAGGATTATAACTCTAATATTTCTGTTTGGATTTCACTCACAAAGTTAATTGTTGGATGCTTTTATTCAGTTTTCAAATACTTTCCAAAATGAACCCTAATCTGGACTCAAATCAGTGCCCAGTGTCCTTCAACACATTACAACACATCTGTACACTGTTGTTCAGTGATGGTGCTCTGTTCTCACCACTGTCTAAATACAACTCTTCTCTACTGTGATGAAACATTTTGATATGTTTGTAAATTACTTTTGAATATGGTACTTGCTCCCATCCTTAATGTTATTTTTTATAATTACCATCAGTACTTTGGTTTCTCCTGCTAACAGCATGAGACTCATGATGAAACATCATAACGTGCCATAAACGTAGGTAGATTTACACACTATGCTAAATAAGTTTGTGTATATTTAACAAGGGTTTCATTGACAGCCACTACAGCCCTTCATTAAACAGCCAAGTAACATAAAATGAACTTTGTGTGGACTGAAATACGATCACACAGTGTTGCTCCAGATTTACCATCAAACTGGAACATCCACACGTTTCCCTTTGAAACAGGGAAATAAGACAACGCAGTACTAAACAGTGTGTCACATGTGAGTTTTTCCTCACAGACAGTAAGAAAAGAACAGACAGTGTTCATCCTGATTAGTCTGGCGTATGATTTCTCACATTTGTGTGCTGTATGTGACGGCTGTTTGACATCCAACAGCATTGTACCCAGGAACCCTGTCCACCCTCTCTCTTTCTGTCTTGCAAATCAACTGATGTTGTTATCAAATATATTAAATGGCAGTAAAGGTTATATAAATTCCAGTACGATGGGGAAAAATTACATTTCAGTGTTCTGTATCCTATGAATGATACAAAATAAACTTTGACACTGCACCTTTGTAGAGACCCTGATTTTTGTTAATGGGTTTCTACCCCTCTTGCCAGGCTGAACAGTAGCCAGCTGAGTAGCCAGCTCTGTTATAACAAGTCTTTTAACTAAAGCAGAGCCTAAGCATCACTACAATGAAGAGGTAACATTATAGGATCAACACACCAAAACAACAAAAATAATACAATATTTCTCACATTACTCATTGTGTTAATAAAATCAGTTTAAGTGACCGGCTACACTGGATATTTAAAGTCTATACACCCATCTAAAAGTTGTTGAAGTTGTTGAGTAATGGGAACATTTATTAAAAACAAACAAACAAACAAACGAAAAACTACAACACCCCTAAAACCCCTATAAATCCTACAGTTTCATGAGGTATGTGGACTTTTTATATCCAGCAGAAACAGTATTGGTTATTAGCATAATCAAATAGCCCAAATGATACTCATTGACAAACAAAGTTCTCACCATTTGTATTTAACATGATTAAAAGGTTTTGCATATAAATTGGCAACTCAAACTGTGTAAATTACCTTTAAAATTAAGGTTTTGTATTTTATTTCACAGGCACATTAGATGAATTAAATTAGTTTCCTCCTGCTGTGTCTTATTCCATAAGTGTTCAGTATTCATTCAGTACCAGAGAAGAGAATCTGCTGTTGCATCAACCAGCTTCTTTCAAACTTGACCTCAATGGTGTATTTTGTAACACAACTGTGTCAATAGTGTGTCAACACTTTCTGAAGAATTTTCAGCACAGTTGTCCTCCCTCTTCCTCTTGCATTGGCTTTATCTGCCTTCCTGAGATTAATCTGATGCTGTGTTCAGACTGCACCACATCCATAATTTGCACAAAACCTTTTTTTAAAAAAGTGTAACTCGAATGAGATTTTGAGCAGCTGAGAGTGTGCAGTGTTTGGGGTTGTGTGTGAGGAAGCAATGTGGTTGTCAGCTCCGTGGTGTCAACACTTCCTCGTCCTTCTTTACTCTCATCACGCAGATTTGCAGACAGCATCAACGGCTGACAATCCACCTCGGGGCAGACATGTGACACACTGACTCCACATTGTCGTATCTAATGTGATATAAGATTTTAATCTCTGTTAAATTATCAACGTGAAGTTTGTGTCTGACATTGAGAAGCACTGGGGGAATGTAAAAAATCTGGTGAGTATTATTTATTTATAAAAAGAAATTAATTATTTCTGGTTAAATGAGCATTGATACAATTTTAGTTTGGTTTGTTGCTGTTTGTTTCATTTAAAACATTATTGAAAAAACACTTACGGACTGTTTGACCTATGTTAATTTGTCCTTTATCTTAAATTTTAGGAATGCTTTTAGCCTAAAATAAGTTCAGTTGAATTTTTTTAGTAATGGTCTGACTGACAGATGATTACTTTTCAAGTTTAAGTAAGTCAGTCAGTTACCACATTGATTTGTGTTAAATATCAGGGCTCATAGTACAGAGGTATTCTTTTTGCAACATATTTGATCTTCTTTATATATTTTGATACACCAACAAAACAAAGGAACTTAATGTCCTGTTTTATAGAATGACAGACATCAAACACACGCTTCAACAAATGTTGCTTGACCTAAAAACTGCATTTTGATTGAGTTACAGAAAAATGTTATGTATGCACGTCCTATTTTTGCATTGACCATACTTGAATTAAAAGTAGTATCCACACCCAGCTGTCTTTCGTCGACCCACAGTTCACACGTTGTGTTCAAGCCAAAAAAAGAAAGCCAAAGAAGTCACAGTTGAAGTCAAACTATTGACACTTCAGTCAATACAAAATGAAAGAAGCTATGAAACAACCTAAGAGCTGACTCTCTCTATTTATACTGAATATGACCAGGAATGCTGTTCACATTGCCGTGTTTAACAAGTTAATCTTTTGAACTAAACAATACTGAAAATAGCTAACATACTCATGCAAAGAAATATACTAATTATATGGACAGCTGAATCAAACTGAACTGTAGCCTTTATCACTTTAAATGTGATTTAGCTCAATAAAACTGATGTGAACTCACAGCATCTACTTCTTGTAAACATGTAGATATCTTGAATTTTTGAAACATATATGTTTATCTAAATATTTATTTGTACAAACATATGAAAAAGCAAATAAGGTGGCCGCAGATCATTCACAACAATTTAGACACAATCTAACCATACTTTGCTCTGCTGACAAAAAATAAATCATAAGACATTAAAATTATAAACATCCAATCAAAGGTGCTAACATTATGACAACATCAACATATACCGCATAATTAAAAAAAACAGGATTCTACGAATGTCTCCGCCTCAATCCAGAGATTGTCTGTCAAGTGTTTTCCAACCCCGGGTTTTGATTTCTTGTTTATGTTTAGATTAACATATGATACGATTATAAAATGCATTGTTAAATAGTAAATCTGTGGTTTTCAACCTTTTTGGCTTGTGACCTTGTATGAAATGCTGTGTCTAGTCGGAGCCACTTGTCATGTTTCAAGTTCATAAGTTGTTATCGAATAGGCAAATTTATTTTAACATTGCACACATGAAAACAAAGATTGGAGAAAAAGGCTAAAATTCAGATGCAGATTTGTGTTGTCTTCTTCCTATTTTTTTGTTTTTCCTTCATGTGTCACAAAAACAACAATGAAATAACATGCTGATTTTCCGTTTCTGCAGTCTTGGTGATTTGGATGTCTGCTTTGTGTCATTGTTATGTTGGAATATGAAATTCTTTTTCGTCTTCAGCTTTCTGGCAAAAACCTGTAGGTGGTGGGTCAGAATATCATCGAACAGCCCCAAAGCATGATGCTACCACCATCATGCTTTACAGACAGTATGGTATCCCATGGACGATAAACTGCGCTGGCTTTGCACCAAATATATCTTGTAGAATAAAGGCCAGAAACCTTTTATCAGACCAGGCGTATATTCCAACATGGTTTGAGGTAACTGTAGCTCCTTTGATGTTGTTGTGGTCCTCTCATCAACTTTGAAGGGTCATTCTGATCATTGCAATGTCTCTGTGGTGCCACATATCTACCATTCATGCAATGGTTTTGATAGAGCTCCATGGTCCATGCCAAGACCCTGATATTCTTTTAAATCCCTCTCCTGAGTGTACTTTTCGACAATTAAATCTCACAGGTTCCACTCTTCACAGCCCATGGCTCTCCCAATAGGATGCAGCCACAAACATTCAAACAGCAGCTGACTTTAATCTGGTTTATTACAGTTTTATTGCTGTTAAGTTTTATTTGTAGCAGGTGTATGCTATTTACCTACAGACGTGATTTTGGATGTGACTGGTTCGTTTTGAACACAGCCTCATTATGAAAGGGTGTGCAGACTTAAGCAGTCAGATTGTTGTGGGTATTTATTTAAATGTTCCTAATAATTAACTTTTAGTGTTTTTTTCCTCTGGATTTATTTATTTATTGTTATAATAATATCACATTAAGGTTAGAAGTAGGGATATTTACATTGCTGTCATTTCTGTCTTTACATTTCAAAAACCTGCACAAACAATCTTCAAACAAACCACTTTTCCATCTTCCATAGTAATGGAATGTGCTCACATTACACAAGCCTTTTAGAGATACCTGGGAACTGTGCACCATTATTTTGAAAAAGTGGGAGACAATAGTTTCCTGCTATATATTATACATAGAGAAGAGTAAGTGAACTTGCGTTGAACATGCATTTTATATGTACTATGTCACATTTATTTGAGTGTTTTCTTTAATTGCAGCCTGAAGCTTCTTAATCTTCATCGTCACTTTACTGTCAATGTAAGACACTTTTAAACACGTATATCACTTTTTTGTCTTTTGACTATGTGGTAACCCCTCATTGTCTTCCACTGCAACCAAGCCTTTGCTCTGTGTTAGCGCTGAGTCATGAAATGTGTTGCTGTTAAGTGATACTGTTGCTATTCTGATCTGTCTGTTTTTGTCGCACTGTTTCTAACCAGGTTTGCATGTGCAAATGTCAGTTTCAATTAGATTTAGACTGCTTTCACATGCAGCACTGCAGATTAACAGCAGCTCCAATGAGGTTAGCAACTATGATCACTGTAGTAATCAGGCTTTTACTGTCTAACTGCACTCTGAATTAATTACTATGAACTAAGATGAGTCTAAATAAAGGGCCTAAACACTAAACTTTTTTCTAAACACTTTTTATTGACATGTCAAGACCAAAAATATATCTTCTTTAACAACAGAATGTAAACAAGCTGTAATAATCATTATATTGTGTTCTACATTTACATTTTATGAAGACCAAACTTTTGTCCTTTCCAATTAACCCACTCTTTCTCTGCTTTAAATTAGTAATGAATCTATAGTATAACTATAGTATATGTTACCACTGTCTTTATTCAAGTCAAGCAGGGCCTACATATCGAGTGTACAGATCTGCTGCCCTCTTTTGGACAACATAAATATCACATGTAAACCTTTGTTCCATCTTTTTTTTTTGTTGTTGCCTTTAATTACAGTGCATCAAGTGGTATTTTACATACAAACTACAGGGGGCTGCAGAGAGGACAACTCATTCCCATTAATTAGGTTAGTTAGTTAATACAAATATGTAACCAGTAAGATTCAGCTGAGGAAAACCTTACTGAAGTGACAATGTCTTTCTTTTTTTTAAATTCTCCAGATTACTGTAATTTCAGGTGTAGAGCTGGGTTTCTTCCCTCCGAAGTGATGCCTCGTTCTTTCTTGGTGAAGCGGGGAGCGCTACACCACCTTCGGACAGTAGCAAGAAGCCACAGCCCTGGGTCAACCCCAGTAACATTGAACCAACTAGGAAAACAGATGGGGTCCTGGGATACAACCCTAGACAATTCAACAGTAGAAGAAGCAGATATTGATGCATCCATTGCATTACTGCAGCAGGACCTTCAGGCAGCCAGTCACTCTGATGGAAGTGGGAAACGTCAGCCATTCAGAGTTAAATCATATGGTAGGTGACAGAGCTGTTTTATGTTACTGTACTTGGAAAATACACGAAACACTTCCTGCAAAATTCCAAATAACAGAAACATTTAAAGTAAGCAGTGATGGGCAAAGCAGAGGAAAGGACACAAAATATATTTGAAAATATTTGTTTTGTATATTTGTCGTTTTGCAATTATTTTTACAAATATATCTATTTTACAAATATATCTATTTGAATAATTGTAATAATCTATCTATCTACCTATTCTAATAATCTGTATTTAAAAGTTACAGCCAGTCATCTTTCCTGTCTGTCTTTGTATTCAGACTGTAGATCTGCCGAGCCATGCAGTCCTGTCAACTCAAATATTAGCTGTGTCAACAAAGCAGAGTTGTGCACTCCCACATCAGCTGCGTGCTCCAGACCATATGAGAGCTCAGAATATCCAGACAAACTGTCTATGGGACTGGGACCTCTGACTCAGCACCCTCACATCCTGAGGGAGACCAGGAGCCGTGGCTGCTCAAAGACCAGTGCTCCGAGGCAAGAGTGTCCACTCTGTAGCAAAGTATGACATTACTCCATCACATTCATTTGATAATGACTATAAAAAATTTGTCTTAAGTTGAAAGGGAGGCTAGATTACATTAACTGTGTCACTTAAGAGCTCATGGGGCACTACAGCAGTCGTTCCTAAACTTTTTAGACCACAGCACTCCTTCAAAAGAGAGATCTTACTGTCCCTACACAACAAGACTAAAGTCATGTAGTCATGTGCAAGGCTATACTAAGACACATAGGTTTTTTAAGCTAAATGCCAATATCAGCATGATAACAAGCTTACAATAACAATGCTGAGGCTAAATTGGTATGATTTCAGTGTAAGTTTAGCATGTTCGCATGCTAACACTCTTTATTACTAAAAACAAAGTACAGCCGAGGCTGATGGTAATGTTATTATTTTTCTAATTAATTCTCACAAATCAGAACCAGATTGATAATGGAAACTATGTCTGTTGATGTTTCATTGACATAAAGCCAGTGTATTGCAGCACCTGATCTGTTTGAGCCTCAGTAACAGTATCTCCTTGGTGTAAGCCAGTTAATACTGAGGGTAACTTTGCCAGAATATCATATATTTTCATTCAACATGTGTAGTGGACGTTGTGGTGTCAGGTCATATAAAGTCTTCATGAATGTGGGTGTGGTGTCCCATCTTTGAGAAATTAATAGTAGACTGTATGACCCAAGGACCAAGACTGACATGAGTTTACCATAGCCAGTAATAGTAAGCAGAAGTTATAAAACTAAACCAGTAAAGGATAAAAGAAAAATGGTTATCATCTTTGACTTTTTAGTGTTTTAGTTAGTTTTCAAACTCTCACAGTTTTCATCTTTACTTTGCAGATATTTTTATGTCTGTCAAGTTTGAAGACACACATATGCAAGGGTCATGGAGGTAGAGCAACTCTGTCACCAGCACTCATTAAGTCCAGCAGGACAGAGGGGTCCACTGAGCGATCTCTATGCAGGGGCAAGGTCAGCATCACATTTATTTACAATGTTGAATTATCTTGTCTTGCCCTTGAGCAAAATGCACAGTGCACAATAAAATAATGCACATATTAGGTACACACAACACTGCTGAATCCATAACAACAGTGCCTGTTGTTTTAGGAGAGGACGTTTGGCTGTACAGTGTGTGGAAAGGTGTTCAAGCGATCCTCCACCCTCTCCACGCATCTGCTCATACATTCAGACACCCGGCCCTACCCCTGCCAATACTGCGGCAAGAGGTTCCACCAGAAGTCTGACATGAAGAAACACACATTTATACATACAGGTAAGTTTATTAAAAAATGTTCACAGCTCACACCATACAGATGAGATTATTAAACTGAACATCAATTTCATTTTCCATACATCACTCACATCACTGATAGATAGATAGATAGATAGATAGATAGATAGATAGATAGATAGATAGATAGATAGATAGATAGATAGATAGATAGATAGATATTCAAATGATCTGTGCTGTGTTTGTGTGCCAGGGGAGAAGCCCCATGTGTGTCAGATATGTGGGAAGGCATTCAGCCAGAGCTCCAACCTCATCACCCACAGCCGTAAACACAGGGATGACCGGCCCTACCATTGTCCGCACTGCCTTTATGGCTTCCAGCACAAAGTGGACTTGCGGCAGCACCAGGAGCACCACTGCATCTACCGCTGACCCTGACATGGCCCATTCAACAATTTTTTAAAATTAATTTATTTTTTTTTACTGGTGAAAACAGATTCAGAATTGAGACCTGCTGAATGTGTTGTTGGTAGGGTGAAGCCAAATCTGTCTTTTAAAGCTATAGTAGTTTATTTTTTACATTTAACTGTCTTTAAGGCCATGGAAGGTATGTAGAGTAGAGCAGTAGAGCAAGACAGTAATGTTAGTCTTTGGTAATTTGAATCCATTGTGTACTTGTTCATTTTTATAGATTCAGGTAGTACTAACTATTGTGAGTTACTCCCATGTATGTGAAGAGCTGAGAAAAAAATTTGCAAAAAAAATGATGATATTAATACAGATGATGAATTCAGTTTATAAGAGATGGGACTCTTCCGGGATGCAGTCTATTTTACCATATGATGAGTCCATATTCCTGCAGATCTGCAAACAGAGCCTCACAGTTTATGTACAATTGAACTTCTTCACATAAATGATTCTGCACAGAAATTAGCTTTGACACAGACTGGCGACACGACTTGGTGTTGATGACTGAGCCTCCTTTATTCAGGATCTGTCTCAACAGCAGTGCAGTAAGTAAATAAAACTACAGTGAATTATGTTGTTCCTTTACAGCAAATTATCATGCATGGTGTTCACAAGATGTTGCTCAATCTGTTTTGAAAGGTTTTTATGGAACCGTGCTAGACCTGTTGCACACACTCTTACTTCTGATAACCAAAGTGCAATTCATCATTACATCATGGATGGAGGTCAGTTTTAAGAAATAACACTGCAATAAATGAATAATTTTCCATTAGTTCATCATCCATCCATTTTTTTCCAAGTTGCATTATTGTTAATTATTGTGATTAAGACCTTCTGCTGGAAAGTACTGAAAACAATGCAACGGGAGAACAAATTCAGTTCAAGGCCATTTATTTCTGCATGACAGTGGTACAGCTGTTAAATTTCTTTCTTTGTGCTATTTAAAAAAAATTTACTTAGCCATGCTGAAGAAGCAACACAGGTCACACATCATTGATATCAACATCCTCATCATCATCATCATCACAGTTTCCTTCATAATTTGAAGAGACTTTTCACAGGTTGTTGTTGTGGATGGACTCTGCTGTTAAAAGCCTTTATTGTTTTTGTACCACTGAGCTCTGGCAACAACATCATTGGAGTAGTCTCCACCTGTTGTTTTTTCATCCACGTTGACATATGAATGGACGCTTCCATCCCCCATATTGTAGGCTGCTATCCCTCCTAAAGATACAAATACAAATGCAAGAAGCTTAGCAAGGTCCGACAAGAGTGTATGGATATGTGAGTTGACTGATGAAATAAAACAAACCTTTCAGCTGCTGCTCTGCACTCCAGCTAGGAAATTTCCTGCAGATCTTTTTGATAAAGTCAACCAAGATCTCGGTTCCTTGGCAGAGGTGTTCCTCACTGTCCCATGCACCTCGTGGAGTGTGCCCACCTCCATTTGGATTAACATCAACCTGCAGAAAAGGGAATGATATGGGATGAGCTCTGCTGCTATTGTACTGGAATGTGGTGATCTACAAAGAGGGTGTGAGTATTAAACCAGCAGTATTTGTTTCAACCTGCATCAGTCCCCATGCGTTATATGCTCCTCTGTTTGGGTCATAGTCTCCCCAGCCATTTTGCAGTACATTTCCAGCCCTGGACTCTCTGGAGATGATCGCTGCAATGAGAGCTGGGTCGATTCCACTTTTGCTTCCTACACTGTTGATTTTAGACCTGTATCTTTCCATTCTGTTAGCATCAGTCTCAGCCATGGTGTGTGATGCCGTCACACCTTCAGAGAGAAATCAGACAGAGAACAGGATTAGCCCTCCGAGCATTAAATGCATCTGCAGTATTTCTGTCATAGGTTTTTTGTTTTCTACAATTCTACAATTCAGCTCCTGTGTTTCTGCAGAGTTTACCTGAGTAACCAAGCTTGTCCTGCTGAGCTGTTTGCCGCGAAGCACCAGTAGTTTGAACCCTCATGATGTTTCCATAACCTGCAAATGTTCAAATTAATTCCTTTTATCAGCACACCTGCACATCAGCATTAGCACCTAGCATAAGGGAATTTAGAGTCACATTGTGACATGGCTGTCGCATGAACCCAAAAGCATGACTTGACACCAGAAGCTCAAAGCAAAAAGGTTTAATAAGGAACCACAGAAAACACAAAATCACTCAGGCGAGGCGAGGTAAAAAAACAGAAAAACAAGCTAAAATCTCCTTGGCAAAAAAGGCTCAAGGGAAAAATACAAACACAAAATCACTATTTTGAGGAGAAGTCCAAACCAACAAAAAAAAAAATCACTCTTTCGAGGAAAACTAGCAAAATTAATAGCAAAGTATCAAAATAATGTTCTAAACACACAACGTGATCAGGCAAGGCAAGACAGAGAATCAGGATCAATGCACTGGTTGTCAGCACAAACGGACATTACGAACTGGCACAAGACGGGGAGACGCGGACTTATATACACGTGAGGAAGAAGGGAACAGGTGCAAACAATCGGGGCAGGGAAGACAATCAGACTGGCGGGAAACACAAGAGGAAGGGCAAGCCTCCTGAAACGAAACAGAAGACTAGACCGCCTTACTGACCCTTGACACATTGTCAAGATCCACAGCAATGTGGGTGTGTAGTATGACTGGCACTACAGAAGCTACACAAATAACAAAAGGATAATATGTAACGACAGATACAGTGTGTATAACTTTTTAAAAGACAAAACTGTAAGATTAAAATAAAGTCTGAGACACATTACCGTTTCCTATGAACACGTATTCCAATGTTTCTTTCTCAGGGAAATATTTGATATGTGTTTATGCTACAAACAGATTAAAAGGTTAAAGTTAAGTTCTACTAACAGTAGAATAATACAGGCACATACCCATCTCTCCTGCTTCTTGTTGTTGGTCAGTTCCTTAAAATCAGATGCTTGTGTTGGTACACAGTGTCCCACTGTCCTGGAGGAAAGCCTCATTTATACTATATGTTTACTTTTGGTTTCACTTTGACTTTGTTATCTTGTCTGCTATTCTATTTGTGGCCTGCAGAGGGAACTTATTCGTAGTGCATGGTGGAGACAATGGAGAAAATCAGGTGAAAGCAGCTGATTTACAAGAAGTGGCTGACTGACTGTAAAATGCTCAAGAAAGACCCTGTCATTTTAAGAGTTTTGAGACTTGCAAATAACAAGCCTCTTTTACGTTTTTTTCAAGTTATATTTACTCATTTAATAGTTTTAATGAATGTATTTAATCATGCAGATGCAACCCAAAATAGCAAGAATCATTCAAGAGCATCCACTTTATTCGCAACTAAATCTGTTTCATTTTTAGACTAGGTAAGGAAATCTTTTTAGGCAATATTCATTATTTTACCCTGAATTTTAGCCGAAGTAATTTTATAGCTTTTCATTTTCAGTATGAATTATATTTTACAAGCTTTGACCTTTATGCAATCATTTCCAAGTTTGTGTTCATATATTTGGTTCTGAAATCCCTAAGCCCTGAATATTTAAAGAATGATTTCATTGTTATTCAATGTCAGTATGAATGACACTTCACTGGTTTTCATTTAATGTTCTGAAGTTGCATAGTCAGAAATAGTGAGGGCAGCGCACACACTATCCAGCACACAGGTTTCTTTCCTGTGTGTGACAATAATAAAATCATCATGGAAAAGGAACACACTGACATCAGATGCAGCTGTGTATTTGTGGAGCTTAAACTTTTCCCTTTTTTGGTGAATACAGTCATATGTACTCTTGAGACATTAAGTCTCAAGAATGTCTGGATTAACAGTTAGTGAAAACCCTGTATCCATTAAAAACAAAGGGGGGAAACAAATTCCAAATGCTGATCACATTAAAACAGAGGAAGAGCGCTGTAAAATGCAGAAATATGCCAAAATGTCATATTTTAATATTTATTATTTGTAAATGTATTGAGGACTCTTTAAGACATGTGATTACAACAGTGTTAATTCATTTTTATTTATTTAAGTATTCATGAACTGTTGATACAGTTTAGATTCTTTTTTGAGAATTACCTTTGTTGATCATAGATCAATAAGTAGTTAGAGATGAATCTCTACCTTTTCTCATTACATTAGAGAAATTGTTTCATATGTGATTTTTAGGACATGGACAGTCTCAGGTTTAAAATCCTCCATAGATTTTGTACCACTGAGCTCTGGCAACAACATCATTGGAGTAGTCTCCACATGTGGTGTTGGCATCCACATTTTCATAGGATTCAATGTTTCCATCCCCTGCATTGTAGGCTGCGATCGCTCCTGCAGAGACAAATACAAGTGAGAATAAAGTAAAACAATGTGTGAAGAGAGTTTTTCTATCACTTAGGTAAAACACACCTTTCAGCTGCTGCTCTTTGCTCCAGTTTTCAAATTTATGCTTTATGTGTAAAATGAAACGAATCAGGATGTCAGTAGCTTGGCAGAGGTGTTCCTCACTGTCCCATGAGCCTTTGCGGGTGTTTCCACCTTCATTTGGGTTGACATTAATCTATAGAAATATGAGGCAAAATGTCAGTCAATAAAAAGTTGCAAAGTTGCAGAATATTGCTGCAGTCATTTTTACCTGAGACACAGAGAGAATGAGTAAAAACACTTCTAACACTTTAATATTATTATCACCTGCATCAGTCCATAAGTGTTATATGTTTTTGTCATTTCATCGTAACTGCCCCAGCCTTCTGTCAGGGTCTTTCCAGCCCTGCATGATCTGGAGATGATGGCAGCAATGAGAGCTGCATCAACTCCTTTCTGATGAGCCACCTTTGTGATGATGGATTTGTAGTTGTTCATTTCTATCAGATCAGTTTCTGCCATGGCATGTGAGGCTTTTTTCCCTTTAGAAAGAGAATAGGAATATGGTCTCCTCAGGTGATGTTGTTACATGGTAAATGTAGATAAATATTTATGGAACTATAGATGGATGGATCAGTGTTTACCTGAGTACTTCAGCTTGTCCTGCTGAGCTGTCTGCTGTGACGCACCAGTAGTTTCCACCATCATGATGTCTCCATAAGCTACAAACATTTAGCTTATTACAGACTTTTTCATCAACACACCTGCACATCAACATGTGTACAAGGATCTGAAGGTATTTTACATCATCCACAACAATTCACTTACCGGAAACAGGTGTCTGCAGTACTTCACTCACCTCCTTGGCTGGAAATGTAATAAGCAAAAAAATGAATAATTACTGATTATATAATAATAACAACTAAAATTATTAATATGAAGACTTCTGTGTGTATATCAATGTTGTTAGAATATAGAGCAGAGTAAATAGTGTAACTGCAAATAAGTAAAATAATTGGTCAAATGATAATGTTAAGATTATTTAAAAATATACAAGTTTTTGCGTAACGTTGAGAGTGTAGTCTGAAAATGGAAATGCAAAACGGCTATAGGGTTTAGGTGCATGTTGGTACAGTGCTGGGTTTCTGAACGCTTTTTATCCACTTTAATCATTTAAGTCTTTTCTCTTGGAAAGCCAAAAAATACGCTTTTGCTTGCGTGAATCTCACTTCGTGTAACAAAACTAGACTCCCTTCAGTAAAAACACTGGATAGTATGTCAGTCTCACCGAGGCGCTCTCGTTGCTCGTTGCACCCCATTTCCGTCAGCGCCTCCAGAGCCACGTCTATAGCTCTGGATTCTGTGTAAGTTGTAACCAGGGCATCTGTGATTTGTCTTGGAGATCTGACCTCCAGAGCTCTGCGCCTGACCCGTGGCTCTTCCCTGCGGTCCAAGATCGTTCCGCAGAATTCATTTAGCTGATTTTCGTCCAAGTCCTCCAGCATGTTGATCAAAGCGCGTTTAACGGATTTTGGAGGCATCTTTACAACTCCTTCAGTTAGGGGATAAAATGACACTGTTGCTGTAAATTCACCCCACTGAGCACATGGACCTGTACCTAGGACTAGTCTCTTATGGGACACGTTCCGAGTTCGACCAGAGAGACCAGAAGAGTGGACTGAACGATTGCTGGCCCAGACTGAGTCACTGCGGTTGACTGAAAGTGAAACCACACTTCCGTTATATCTCCAAATTCTCGGGGCGGAACCTTCACCACCAAACACACTCTGTGATATTTTCTGATGATTTGAGGAATTATATAAACATTACAGACCTTCAGTCCAGTCCTCTGTGTTCCAATTTGTTATACTTGATTTGGTTTTATTACTGTCCTGTGAGACTGACATATCTCTAAGAAGTCAACTTTTCATGAACTCAGAAAAAGAGCCCTGCTTTCAGTTTTGTAGTAATACATTTTTCTGCCATTGGGGTCGTGGTTAGATAGGATTGTTTACCTAGCTCAACAAGTGGAGGATTTTTTTCGAAGCCATAAAGGAACATGCAATCTTTAAGTTTATCAGAGTATTCAAATTCAACACCAAATCAAACATTTTTGCGGAAAGGTTATGAAGAATTGTCATTTGAAAAGTAACTAGTAACTAGTACATCCTCTGAGATATAGTGGGGTAGAAACATTTGGATGTTTGTGAAGTTAATGAAAATAATGGAAAACGGAAAATGGATAAAATAATGGAAATACTTAAGTAGAGTACAACGTCAAACTTGTAGCCTACTTACCGTGAAAGTACTTAGCCACACTCTACCACTGTAACCAACATGGGTCATAACTAATCTCGGGCCATGTGTTTTAGAAGAGTGTTATTTTTGTCTTTTTATTTTGTGCTCTCATGGAGTATATTCCTAAAATAACAGATCTCCTAAGAGGTTAATCCATTCTGGACACACATTTAACTATCCTGACATTAAGGTCTATTTTCTTCTCTGCACTGCCAGTTATGTAATTCTAACACTGAATAGTTTTTGTTTCATTTTGATTTGGTTTTTTCCTAAAACAATGAAATTTTTAAGAATTTGGTATGAAAATTATAAGAAACAGCCTTAAAAACTCAACATGTGTCACTTATGGTTACTTTAATCTTCATTTGTTTTTAAGAATGTTAAATAATTTAAGAGGATGTGATGTTTGTGCCATCAGTGGTAAATAAGGCCTTGAGTGGATGATTTTGACACACTTTTACCAAAAACCTGCAGGTGGCGCTGATGTCAATCAAATGATAATTTACTGTGAAGGCTTACCATGATTAACTAAATAGTTGTTAAATTTCTCAGTCTGTGCTGGTGGTTCTGCAGGCCTGGTAATGTATTTTATGAGTGAAAAACCCACAATTTTTTGTTGGCTTAATGAACAGTTAAAATAATATTGGACTGGGATTTGATGGTTTTAGACACATACTGTCTCATTAAACTTGTGTCCACATGGCCTCATATCCCAGAAAATGTTGTTGGTTCAACGTCCTCACTCTGGAGGTTTGGTTGCTTGTCTATAGTGCATTTAAGTCTATTCCTCTTTATCTGCAGCATCTTTTAATAGTACAGTGACCTCGACAGAGTAAACAGTCTGTTGAGTGTGGCTGCTCTGGTCCTTTAGTGACAGTGTGTGAGGAAAAGTGGGTCAGGTTAAGGTTCAAAATTAATGGAAGAACACTGGGGTCTGTTGAAAGTCAGATGGGCTGAACAGTGGCTGTGGTTTTTTAATATTCACCAATCAAAAAATCATCCCACATACACTCAAAGCCAACTTGTTTAGAGTTTTATGCTTTTAGAGTGCATATTTTTGTCTCGCTCTCTCTGGCCTGCAAATTACCTCAATGAGGATTGTAAAATCCCACAGTCTTTCATGACACTAAATCAGGTTCATGTTAGCTGCTAAAATTCTGCTCAACAGCTCCCAGTAATATTTACAGATCTAAAATCAGTGCTCAACAAGTGGAGGCAACTACTCCGTTACAACTTCTCACACTTTGAGGAAACGTTACTGACTGGAGTCAAGTTTGACTTGTGTAAATTTAATGTTATTCTTTAACAAAAACACAAAAAAGCAAAATGTCAGTGATTTTAAGATTAAGAAAATAATGCCAATCATTTTCATATCTTTTGGGAGTGCCCCTCAATTATACCTTATTGGCAAGAATTAAAGAAAAGCATGGAGAAAATTTTGAAAGTGGACCTTCTATTTACTTTTGATGTTTTATACTTGGGAAAAGGGAACCAGAGAATAACAAATTCAGGGGACAAATATTTATTGAGAACAATGTTAGTGGCGGGTAAAAAAGCCATCACCAGGAAATGGCTGAAAACAGAGGTACCTAAAATGGAGGACTGGGTTGAAGTGATGCATAATATTTTTATTATGGAAAAGCTGACTTTCTCAGTTAGACTAGAATCAGATAAATTTAAGAATTTATGGAAAAACTGGGTTGATTTTGTAACGCCATTGAGAATAGACTTTATCTGGTAAAAGTAATGTATCTTATAGATCCCCTTGGTTCTTGCTACAAATTTTGAATGTTGAATGTTCACAAGATTGTGTTCAGCATAATCCTTCATCAGGAGAGAAAGGTCTTTACAAGAGGGGAATGAAAATGTGAATGGTAGAGAAAAGTGATTTTATCTGTAGTCTACTGAACTTTGCGTTTAATTGTGAATTTTTGTCTGTCTATGTTTTTGATCCCTGGTATGAAGTATTTGCATGTTCTGTATATATGGAAAACATATGTGTGAGATGTTAAATGCTGATGGGACAATGCTGAATGGAATCAATAAAAAGTTAATTTAAAAAAAAATATTGCAAAATGTCTGTGAAGTTCAAATGTGTGTGTGTTTGTTTCAGTCGTGAGTTGTACCATGAATCCTACCAGCGATGCAAAAGAACAAGACAGATATTTAAAACAATCACATCTATTACAGCCAGTCTTTTTATTCTTCTGTTTTTAAGGGTCTGTTTCCTGCAAAATAAAAAGTGTAAGATATAATGAATGTAATATAGAACTTGAAAATCATGTTTTGAATATTTTTTCAGCTTTTAATATAAAAAACAAAGTTTATCTTATTCCTGTAGTGAAACTCAATTTACCTGATAATATACAATATTTATTAATATGATCATACATGTTTTGATAGATTTATGGTGCACTTATTTATGCTTTGTTTACCTTAAAACCTTGTGTTGTACTCATTCTTTATGTGATGGATAATTTGATGGATGATTTATGCTTTGGATAAAAGCATCTGCCAAATGACATTGTAGAATTGTAGAATTATAGAATGAAAGAGTTGGAAAACCAAGACTATTCACTATTCATAACATCTTGAGGATCTTTGTAACTTAAATATGTACTGGATCTGAACTCTTCTCAATTATAAGGTCCTTTTAGAAGGCCCAAACCTTAATGAGGTTCAAAGAACCCAGGGGTCGGTATTAAACCCAAACATGCACTGCATATGAGGACCATACAGATCCATTTGGCTGGTCAGTATTCAGAGTAGTGTTGATTTGAAGTAATCCTGCACTGGAAGAGGTGGATTTAAAGAGAGTCATCTCGTCCAAAAAAGATTTACTCATTTCATGCCGTGAAACTATTTCAAAATTTAAGAAAATTAAACAGCCAGCGCTGACAATTATCGTACCCTGAAGATCCATTAAGGGTGTTTAATAATCCCTGAAGTCATTCCCTGAAGTGCTCCCAACTTCTTATTTCTGAGTAGAAGGCATCTCCAGGGCAGGCTGTGTAGTTCACCACCTGTCTGTGACCGTGGATGGTATAGTTTGCAGCCAGTCCTCCTCCATCTACTGCACATCGGACTAGATGATAGCGCAACAGGTTCATAGCATGGCGAGATGGCAGGGTGGCAGTGTAGTTTCCAATGATTGAAACGCCATATCCAATGTCATTGTGCCCCCTGGTGTGTCTGCCTAGGTAGTTCCAACCTCGGCCTTCATAGACGTAGCCATCAGAGCCAACCACAAAGCTGAGGGCACAAAAATAATACACAACATAAATTAATAAAGGCAGCAGCTTACAGTACTTACAGCACAGATGATTGATCTAAACTAAACTAATCAAGCATTTATGCAAAACAGTGGAAGGTGATGTTAAGAAACAAAAAGCAAAAGATATTCAAATTAAAGTGTGAGTAGCAATCTTATAAATACTACCGCTAACATTAATATGATACATGTACTTGAAGGAATAGTTCAACAATTATTTGCTTATTTTGTGAAAGTTAGTTGAGAGGATGGGTACTACTCTCATATCTGTGGATTAACTAGGGTGCTGGAGACAGGCAGGGATAAGCTAAGGTTAGCATAAAGACTAGAAGCAAAACAACTAGCCACTGATCAGCACCTCTAAAGCTTACTAATTACCATGTTACATTTTGTTTGTTTATCTTGTTTGTGTACTAAAATAGAAGTGTACAACCTTTGTTATCCGTGCGTCGAGTAATAGTTAAAAATAATGTCCTGTAAAACCAAAAACTATTTTACATTTCTGTTTGTATATGGGTTAAGCAAACAACATACAAGTTGACAATTATTAAGTCTCAATTATTAAGTGCTGGTAGGAAGAACTTTAGACAGAGCCAGACTAGCTCTTCCCCCCTTCTTCCAGTCTTTATGCTTAGCTAAGCTTGCTTCCTGTCTCTAAACTTGTTACATAGACAATGGTACCAATCATCTCATCTAGCTCCCATCAAGAAGGTGAATATGTGTATTTTCTAAGAAGTCAAATTACTCTTTTAAAGATTGGTTACCTGTATCCTATGTCACTCCAGCCACGCTCTTCCTGGTGGAAACGCTGCATGGATCTCATTTTGTGAGAGCAATTTGGGAAGGATAAACAGGGTGAAGATGGCTCGTAGGTGTGATGAACATAGAGAAAGTGGACAGGCAGAGACAGTGGAATAGGTGTACTCCTGAAGGCTTTTGCTCCCCACTGACAACGGGGGATGATTTGGGGGCAGTCTGAGGAGAGGAGGGTGGATGATGAACGTTAGGATACTACTGCAGATTTGCCGTTATACCTTCAAGTTCATGATACCAACACTTGGACTCAAAAGATATCCAAGACTTATATGTCAGATGTACAGTACCCGAGTCTGTATACAAACATGTCTTGACTAATAACAAGAAATTGTTGTACTGAAATGCCAAATACATAATTGAATGTATTTGGGCATCTGTATGCCCAGCAAAAAACACAGACAAGCTTATTTTTCAGCTGTAAAATATCTTTTTAAATCATTTTTGTTCACATCTCAATAAAAAAAAAAGTTTAAACATAAAGTGAATTGTTCCTTCACCACTTACGAGTAGTGAAATACAGCACTGTCATGAATTAATCTATTGAAAACAATAAGCTGCAGGCCAATCTTTCACCCAAGAGTACTTTTTTTATAATTTCAAAGCTCACCCCAGTACTTGTGCACAAATGCCTGCAATCCATCCTTCACTGCCTTATTTACTCCAGTGTCCAGAGCAATCCATTCTGTCTTCTCCAACTTCCAGACTAATGCAAGCGTCTCCATCACTTGACTGTGAAGACTGAGTGGCTCCAGAATGGATCTAGAGATCTCCCTTCGCATTGGGCTCACATGGCGGGTCACAGCATCAAGACCCTGATCCTCACGCAGTACGAAACAATAATATTCCTTCAAAATCGCACTGAGGGACTGTGGCTCTTCATGTGCAGGGAGGTTGCTGAGGTCTGTGCCGAGTATAGCTCCATCCATACCTCCATTAATAACAGCATCAGTAGCTAGTGTTGCAGGCCAGGACAGCTTGAACACTCTAGGGTGGTCCACGTTGTCCCAGCACCCGTTTGGCCCCAGGCGATTAGATGGCGGGATGTCCTGGAGGCTGAGGAAGGACAGGCCCAGGGTCCTGCCTAATGTGAGAGAGAAGATTCCAACAGCTGGTGTGCCCTCCATCTTGGCTTTCAGTCCTGATTCAATTCCTAGCAGTAAGGGTGCAAGGGCTACCGTGGTGCCATCTGGAGCTAGGACCACCCCTCGTTCCTCTCCATTATCTGTCACAATGTGGTGCATGGCCTTGTCAAAAAAGCTAAAGGATGATGCATTAAGAATGGCTGTCTCTAAAACGTCAGCATCACTGAGATTGTATGATGCACCCAAGAAATGAATGGTCATTACATCATCGTGTCCAGCAGTGCGACGCAGGGCCCTGACCAGAGCCAGAGGGGTCAGACTGGGATTAGAGTCTTCAACTTGCTGCACGGCTCTGATGAAGCTCTCCATGTTACGCAGGTGGACACCTGACAGAAATAAAAATGGGTAACAAAAGAGGTTAGGAAGAGGGTCTGAGAAGGTTTTAAACTCCTCTAAAATCCATGTTGAAGTTAAAGATACTGAGTATGTAATGGGCATGTTCAGATTACAACTAAAAGGACTGTATGATGGACAAGAAACTGTAATACTGTTCTGTCAATATCCCACAATAAAATAAAGTTGGTAGAATAACATCAGAGTAGAGCAGAAATAGTGACCAGAAATATCTCCCATTTTCACTCTGAATAAAAGTCAAATTGTGCTCCCCTCCACAAAAATAAAAAGAACAAAAAGGCTGTCAAATTTAAACAACAAAATACTTGTCCATGCCCTCTTGATCAACTCAACTTTTTTTTTTCCTGATCTGACAATTAAATTGAAAAGATGACATGCTAATGTGTTATAGTTTTAAAAAATAATATAGTTTTCATATCTTATAACTCAGTGGTTGAGGTCTGGTTAGATTTAAATAGAAAACCAACTTGGTTTGGTGGCTAGAGATGTGTGATTTATCTAATGTTGGATACAGAGAATGACAATCTGCATGTCACAGAACGCATAAAAGTCTGTATTGGGTATTGCTCACATCAGCTGTTTTCCAGAGACATATTTCAGTGTACTTAGTGAAAATTTGTGACACAACTACCTTGTTAAAAATGGACGAGGTAAATTCAAGCACTCTTTAACATCCATGTGTTGCACAGTGCTGTTTTAGGTTTCATTGTTCAGTCAGGTTCAGTCCAGATTTGAAGGCCATGACAACATGATTGAAATGAAGTGTGAGTTAAAATGACCACTTAAGACCCTAGCTGTCATGCTTACAATGACCAATGCACGGTAAAGGTTATGTAAAGGTCGTGGTCATTGTCAAATTTGTTGATTCACACTCACCAATCTCTCCTCTATAAAGACTCTTAACTGATCCATCACAAAGTTTCACTTCTGACTTCAAGTACTAGTCAGTAGTGAGAATTGTTGCAGCTTCAAGAGGGCTTTTTTTCTTTACTGTGTTTGGGCCATCTGCTGAAATGACAGATGCTGTTGTATTTCTTTAAAGCGTAACTCATCCTGTTCTTCAAAGCCAAACCCCACCTTCCACCTTCAAAGTAGTGTTAGTACAGTCCCTTTAATTGTTGTGGTTGCACGTTTGCATGTGGCCTTCTCCACTCTGCTCTCTTGACAGCTGATTTTATTCAGATGAGAAATGACTTTACCAATATTTCATTAATGCTTGTTGGAGGAGATAACCTAAAACATTTCATTTAAACAACCTAGGACACAAAAAACACACAAAACAATTTATCATGAAAGTGTCTAATAGGACAGGGTTTTTCTCCATTCTGTACTTTTTTGTCTTTGATATTATATGATATTTATGAATGGAGATGGGTGTATGAATTTGTTAAAATCTGAATGTGTAAATTAATCTGTAAAACTGGTTTGTTGATTTAGATTCAGACAATTCAATATTCAATATTTGAACATTAATACAAATCTAAGCACTCTGTACCGCCTGCCCTTTGCACCTACATCTCGACAAAATAAATATTACATATTTCAGGGACTTAGTGAACAACAACATGACAAGCTGATTAGAAAGAAAATATTCTTCATCAACATACCAAAGAAAACTATGCAGCTAACTGAATATTTTAACTCAAGGTAACACAAATGTTTATATGGTTTGAATAAGTGAGCTTACCTGCTGGCCTGCCATAAACAGTAAAGAAGTAGGTTAAAGCCAGAGCAAAAAACGACAGTCCAAATGAAGTCATGTTGCATCCCCCGCTTGTTGCCTTTAAAAAAGAAAAACTTCTGTTAAACTAAAAATAAAAAATCCTGAGTGAAAACAGTGTGTTATGAATAAATCTCTTCAATAATCTTCAATGTGCAGGCTTCCAAAAAAAGTGAACTCAGTAGATCAGTTGTACTCCAAACAACATCTGAGATGAGCTGTGTAGCTGTATTTGTGTACGTGCATGACTGCAATGTTGTGTCCCAATAGGTAAGAGTACTCTTTGTACACCAAAAGCTCCAAATATTGATTCAGCCTACAGTTAGTTAAAGTGTGTCATGAGCAAAACAAAGTCTAGGCCTCTATGTAATTTTCATTATCAGATAGAAAGGAGTGCTTTTTTTTTAACTTATGTTGCATTGTGTCACAGGCTCCCTTTATACCATATTGTCTTATACAGCTTCCTTTGTATGTCAGTATGTCATTCAATAAACACATTTCTAGTTAAAGATAGATTTATGGTTAATGTTTACCATCTCATGAGATGTGTGCATTTGTAGGACGTATTTGAGTAACTAGTGGTCATATAAACACTCAACCACAGGGGCTTTTAATGTGGAGAAAATATGAAAAACAATAATAGCTCTAAGTTGCGTGACAAAACTGATGTTGAGCTATCAATGGGCTTACAGTCATATACATACAATCATCCCAATCCCTCCCAAAATTAAGGAAATATACCCTTATTAGTGATTAAAGCAATAATCTAAGTTGCAGGAATAATCACATTCTTTAACTAAACACAAAGGCTACAACCTCGGGAAGTTAAAAAATACAAGTTGCAACATATTGATTTTTTTTTTATCTCCATCTCCTTTCTTTATTTGCATTAAAACTGCTGATTCACATCTTAAATGTGAGGTACTAAGATTTTGTATCCATGTTTTATGTGTGTTTTCATGGATATATTATAGTTCCATGGTGTTATCGCATATCCGAACAAATCAGTGGTGTCATGTGACAGCGTGACGTTACCAGTCGAAACAGGAAGTGACCAAAACGACAACAAAAGCAGGTGTAGTGAGATACTGTTATTGTAGTTTAAGTGTCACTTTGTGTAAATAATATATATTAAAGAATAACAAGATTTCGGACATAGGCTTAGAGGTTTTATCGTGTTGCTCAGCGCACTACTGCAGTAGTCTGGTCAGGTTAGCCTTAGCCTGCTAGCTTGTGGGTCTAGCCTCAAGTTAACAATATTCTCTTTCGTCTCTCTCTGCAATCTTTATGCAGCTTTTAATTACGTAATAATGGATACTCGTTTCACCCGAGGCAAGTCTGCTATTTTGGAGCGGCCTCTGAGCCGACCCAAAACCGAGGTGAGTGTGAGCGCTTTCGCCCTGCTGTTCTCGGAGGTGGTGCAGTATTGCCAGAGCCGGGTGTACTCGGTGTCAGAGCTGCAGGCTCGCTTAGCCGAGCTGGGTCAACGGGTCGGAGCCAGCCTGCTGGACGTGCTGGTACTGAGAGAGAAGAATGGCAAGAGGGAGACAAAAGTATTGAACATCCTGCTGTTCATCAAGGTAAACACTAACTAGCCTGCCATAGCGGGGAAAGACAGTCTAAATGATGGCTCTGCACCATATGTTCTCACCATGTATTTCTTAGTGTCACATTTCTGCAAGTTTGGCCTTTTTTTAAACATAATTATGCACAACTGTCTCAGCTGTGAGACCAATGATGTGACTGGTTGATTTAGAATGAAATGTACAATACAGCTACTGTCTTATTAATGTATCAATAACTTTTATGCAGTTTGGACTTTTGCTTCCTGCTAAGTAATTTCCTTTGCACTTCACAGGTGTCTGTGTGGAGAGCCTTGTTCGGCAAGGAGGCGGACAAGCTGGAGCAGGCCAATGATGATGACAAGACCTACTACATCATTGAAAAAGAGCCCCTTGTCAACACATACATCTCTGTTCCTAAAGAGAACAGCAGTTTGAACTGTGCAGCGTTCACTGGAGGGATCGTAGAGGCGATACTCACCCACAGTGGTTTCCCTGCTAAGGTCACCGTCCACTGGCACAAAGGCACTACGCTCATGATTAAGTTCGATGAAGCAGTGATCGCCAGAGACAAAGCATTGGAAGGCAGATAGGAGATAGACAAGAGGATGAGAGATTTATAGATTGTGTTGGTTGGTAGAAGTATAATGTCAGTTGACTTCTGGAATGTGTGTAAGACCACATGTAGGCTGTGGTTAATGCCGACTAATAATTTTGTTTGAGAATGATGAATTATGAATTTACTCATTCAAGAAAACTCAAGTGCAAAAGAAAAAAAGGATGAACAGTTGTTTTTAGTCCCCATTTAAACTGAATGTAAGTTGGTGTATTTATATTGTATCAACAAGACAAAACTATGGATGCAGCAATAGAGATACATATTGTGACATATTTTCATGCACAACAGACTAGGAAGGGGGGCCTTAATGTTGTAATTTGATTTTGATGTTGAAAAGTGGCATATCAAACATGGAGTTTGTGACTCAGCGTTTGGTGCTTGAATGTATCTGCTACTCACATTTATTGATAATAGATTTCACTCCTTTGTAGCAGAAAGTGAGACAAGTAAAACTTCTCATGGGTGTTTTACCATGCAGAATGCTGCAATGGAAAATTGAGTGTTGCAAAAACAGGGATGGAAGGTGAGTCATTTGTTCAAAAGAAGTAAAACAAGAGACTTCTCACTTTAGTCATGTTTGAGTACCACCGTTGTGTGGTAAAGTGCAAGATAGGGCATTTACATGATTTTTTAAATTTATCCTCAGTCATCCAGTAATCCAGCACAGCAATAAAAAAAACATCTCAGTGAAAGTTAACTTAAATTGCTGATACTTTCAGTTGTAAATGATAGGCTATTGGAACGTAATGTTAACTTTTCCTAGTCCTTTTAAAAAGTGGCTTTATATGGCGTTATAGGTACTTTTGTTTATATTATTATTATATTAAAATTAGAAAAAAATAGTAGTTTACCTGGAAATAATGTCTTAGCACGGGACCAATTGCTATAAATCAGTAACTAGCACGCGCCAACACTTGAGCACGGTGCCGTGAGTAACTTGGCCACGTGGTATTAATCACATGACCAGAGAGAGAGGAAGAGAGTTGAAGCAAACAACAGGAGCTGAGCAGCCCGGTCCAGCCATAGTCCGAAGAAAGCTGTGTGTTGTTAGAGTTGTAAACAGTTATTACTGCAGTAGCACAAACAGTCATTTGGCTCTTCCGAGCTTTAGCTGAATGATATAGTTATTTATTGTTGAAAGTGTTTGCTACATGGCAGCGACAGGACACCAGAAATGCTCAGGTAAGTTAATGTAAAGTCGACGTTTAACTTTTAAATTTGTCCTTACTCACGACTCAGTTGTCTTTTTATCAGTGGATATCTTTTGGCATAATAATACAAGGTTGTGTTGGTTGCCTCCCTAATATAAGCTAGTTTAAGAGTTGCCATGTTGTTTCTAAAACGTTGAGACATCTACAACATTACGGTCCTCTCAACCGTTACTGTAACGTTATTTCTGCTCTGTCATGTCATGCAGCTGTGGTACAGTAGTCATTACCATCAAGTGTGTGTTTTTTTCCAAACTGCTCTGTCAACATTGGGATTTTGCTGTGATGACTCCATATTTTATTTTTGTAGACCAAGTGGGGGGTTTGCCTTCCCCAATCCTAAAAAAGAAAAAGCTCCGTCTTCATACTCAAACTCTGGCAGCACAATGTAGGTGTTTAAATGTGACTGTAATACGATAACAAGGGTGATAGACATGGCCTCTTTTTGATTACACTGGGGAACAATTTGAAAAAAAATTTCTGTTGAGTTATATTTTTATGCTGATTAAAACTAAAATTGGCATGCTGATTCCAAAATTGCAGTCAGTTTTTTTCTAGCGTGTCAAGTTTTTTCTCCACAGCTTACCCTCCAGATAAGCAAAATTCCACTGATTAGCTGTAGTAGTAGTAGTAGTAGTAGTAGTGTACATATGATAGCTGACTATTGTTGGAGCATCAAACGTGATAGTCCTCAAGTTGAACACTCCAGAAAGAGCTATAAATGTAAATTTTTACCTTAACTACTTGCACACAATTATAATTACAGTAGCCATATCCTTTGTAAAAACATAATACTGTTAAACATTGCAGTCATGCCTGTTTCTTTCATATTTCATTGTATGTCAATATTTGAAAATTTTTATAAAACAAGCACATATCTGTTAAGTACAGTATTTTTCATATGTTTTAAGAAAACGGGGATTTATAGTTCAAAAACTTGACGTGATAGAGAAAAACTGAGATCAGTTTTGGATTCCGCACCCAAAAATGAGTTAAAAACAGCTGTCAGACCTAACTCAACAAAAATTGTGTTCCCCAGTGTTATTGTTGTAACAGGAAATATTAATAATCGCCATTTTGAGATGGCTGTCAAAGCATTCTTTTCTCCTAAAAAATATTTTTTGTCAGTTGTTTGTAGGTTAGAATAGGTTTAGACTACATTCCAGCTGAAGCAATTTGGTAATTTGTATCATCCAATGCAAAATACTAAATATTCACTCCAAGCAGCTCCTTTGATCCTTTTTTTTTTACAACACTATAAATCAATACCTTTGGGTTTTGGATTGTCTGTCAAACAAAAGAAAACATGCAATGGCATGAGCTTGGATTTCTTTTTCCACTTGTGTTGGTCATTTTCTACGATTTTCTGACCTTTTTAAAACCACATGATTTTTTGAATCTTCAAAATAATTGGCAGATTACTAGAAATTAAAAGTGATAGTTAGTTGCAGCCCTAAATGTGTGTTTGGAGAGTTTTCCTTCTGCACACTACATATGTTTTAAACTACAATTAATATAAAGCACCACCATCATCATCAGCTCCCACTTGCACAAAATTTTCTAGGTCAAACGTGAATAAACAGCCTGATGCTTTCATGCATAATAGTTCCAACACCGCTTTATAAACTTGTCTCACACATGGTTGAGTCTGCAGTTTTTTGAGATATTGAGATATTGATGTGGTTTGGTTGAAGTAATATGTAGTATTATGTAGTATTTTTGAATTGAGTGTGATTCATTCTCAACCTTAAAAACAGTTTGCAGAAAACTCCTTATTTAAGTATTTGTTTCCTGAGTATTTAAGACTGTAAGAAGTGATAACAATGTTTGAAAATTAAGTTAAGTTTAATACCAATTTGTTTTTCCTGGTCTCTTTTAAGGAGGGAAAAGCCACAAACTTTTAGAGCGTGAAGGGTTTATTAGTTAGCTGATATTACTGTCACATTTTTGTCTATTGCTGACATAGTGGTGTCATATCATGAATAGAGACTGATGTGTATGTGCTTTATTTTTCCTGAAATGAAAAGGTTTTTTTGAGGTTTATATTGCAGAACACATGCTTGTGGTGATATCAGTTTCACTGCAAAGTTATACAAAGAATATTTAAAGAAATATATTCTTAAATAATTCTGTTCTCAAGAAGGAATCCTTTTTAGTACTTCTGCATAGTCATATTTTACAAAATTGGTCTACATTCTACATAGAAAAGTATTTCAAAAAACCTACCACAAATTCACCATATTAGTGAATTTTTCACCTCTAAATTAGTATCTGTGTCTATTTCAAAAATCCCATATTGGTCAAATTCTCCTGACAGCTACCTCAGACATTAGTAATAAAATATATATTTTATTGGTAATCTGAATTACCCAACCAATCAAAGTTACATTATCAGGCCTTTTTTTCCCTTTCCCTCATAATGGCTCTTGCTCGTGCTGTAACTGCACCAAATGTTCACGGTAAAGTGAGGAAGAACACATTGCTATAATGAAGGACATAGTTCATGAAAAAGTTTCACCTCCTCCCCACAAATGACCCAGAACATAGCTATCAGCATATCATTGTTTTCATTCAAGATGTTTCCTTAACTCAGGTGTAAGTGGAAGTTTTAGACTCTTAACCTGTGGGTGGCCTATTGCTGTGGACTGCCAGGCTAGATCTGGGTGCAGATACAAAGTTGTTGACAGATTTCCAGTTACAGTAAGAATTCTGATTGACAGACATATAGCTACATTACGTTTTTTTGCCAGCACTCCACAGACGGTCATGAACTGGAAGAGCCAGATATTTCCACAGATTAACTCAGCCTGTGTCAAATCTAGTGGCATGGTCAATGGCCTGCACCCACTTTTGTTTGTTCGATTGCTATCTGCCATGACAATCGGCACACTCCTCTGATCAAAGATATGTGTGCGCTCAGTCTCCTACCTATTGTCTGCATGAAATGTGAAGTGGTTGGATTCTTTCGTCTGTTTTTCATTCTTCTCACCAAGGCACGCAACCCCTGTCAAAGCCAGGGCACCTCGCCTTCTTCAGTTCTAGCAGAGTTCATTAAGATGCTGTCATTCTCAGCAAGTCACCGAAGTCACCGAAACAGTTATCGGAGTTCTCACAGGTCAACAGCAGGTGTTGGATAATGAAGGAATTAATCCCTATGAATGTGGATTTGGTTACATTCAGTCAACTACATGCGGTTATTAGGGTTACCAGGTTACAGTTTACTTCCCAAGGTGTGCAATGCGCAGTAGACACAGCCAACCAAAAAATAATGTTACCAGCTTGTAAGTAAAACAACCAAATCAAATGTCTCATAGTTTTGAAGATCTTTAAAATGTGTTAGACAGTTAGCGTCTTGCCTCAGTAAAGGCTGGGTCTGACTCCCAACAACAAGGTGGAAATACCAGTCTACCACTGTTGGCCATTTACCAGATGAGGAGAATTGCAGGATTTGAAAGGATTCAAAACAAATCCTGATTTTTCTTTCTTTCTTCTTCTCTGGGGAATGATGAGTTGAGAAGTTGTAGGCCTAACAAGTAAGTAATAACAACTATGAAGGGTATTAAAATTTAATCAGTTTCACCATTGTCATATTACAGTTATTAATTTTATATCCAAATTATAACCTGACATGAGGTGGTAGAAGAGCCACTGTTGTGGTGCTGTATCAGAAAACATAGCTTTCTTAGAATCTATAGTTTTCTATGTATGTATTAAAAGAAAGTTTATTTGAGTGTTATGGGAGGTCCCTGTCTTTAAAGTTTTGGTAGTGAGATTGAGTCTGCCTGTTTGTTTACTTCAGAATCTGGAATAATTACTCATAAAAACAAAGTCGAAGTCTTTGCCTTTTAGTGACGCTACACAAAAGGATCTAAAAATAAGAACACCTGACAGGCTGCCACATAACGTGGCATAAATCTCTTTTTTCTGTCATATGTTCTTTTTACTCTCATCTTGTTTGCAGTTTGCTAGTTGTTTCTGAACAGCAGTAGCATTTTTGCTCTGTTTCACTTCTCATTTCCATCCGACAGCTCTGCTAAGCTGGTGGTTTGCTCTGCTGACTTACTGTCAAGTTAGGATGCACCCTGACTCAGCAGTTTATCTGACCTTGCACAGGTCAACTTTGACCACACTTAGTCATGGTCCTTTCTTAAAGAATGGAGTTACCCGATTCTTTATTGTTTCTTTAGAGCAGCCAGGTAGCCTGCCAGCGAAAAGCATGTGACAAGTATTAAGCGTGATTAACCTACTTAGTGATTCGTGACTTTCCTATGGTGTGTTTGGTTCCTACAAAGACATGGCATATCGACTGGCTTTGTTTCTGACTATAAATGATCTACTGTGTTCTAGCATCGTCATGCCCAATGTTATCAAGTTTAGAAAAGAAGCATCAGATAAGAAATATTAAAGGTCACCAAGGGAAATGAACAAATTGAGCTGGAGTTTGTTGTATGTAGTCATGTTGTAGCTGAAATCAATTGTTATTTCACTTGCCCTAGTCACAAGTTTTAAATGAACAAAGAGAGTCGAGGTAGCTTGGAAATTTTATTAGTTTCGTTTATTTTACCTAAAAAGTATCTTTTTTTTCAGTAATCACCGATCTCCACTGAAGTTTGTTTAGTGTTTTCATATATTTTTTGGTCTATTTTAACTATTCTTTTGTATGGACAATTTTCTAAGATTTGTCAGCTCTCACCACCTAGAATCAGGCCTCAGTTCCCCTCCTGTGTTTCATCTACCACACTGATGTAGCAACATTTGCATTAGTCCCTGTAGCTTTGAAATTAAAAGGTGTAAATCACACATTTGGCCAGGTTTGGACATATGTTTGTAAAGGTGGAGGGGACAAAGAGTAAAGTCATAAAACAAAGGAAAAAAGGTGTCAGATTGTTGTGAAAACAGCGAAAGCTGAAGACTGACTGTTCAGGCTCAGGAACATGTGTGACAATGACAGGATGCTGTCGCTGGCAGTAGTCAGTGTCAGTGAGTAGAAGGTTGAGTTAAGTCTTGCAAGAAATGACTAGACTTGGGTTCAGCACTTTGAAAGACCAACTCAATTCATGTGATTGTTGCTTTCGCCTTCAGCCAGTTGTTACAGTTACATATGTTGTACTGAACAAAAGACAGTCTTGTCCTTGTCTCCTAGTTTTGCCAAATTGCTCTATTGCCATGGGCATTTAATTTATCATCATCTTAATGTTATTTAAGTATAACACCCTTGTGACCCTGATCCATTAATTCATGCTTCATATACAGTGGCTTGCAAAAGTATTCAGCCCCCTTGGCATTTTTCCCATTTTGTGGCCTCACAACCTGGAATTAAAATGGATATTTGGGGGGTTTATATCAGTCGATTTACACAACATGCCAACAGCCTTGAAGATGCAAAATATTATTTATTTTGAAGCAAACAAGAAATAATACAAAAAACAGAAAACTTTTGTGTGCACAACTATTCATATCCATCACCCGTTGTCCCAGTCTCAAATCTCTGGAAGACTGAAAGAGGTTTTCGTCAAGAATTTCCCTGTATTTAGCACCATCCATCATTTCCTCAATTCTGACCAGTCTCCCAGTCCCTGCCGATGAAAAACATCCCCACAGCATGATACTTTCACCACCATACTTCACTGTGGGGATAATGTTCTTGGGGTGATGAGAGGTGTTGCATTTGTGCCAGACATAGTGCTTTGCTTGATGGCCAAAAAGTTCAATTTTAGTCTCATCTGAACAGAGGACCCTCTGCCATATGTTTGGAGAGTCTCCATCATGCCTTTTGGCAAACCCTGTTGCAGACTCTGGGGCCTTTCAGAACAGGTGTATATATTCTGAAATCATGCGACACTTAGATTGCACACAGGTGGGCCTTATTGAACTAATTGAAGGTAAATGGTACCACCTCATCTTATTTACACTTCTCTGTTTTTTATGTTATAGAATTATTTACATTTTGGAGTTTTTTTCATTTCGCTTCACTAATTTGGACAATTTTGTGTAGGTCCATTACATAAAATCTCCCCCAAAATATCAATTTAAATTACAGCTCGTAACAACAAAACTGGAAAAACACCAGGGGGTGAATACTTTTGTATGCCCCTGTACTTATATAAATAAATATTGAAGCCAAAGTTTCCTGTTATGTTTTATAGCAGATGTGTGCCACCTTGTCAGAAACAATGTCCTACTAACCATTAATGTTAACCCTTTCACACCTGAGCCTGTCCTGTAAGTGCTTTTGCCCATTTTACCTGGAACTTACCTGGCTGTTATATACTATTAGCTGCATGTTAGAAGAGTGTGATGACAGTTGAAAAAGACAAAAACGGAATTGGATTTTAGAGTTTTAGTGAACAAACAACACTGTAATTATATTTGAATAGCAGATTTTGCATGTTATATCTGAAATTTGAAGAGTATAAAACTATTTCCAGTAAAATTCGAGAGTCTGTGTCTCATAATGTGAGTAAACAGACCATAAAATGGAAACTTTCTCCACTGCTGTGTGTAGTGGGAACGAAGCGGCTGCTTCGCGGGCTTCTGGGACATTCGCAAGTGAAATTACCGTAATAACTCAATTTTGGCTGTAAAGCGCAACATCTCAGCTTTCAGAAACCGTTTAATTTATTCCGATAGCACAAACCATGACGTAATTACTGTAATCCAAAGCGCGCTTGCGCAAACGTGTCGCCGGCGACGCGTTCGGTGTTTAATTAAGGGTAAACAAACAAAACTAAAGTCATGCTGGCAACTCTGTGAGGCTATACTAAGGCAGAGCATTGCTTTAGGCTAAATGCTAAAATCTGTCTTCTAGCATGAGCACAATGACAAAGCTCACAAGCTGATAATAAGCTTTTAGAATGTTTACAATGTTCACCAAAAAGACATGTAGTATAACTGAGGGTAATGGTCATGTATTTTGCTAGCACTGGCATTGGAAAAATATTTGTATTGTATTTTTGTATTACCCAAAAACACATCAACTTTTAGGGGAAATGCATGTTATGGCATGAGGTGCATCTGGATTCAGGGACTGGCAACCTCTAAACAATTTCAAGTGATAAGCTCAGAAGCTGTATTTACTTTGTCAGCCACACTTAGTAGATAGATGAATAGATTCTTCTCTCCACTAGACAAAATAATCTGTGGTTAGTATTTGTAAAATACTGCAGATTGTGGTTTTGTAAATTAAGAAAATCAGAATTGGGATATACAAGTTGTTTCGACTCCATATAAACCAGGATTTGAAGGCAGTTACCACGAATGATACATTAGTTTTTGTTACAAAGCCATTCAACATAAACATTTGAAAAAATGCAACTAAGTCAGCGAAATAAGTCAAATACACAGTCTCTTTGGCGTTTCTTTTATTACTTGTTGTATTGTCCAACAAACCAATACTGATCCCAATGCATGAAGTAGTAATAGTATAACTAGTATTTGCCATCCAACCAGGATTGAGCAGGCTCTAGTATTGACTACATCAAATATATGGATATATATTTATAAATATCAAAGGATTTTGAGTTTGACCACTAGAAACACAGAGAAGATCTGTAAAGGTTTGCTGCACTGCACTTTTTTTATTTTTTCACTTAACTAACAGAAGGAGGTTGTACACTACAAAATATTGTTTGAGTCAGACTCTTTAAGATTAATTGCTTCTTTTTAAGTCCTGAGAAAACTTAAAATCTACATGAGCATCACAGATAAAATAAATGTTCTTTAATTTTTCTCTCAGAACGAGAACGCCTCTCTTCATCAGTGACCTGCTACGGCTCCACAGACAGCAACGGAGAGCATGACCATCAGAGTAACAATCATGGCAACAATCACAACAACCAACGTTTTCCAACTGCAGGAGCAGGTCATTGGGTTGGGGCTGACCAGGAAGAGGAGGCCATTCGGAGGAAGTTAAAGTACTTCTTCATGAGCCCTTGTGATAAATATTATGCCAAGGGCCGCAAGCCTTATAAGCTGATCCTGCAGCTCCTCAAGATCGTCATCGTCACAGCTCAGGTACATTATGGCTACATCTATATCCAGTATTGCTTTATTGTTTCACACCACAAGACTGTTTTTCACTGTGCGTTCATACTTGCATTATATATTTGTATGAACGCTTTCTGTCAATCTGTGCATTCATTGTTTCTCTGTTTAGAACCTTTTAACCTTTATTTGTTGATATATAGCTGTCATTTTTGCCTACTGGGTGGAAGTTGTCAGTGATTTATAAGGTGTCAAAACACATGGAGAATGTTCTGTGTTGTGTTACAGACAAGTCATAAATGAATGTACAGTTCTTTAACAAAAGCTGGCAGTCTTAGAAGTGCACCTGGAACATACAGCCTCAGGGCTTTCCTTTGTCCCCACTCCTCCGCCTGACATGTCCCTCTCTTCTCTCTCTTTTTCTTTTGATATGGTGACACCCTCCCTGCTTTGGTGCAGTTAGTGTTGTTTGGCCTAAGTAACCAGGTGGTGGTGACCTTCAAGGAGGAGAACACCATGACCTTCAAGCATCTCTTTCTCAAAGACTACGATGAATCCTCAGATGACTCCTTTGCCGTTTACACACAGAGCGATGTGTACGACCATATCTTCTTTGCCGTGGACCAGGTAAGCCATGAGAAAAATGGAAAGCTGTGTTCACACTGTAGCACACAGCTTGTATTGTTTCGTTGAAAATGAAAAAAAAGACTAGTTTGGATATTTATCAACATTTTATTGTTTGCATATCTCAATTCATGAGTGAAAACTGTAAATGTGGAATTGAAGAATGTTCTCAATGAAAAGAGCAAAACAAAGATCCAGTGAATCTAGAGGCCAAACAGCACAAAGCACAAATACCACGCATACAGGTTCAACAAGCACACTTGGACTGACTGATGAATTTTCTGGTAAAAGTATGGCAGTGAAATGTCTCACTTCCTGTTAATGCCTTCGCTGAACACGTGAACACTTTTACAGACAAATGGATTGCAGTAATAATCTGTGTTCCTGACAGAACTGGAGGATGTTTGAGTACTTGTTCGATGCTTGGCAACTTACACGTTTTAAACCCTGCAAGATCACTGACAGGAGACCGTCATGACTCTAGAATTTGGTTGCTGTAGCATCTAGACAGATTTGACAGCTAGTTAGTAACTATTCCTGTTTTTGTTCAGCTCTGCCTCTGACTGAACTGTCAGCTTAACAGAAACTCTAGTCATTTTCATTTCTCCTTTTTTCCTCTGGTTGCTGTGCATTTATGATGTACAGTCTAAAAGTAAGGCATAAATTTCTTGCTCACATTAAAATATTTTCCACTCATGTGTTGTCATCTTATCTTCTCCCTTAGTATCTGGCCTTACCAGAGACTACAGTGGGACGCTATGCATATGTCTATGGTGTTGGTGTAAATGGAAGTGCGCTCTCCCTCTGCCAACAGTACTACAAGAAGGGAAGCATCGACCCAGCCAATGATACTTTCAGCATAGACCCGCACATCATCACAGGTACATGAACTACATTGTGCAGTGTGGAGAATGTGTTGCTAGCCTGTGATTTCCATTTGCTAGAAGGCTGTTAGCAACTCATGCATAGTTTGCAGAGAATTTGGTTTTAAATGGTCATAGGTGAGAGCACTAATATCTGCAGACTGTTTCGTGGTGACAGTTGTTTGCCTGAAGAAACCACACAAGCAACCTTTTTTTTATCACTTCAGAAATGTCTAAGGAATGTTTGGGGATGCACTCTGCCTTCGAAGCAAGTTGGAGTGTACTCTGAAACAATGTGCAACAAAGAGTTTTTATAGAAATAAAAAAAAAAATCCAGGAACAACTTATTTTGGCTTTCATATGACATTCTACTAAAAGTATTTGGTGAAAATATACATTTTAGGTCATTTTTACATTTTAAGTCATGTCTATCTCTTAATTACGTGATCTGGATCTTACATTTATGAGGAAAATATTTCATTATTATGGTGCTGTTTCGTCATGTTATGTTTGTGTTATCAGTCATTCAATCATTGATATTTGAAAAGAATATGTCCGTTACCTTACAGAATTAGCTACTTTTTTTCTTGACACTGGGAAATATGGATATGGATATTTTTTTGCATTTCAAAATCAGGCATGCATCCCAGCATCATTCAGATAAAAAGCAACACTCTGACCTGCCCGACTGTGTTCTGTGCACCTTCAAGAGCAGAGAAAAAAAACAAAAAGTGGTGCTTCATGGATATAAAACCAGACGTTGGAATTGCATGCAAAAGTATGCAATGCAGTGTGTTTACAGTGAATTTGTAAGAAATCAGGTGACAGAATGTGCACAAAAGACAGTGTAACACTGTCATAACTATCAGAGAATAAGTTCATTTTGAGACAGTCGTAAGTGCTTGATGAGGTCTCTGCATTTTTTTCTTTAGTGAGTGCAATAATCTTCTGTAGATTGCACCTTTTAAGAGGTCAGTGTATTTTACTTTAAACATCTTTGGAAGCATTTAACTTTATCTAGATTGATGCCTGATACAGTAGGTTTTGGCTAGATTGCTGCTTTTTACAATCCTGCATATCATGTGTTTTTGTCCTCTTATGTAAATTCAACCTTTGTAACCTAACCTGGTTATATAGTCTTTGATTTATAACAGTATAACACACATCAATAGAATAATGTATTTGTTTAATTCTGTGCAGGTATCTTAAGTGCTTTTGATGTGTTTGTCAACAGTTATAACTGAACTGATTCTACCTGTTGGAAGCAGGTGTAATTGATGATATAGTATAAACACTGTATAAATATAATATATATTTTCATAGAAAAAGTAATAATTGTTTACAAAGATTGTATGTAATGTCATTACATGTAATGCCTTCACATCTGTTTGCAACTGTATTATACAGTGAGTTACAAACCATTTATTATATTTTTATATAATGTCTCTAAATGTTGAATGGTAAAGCATTAAGTTAAGTGTTACAGATCACTCAGCATTTTACATATGTCATCATATTTCCATGTCATAAGCAGTTAGAAAGGGTGTTGCGTACCCTCAGAGTTTCTTACTTCCTCATATCACAATGTTTTTGAGTCAGATTTGACCAAATAAAGAGGAAATAACCTCACGTTAATCTTTCTTCATTTCACATCACCAGCATGTCATGCGTCTTTGAGATCTGCATCTTTAGTAATTTTGATAAGATCACTGAGTACTGACACTTGATTTGTTATATTTTTTGAGAGAAACAGCAAAATGCCAGAAATTCTGTTTTACTTTTGTCTTTTTACCCTCTATTTGATTGTAAACACAGAATAGGCCAGGATTAACTCAACATGACTGCTCTCTGTTGGCTCTCCTCTGTTTTCAGAATGCATAGGTGTGAACCCGCTATCAGTCCCTCCAGCCCCGCTCACCAGCTACAAGAACTTTACTCTCAAGTTCCACAAGTAAGGCTTCATTTTTCACATGGTTTCAGTTTTTCCTTGTTTGGCGTCCTTTGGTTAGATTTATCTCTGTAGTATCTGATGATGACATTCAACCAGTCACTTATCTCTGCTGCGCACGCAAACTGATGCATGTATTCGAGAGCACTAAGACATGTTAGTGTTTACAAAAACACACACTCAGGTATGCAAGTCAATTACTCTGGCAGTGTGAAATGTCTGCTTGTCTCTTCCAATCTGTGTCTGCCCTCTCTTAATTGATACAATTTTTTTTCTTGCTTTTTTCTTTTTTTAAGGTTCATTAACGTCACCATAGAGTTTCAGCTGAAGGCGATCAATATACAGACCATCATCAACAATGAGATCCCAGACTGTTACACTTTTTACATAACGGTGAGCATTAAAAGGCGAGGACATATGCATGCATGATCCAGAGGTAATGGATAACAGGCTGGTTAGAGATGCTGCCTTGTTCTCAAAGAATTGATGCACATGATTCAGAACACTTGAGATATCCAGGGGCAATGATGATGGATTACACTGGGTTACAAAAAAAAAATTTTGTAAGTTGTCTATGTTTTTTCAACTGAATTAGGACCATTTTGCACCGCTGAATCCACAAATGACATCCATTTTTCTCAATCAGGTCAGGTTTTTATGCTAATTTGATTTTGAAAAATCCGATCTTCTGACTAAATTGATTACATTTTTGTGACATTATCAGTTGATTTTCGTTAATATTTCTCATCCAAGAAAGGTTTTAGGAGAAAAAAAAATCATTTTCTAACAGAATGTATTAATTAAATGTTACAAACTTCAATTTCTGTAAATTGAATAATAGACATTGATAAAGGTAAGTACATGTAAATTGAACATTACGTCGTCATTGTGCAAAATTCAGGGCATGAACTTCCGTTTCTTCGAACCCCTCGAATGCTCAGCAGCAGGGATGTCTCTCTTCAGAGTCCAACAGTAATCAGCCATCATGACTGCATCCCAGCGTCCCTGATACCTGGTCTCCATTTCTTTTATGTCCTGATGGAATCTCTCCCCCTGCACTCATTGATCCCAGATTCTCAGGAAACCGATCCATATGTGAGAATAAGTAATGCATTTTGATGCTCATGTTGCATCCAAGGTTTCTGAAAGCAGTCAGCATATTGGTGACAAGTTCTGCATAGTTCCTGGCCTTGTTGTTGCCAAGAAAGTTCTTCACGACCAGAACAAAAGCCTTCCATGCTTCCAGTTCCACTTTGCTCACTGAGTTTTCAAACTCAGGATCTCTGATGAGCTGACGGATTTGAGGACCATCAAAGATGCCAGCTTTCAATTTCTCTATGGTTAATCCTGGAAAAGCATGGCACAAGTAAGTGAAGCAGCCACCATCCTTGTCTAGAGCTTTGGTGAACTGTTTAATCAAGCCGAGCTTGATGTGCAGCGGTGGGAAGAGTATCTTGTCTCTGTCTACCAGAGGATTGTTGATGATGCTCCTTGCTCTGCAAGGCACCAATTCCTCCCGCACAGGCCAGTCTTCTTTGTGTAATGCTGAGCAGTGTCCCTACTATCCCACATGCACAGAAAGCATGGGTACTTGGTGAAGCTGGACTGTTGTCCCAACAAAAAATTCACCATCTTCAGGTCAACACAAATAAGCCACTCATGCTGATCATAACAAATTTTCTCCAGCACATACTTCACCACTTCATACTTCTCCTTCAGTGTAGTCGAGGGAGCAAGGGGTACAGAGGCAAACTGGTTGCCACTGTGAAGCAGAACACATTTCAGCGATCGCTTGCTGCTGTCAATGAACAGTCTCCAATCTTTGGGTTCATAGTGTGGCACTCCAAGCTTGTGCAGAAGCTGAGCAATATCTGTACAGTACACCAAGTCCTTCTCTTCAAAGAAAAAACGGAGGAACTCTTGATGTCTGTTGCGGTAAAAGGTGATGCGAGCACTGTCAGAGAGGAGGTTCTTTTCCTTCAATCTGGATGCCAATAGCTCGGCAGAGGACTTTGACAAGCTGAGATCGCGAACTAGATCATTTAGCTCCTTTTGGGGAAAAAGGATGTGGAGCATCATCATTAAGAACCACTTCTTCTTCTTCATCTTCTGGAACACTGGAGGAATCTTTGTCACTGATGTCAGGAAGTTCTCCAAAGACAGGTACTGGAATTTCATCACAGTGAGCTACAGGACGATGTGCTGATTCAAGATCAGGATACTTGAGGCTGCTTCGGTTCTTTCTGGTGATCCCAGTCACATCAATAGCGCAGAAATAGCAGTCAGTGACATGGTTTGTCGGCTCCCTCCAAACCATGGGAATTCAAAACTTCAGACAGCTCTTCTTGCCTTTGGTCCACTGACGCAGATACTCGGTGCATGACTTGCATACCATGTGTGGCGCCCAAGCTTTATCCTGGTCACCAATTTTAATACCAAAATAAGCATGGTAAGCACGCTTTATGAAACTTGTGACTAGATTCCTGTTAGGAACAATGGTGTATTCACCGCAGATGTAGCAGAATACGTCAGGCTTATTTTTGCAAGATCTTCTAGTCGAAGCCATTTCATTCACTTGTAATATTAAAAAAAAAACAATTAGTCATAAGTTGGCACATGCAAAATCTTCAGAATTTGTTTATTGCAAGAAATATAAAAGAATTTTGCATCATATGACGTGAAAATACCCGTACATGTAAACAAAAATGTCAAAAAAACAAATATGTAGCTTAGTTCAGAAAGTTGACCTGATTGAGCAAAACCAATGTGATTTTTGGATTCAGCACATCAAAATTATCCTAAATCAGCTAAAAAAAACTTAAACCATAAATTTGGTGTTGACCAGTGTTTTACATATAACAAAGTTGTGTTTATTCAACTGCTGAGCTTGACAAAGAGTATTGTGTTTTAAGGAAATTACAACAGTGCGCGTCCTGTGATTTTTGCACAATTTCTATTGTTCCATTTTATGTTCAGTCTCATCTTAATAACTAATAATGTGCTGCAGAGGTTTCCTCCTACTTAGACATTTTGTGGAAGATGATGTAGAAATGACTTTACCTTTGTGTCAATCCACAGAGTCTAGAGGACATGACAATAACCTTACACAGATAAAATATGTTCTCGTTGAAGGACACTATTTTAACTGCTCAGTTGTATTTCTTGTACATATTGTATCCCAACATTATGGTGTAATTCAAAGCCTTCTCTACAGTATTTGGAGAGTACCAAATACCAAATATTTTATTTTTATTTTGTTCATATATAAAACAGTCAAACCTCAGAAATATCTTTTTTGTTAGTTTGTTTAACTGCATAGTGTATGCTCCACTTTATGTCATTCAACCCTTCAAAATTTCTGAATTAATGTAAGCTGCAACTGTGCAACTACATGAAAGATTGAAGCCCCAATCAACAGTAGATTTTATTATATAAACTGTATTTTCTAAATTACTACAGTTTCAAAAGATATGAATGGTCTGCTGGTTGCCTCTCTCCTTCAGATAGTCCTGGACAACAAGGCTCACAGCGGCATGGTCAAGATCCGGTTAGAAAACCAGGCAACCATAAAAGAGTGTAAAGACCCGAGTGTCTCTGGGCACGGTAAGACAACACATGAATGGATGAATGGGTCTTGTAGTAGTCATAGATATACTGCAGTATATATGCAAGTACAAGCATACAAGAGAAAGATGATAATGAACTAGTAGCAAGCTTGCAAATGTGTTTAAAAACATGGCAGGATTTTTACTGATGCTATTACATCTAACTGAAACGCTGCTGACTCCTCTTCTTTCTTTCTTCTTTCTCCAGCTGAGAACTACACCCGTGTAGCATTTGATGTGGCTGTCGCTCTGATATGCATGCTGTCACTGCTGCTGTGTGGACGCTCCATACTGCGAGGCATAATGCTGCAACAGGTACGAAAGGGAAAACCATGGAACAGAATGAGAGCTTTAAATAAGAGCAATTTCACATGCAGAATTATGTTGAACCAAAATCACTGGAAAAAGTGATTTAAAAAGCCTAAAAATTATACCTTGTTGAACAATAATTAAATAAATAGATCAAATGAATATATCTTTTTATATCTTGCCTATATGAATGCAAAGTCAGTTAACAATTCACTGCATATACACTCCGCTTACTGTTATTTTATGTGTTCTTCAGGAGTTTGTGCAGTTCTTTAGGGAGACTCTGGACCGTAAAGTGTGCTGGGCAGACCGGATGGAGTTCATCAACGGCTGGTACATCCTCCTTATCATCAGCGATATCCTCACCATCACTGGTACCGTCATCAAAATTGGCATTGAGTCAAAGGTGCGTCCTGTGACAACCTTAAAGGAGAACTTTGATATTTTTCACCCTGGAACTTATTTCCTTTGTTTCAGGGTCTAACAGATCACTGGAGACAACAATTTTTGGACAACTTGTCAATTACTGAGCGACATTGTCACCCTCTGCTGGGCAACAGCCTATGATGCACCATATAGGGCCATTGCACCCTGTTAATGCATGTCACTGACAGACTCATATTGTTGTTAAAATGGTCTTGAACATTATGACATTTTCTGACAAAGACAGCTATGGAAAGCCTTGTGGCTGTTCTGCCACAGTGCAGAACATTGCTGCATGTGCAGCTGTGAATAACTGTTCCTGATCTTATTGATGACACTAAGCTACAATTTCCACAAAGCAACACACTCTGCACTCTGCTCATCTCTCCAACTCTCATTCACGTTTCCATAGTTATCTTCCTGTAACAGAGCACTCTCACAACAGTCATGGGATTTCAGAGCGAGACTTCTCCTCTTGTTTCATGATGTTCATGGACACTTTTAACAACCATCTGAGTCTGTCAGTGGCAAAAACAAGCACTTTCAGTGGATGTACATTAACAGGGTGCAATTGCCTTTTATTGTACATTGTCACCTGTTTCCTGCCAACAAGCCCTATTGTAAGCCATCGCTGAGTTAAGCAAAAACACAGTGATTATTACTTTGTGTGTTCATTGTGACATTGTGCTGCCTGAATCCAAACTATCTTTTCTTCTCTCCTGTCAGAATATGTCTTCTTACGACTTGTGTGGTATTCTGTTGGGAACCTCCACACTCTTGGTGTGGGTTGGAGTAATTCGCTACCTCACATTCTTCCAGAAGTACAACGTAAGTCACAGATATACTGCTGTGCATCAGCTAATAAGCTTGTAAGCTGCTGTTGATTTAATAACTTGTCGAAAGGTGAGAAAATGCTTCTCTTAATGGGTTGTTGTAATGTAATAACTCCTTTTAATCTAGTGTCTTTGCTCACTCACACATTGTAATTTGATTTTCTAATGCCCCTGTGCCTCCCATAGATTCTCATTGTGACGCTTCAAGCAGCGTTCCCTAATGTGATTCGGTTCTGCTGCTGCGTTGCCGTCATCTATCTGGGTTACTGTTTTTGTGGATGGATTGTTCTGGGACCATACCATGTCAAGGTGAAACTGAAACTCTTGTAGACATGGATATTAACATCTGGTTATTTTCAATTCCACATTCACTCTCTTTTTAGTGTTTGATTGCTGCTGAGTGTAGTGTCTGTTTTTAGAGTTTTTCCACTGAAAACAGCTGCCTGCTGTGGCCGAAAACAGTAAGCTGCGGCCAAACAGCTTAGCAATGAATTGAAACACAAAGCTCAGTAACATTGTTCATGTGGTTGCAGTGTTTTCACACTTTCATTTGATACTTTGTTCACATTTGCTATTAAAATATTTCTGTTGAGATGAGATGAGAACTTTTACAAGAAATGAAGCCCTGTTATTTTCCATATAAACCCTGGTGTCTTCATGGAAACGACTCAGTAAAACAAGTTAAACCAAAAAAACCCCCAAACAAACAAAAAACTGGACTTCAATCATAGCTGTTCTTCCAGTAGATGTCCAAGTTGATGTAAGCATATATTACTGAAGTCAAATTTCTTCCATTCATCATTAACAAAGTTACCGCTTACTGTCCAGGGTGGAACATGTCTTCTGTATCTTGGTTTTGTAAAACAAGTTGAATTCACATGCATTTTCTAATATTTGCAGAGGTTTGATTGCTGTTCTCTCTCCCTCAGTTCCGCTCTCTGTCCATGGTGTCAGAGTGCCTGTTCTCTCTCATTAATGGGGACGACATGTTTGTGACGTTCTCAGAGATGCAGGAGAGTAGCACTTTGGTGTGGCTATTCAGCCAGGTTTACCTGTACACCTTCATCTCCCTCTTCATCTACATGGTGCTGTCACTGTTTATTGCCCTCATTACAGGAGCCTATGAGGCCATCAAGGTAGCAAATGGGTTTGACTTAAACCAGTTTATCCCTTCTGTTTTTTTATGACTGCTTTCATGGTGTCAAACAGAGAAGACACGAAATAAAAACAACAATAATATATTCTCTCTGATATTAACAGCACCAAACCCAAGAACCCATCCACATTACAGACCTGCACGCTTTCATAGCAGAGTGCACAGACGCCCCAAGCTCGGGGAAGTTCAGAGGTCTAGAGACATCGCCGTGCTCCTTCTTCTGCTGCTGTGACAGGTGAGGCAAATAGGAGAGGGGAACAAGATCAACAAAAACAATCACCTTTCTGATGATGGATTGGCAGGGACTGAGCATTTCTTTAGGAAATATAATAAATGAGTGTACTTAAGCAATGCAGCATTATTATTATTGTTGCTGTTGCTGTTGTTGTCGTTGTCATTGTCGTTATTAGTCTTTTTTTCCTGGCTGTATTTTTTTACTATCAAAATAATTAAAATATTGTGACTACAGTAAATGGTTAGATGAGCTGTCTCTTTTTGATTTCCCCCAGAACAACGACATATGAGGACGTCCTGCTGGTGAACTGAAAGTGACATCTGTGACCTCACTAGCCTCCCCTGCTGATCAGCTGAAAATGCTGCACACTCCTGACACCCAGTGTCTCCCTGCCAACATACTGGATCTAGGTGAAACCCTGGTGTTCATGTGAAGGAGGACTCACAATTAGCTGGACGAGCACTGTTCTTGTCAGACTTCTTATTTTTTTATTGCCCTTGACTCCATGAAGAAGCAACTGAGTAACTAGACCATCATGGATGACTAAGCACAAACATTTCTCTGTTCCTTGTTGGTTTTAAAACAAAACAGTATTTTTTTCCTTATGTATTTAATGATGCATAATGTTGAACCAGGAACAGAACCTATTGTTAAGACACTAAGTAGGGACAGGTACCATGATCAGGACAGCATTGGTGCATACAAGGTGCTGACTGATTGCGTTTTCCCTTTTATAGTGTTCCAAAATAGGTTACCTCCTGAGGACATGGCTCTTACTTCGGGGCATTTATACTTCTCACAAACCATAAAAAGGATAATTTTATCCTTTTTCTTACATGCAACTACTCTTTATTTTGAAATACTCATCTTTTCCTCTGTCATATCAGTTCCCAGTGGGACACATAAATTAATGCAGAATGAGGGAAATCAACCTTGTAGGTGTCATTTTTTAGACAATCAGGAAGTTTGCTTGCAGAAAAACTATCTGGAAAAAGGACCACAAATTGATTTGTTTTCCCTCCTGTGAGCTGCACCACCAATATAAAGTTTCAAACAGCGTCTTGAGCTGCAATTTTTCCGCACAAGCATCATGTTGTCTTCAAATGTGGATACTGTAGATGTGTTGTATTTTATTTGGTTGCTGTTGTAGATTGTATTGCATTTATCTATATAATGATAAATAATAAGTTGCCTGTGGTTCTGAAGACACAAATGCATCTTTAACAATGCCAAAGCATGTTAGCATACAAAGACTTCATCTGTTGTTTTGAAGCATGACTTGTTAGCCCTTTTTTTATCTGACTTGAAAAACTGACTTGAATTGCTTTACAGAGTACAGCAGGGTTGTTAGTAGATAATAAAAAATCAACTTAATAACAGTAGGGACATATTTGTAGGTCTGTAATGATGTTCTGTCATTCTGAATTATTGTGCTTTTTAGTGTTTTTGTCTTTTATAATGATGTCTTTTCTGAAACTGCAGCACTGGATCTTAAATTTCTGAAAGTTGTTTTTCCTTGTACCACAGAAAATGCACAATTAGCTAAGGTGGTCTCACAGTCTGGACTCAGCAAGGTGTTATAAGAATATAGTTTGTTTTGTGAAGGAGAGATTAACTTTGGTCCAATTAGTTGCAGGTCATTATGATGACAGTATTTTTTCCTAGTCATCTCATACTCTAAATAGCCAGCAGTATCACTTTCAAGCTAAATATAGTTTGATGGCAAACGTGTCAAATTCATCCATGACCTTAACTTTTTATGTCATCCATGTGTATATAGAGTATTACTTAGATGTATTTTTCCTACATCTTGATGGAATACTGTTTTTATACAATTTATCTGCACTTGGACTGTACTCAGAAATGCTAATATTAGAGACCTGAGTTATCCTGAAGGTATATACTTAGTGTTAAATTGCCAAGCTACTAATTAAAGCTTCCCGGGTCATCTTTGATATTGAATCGCTTTTATTTCATTTTGTGTCATGATGTTAGATTGAGCCCAAGGGACTTTGGGTGCAGTTCCTCTGGATTATCAGAGGGGGGAGCAAACTGTTCATGTGTCTGGATGCAGATTCACACAACTATGTACCAACGATCTATAGTTACCTACTTTGATGGCAAACAAAAAGGCCACAATAGAGATACAAAAGAAGCTTCTAACTGCAAAGTAATAGTTAAGTGTAACCTGTAGTCAAGCTCAACTGTTGTGAACTCGGCGCTGCAACACAGAGTGCTTGCAAAAGGGAAATTACAAGTGTGTGTGGGGGGTTTTTTTTGTTGTTTTTTTTTGAAAGCAGTCTCATATGATGAGCTCATTTCCTGCTTATTGAGCTTCCCAAGCGAGGCTTGGCAGCTGATGCAGCACATCTTTGACTTCCCTCCTACTTAACCTAATATCATCATATATAATGTACTGCTTTGAGAACACTTTGATGGTTCATATCAGCATATGAGAGAGTTTAAAGTAGCTAATAATGTAATGTTTTCAGCCATTTTCTTTCAATATTGATTATGGTGAACTTATTTTTCACATGATGTGTGTATGGAGGACTGATTTTACTCGGGTCATTTGTGTGTCTTGGCTGGTAATTGTCAGTTCAGTTGTAGTTTCAGTGCGCTAATGTTGGGTGTGGTCCTTTGTTGATGCCAGCTTGATCTCCGCTTGAACTGAAATGTGCTCCAGTCACTCACTTGTGATTTGCTGTTTTGAGGTTCAGGGCATTTTATATTAACAAAGCACCTTAGATCAAAAATGCAGGCCTGCAGCAGCAGCAGTTTCCTTTTCCTGTCTTGAATCTTACATAATGGATCACTGTTGTGTTTGGTGTGTCAGTTTGTCTGTGTGTGGGCTTGCATGGTGTGTTTTGTGCCACAGGCTGTGTATGCAGCTGTCTGAGCTATAAGGTGTTTGGGCAGATGGGTGACCAGGTTACACTAAAGAAGCAGTTTTAAAAGAAGTTAAGTCTGTGTATAAAAACCTTTTAGATTATCAGTCCATCCTAATTCTGTTATGGATTTCTACTGTAGCACAGTACTGAGCCACACCCTTGTGTAACCACATTATAAAGCAATCTGAAATGGATGGGCAGGATGTGAAGGGATTTAGTAGCTTTTTCAGGTCTGGGATATAATGATGGATGCTATTAGTGCCTACATAAGTCAAATAAAAGGAGAAACAGTTTACTGACACACTTTTGCCCATGAATTAAGAGTTAAGAGTCTTATTTGCGAATATATTTTAAGCTTGTTTTTAAAATGAGAAGCTGCAATTTTAAACTGTACTTTAAAATGAGTTGAAGTTGCAGACTGCAAAACTTGGGTTTTCCCCCTCATTCTGGTTGGGGCCCCTTTGCTGACTGGAAAGGCTGACAGGATGCTGATGAAATTGTTGCCAGAGTCCTGTAAAGAGCAATGATGGAGAGACAGAGCTGAGACATGACTCACACACACAAACACAGACTCTCACTTTTTATTGAGCCATATTGAGAACTTGTGCATTGATGGGTCTGTGGTTGATGATTTCTGGTAATCCTACATTTATCTGTTCAGTCACAGAGGTGACTTTTCTTTGCCCAAGGCTTTTTCTTTCAAATGTTTTCATTTTTACTTCTGGTCTCTGAGGTTTACTAGAGGAAACAACGGTTAATGTCATTCACTCATTCAGTTTCTGTGAGTTGCAACAGTCTTTGTATGTCTTCTCCCTTTTCATTGATTTCTATTGTGGAGTCTGCAGCTGCAGCCCAGCATTTTTTTAAAAAGCATTCAAGTAGCCGCTATTGTGAGCTCGTACCATAGGGAAGAAGACCCAGCACTAAAATACAAATAAAGAAAATGGACCGTGTAGATTTTAGAGATGCTTTCTTCTCAAAGAATCAGTTTTATGCAGGCATACCCCCAACAATCCAAATCTCAGGAAAGAGAAAACCCTCAGTATGTGTGAAGAAGGATGCATGAAATTTGGTGTCTTGAGTTTCATTTTAAGCACAGGAAATAAAAATGTGGGTGGAAGAAAAGGGAAAAAAGTGCATGTTGAGTATTTGCACATTATTGGAGTTACAGCTTCTGAACTTTTCATGCCTAATACCCCAAAATAGAGATTCATGGGAAGCCTAGTTTGATGAGCGTGCATTGCCCTTCCAGCTACTTTTTTTTTTTACTTAGAACAGAACTAGAGAGACTCCCACACTTGACCTATATAGTGGGTAGCAATGAAACAGCGCAAATAGTGAAACCTCATTGCACTTCCATTAATTAAAATACTCCTAATTTCCATGTCAATAAGCCCTGGAGTTGTTTCACATGTTAGAGCTGCTGTTCCACATTCTTTTTCCAGCCAGGTACTAATAATTTATGTAAAAATTACAAAGTGCATTATGGAGAAAATAATGAAACAGAATAAAAGCAAATACAAGCCAAAACAGTCAGTAAAATAATGTTAAAAGTGGATAGATGAAAATAAAAATCGACTAAAGCACATTGTGCATGATGACACTATCTTCTATTTGACTAGACCTCTTCAGTGGGAGCCCTATTTAAGATGCCTTTTGATGTTTAGTATAACTTAACTGTAAGATCATATAGTATTTAGAGACTGAAACTATTATACTTAGTCTTGTCATCCTCTCTAGAGACAGAAACGAACAACAGTAATCAAGGTTTTCTCAGTTTATGATTAGAGACTAAAAATCATATGTATTAACGTGCTGCATTTTTACCGGTGAAACAAAGCTGTGCTGTACATCTACAACAAGCAGAGAGTATAACACTATTAAATATAAACAGTAAAATTAAGTACACTCCTCAGGGAACACCTCAAGGTGGCTACGGACCGCGGACCCCCCATCCCCTCCCCCGCTTAACCAGACAGAGCTCGAGCTTGGTTTGAATTTGACGTCACTCCTGCTTTGCATAACCATCAGTCTGGCTCTTTTGATTGGACCGCCAGTGCGATTTAATCTGCATTTTCTTTTATGACCACCACGCTTCGCCTGTGTTCACTCCCCCCTTCTTTCCCTATGCCCGGGTCCTTCTTTCATGAAGGGAAGTAGCCTGCCGCCACCAGCCGCTGCCCTAACGTGGTGGGAAGGACACAGAGAGGGACGCTTGCAGCTGACTGCGCGGCTCCATTGTTTGTCCGTTTAAATTTACGGCTCTGCCTACATATTAAGTGAATTTTACATCAGTGCTGAGTCGAAAGGGAGGGAGTGTTTGGGTTTTTTTTTTCCAGGAATCTTGCAGAGCGGAGTCGACGGTTGAAAGGTACGGGGGATTTACTGTTGTAACGTTTGTAGCGCGAGCGAAATTATTGAAGTTATGCTGTTGTCGTTTCTATGTATTATTTTAACCGTTAAGTACCTTAAAATGAGAGCATATCTGGGTGAAGCTCGCCCTGTTTTTAGCGTGTCTTTCAAACTGACCAAACATGATTTGTTTTGGAGCCAGACGCCCTCTTTGTAATGTGGTGCGGCCAGTTGGAGGCTGGGTGAGATGATGGAAGTGTAACGTTAGCATGACACGGAGCGGTTGGGCGGTGGTATCAGCGTGTGTTTCACTCCCGGAAAACCATTTATTTGGGTGTAACAGTGGCACGAGACTCATATGGCATGATCTTGGCTGTACCAGGTTCAATTAAATGACTCGCTTCGTGTGTTTCTCTCAGCCAGCTGCCCCCAGCCCACAGCGCTATTGTTCTGTGAGGCTACACTGGGCCTTTTGCTAAACCTGGGAGACTTCAGCGTGTTTGTTCCCAGAGACAAACGATATTATTAAAGCTCCACTTGAGGCTTAAAAAACAAAACACCCAGTGTCTCTCAAAACAATGGCTCCAAAAGTGGGATCCCAGGGCCACCTAACGGTCCTTGGCCAGGACCGATCAACATGATATGCAGTTTTATTATTTGGGGAATATTGTAGGCATGTAAGGAGGAGAATCAACAGCATGTGTCAAATGCCTGCCTGGAGTCCTGCCCATGTAATGATCAAATGGATGAAATACCTAATCTGAGCTTTTAAATTTCCAGGTTATTTGGGTTTATAAATATGTCTTTTGCGTACAGATGCTTAAGATAAATTGAAATCTTCTAAACTGAATTTTTGGCTGAACACCAAAGTCATTCCGTGCCTTCGCAGTTGTTTTTTCCCATGACAACTATCTTCCTTGTTGTCATATTTGCTTCTCTGCACATAGAGTGATTTCATTCTTGACTTGGCAGAGCAATGTGAGGAAAAAGAAGTGTAGAAAGGACAAAGGCAGACTATCAGGCAGTATCTGCAGATCTCAGAGATAGAGGGACACTGTTTTGGCCGAGAGTCCACATTACATAATTGTTGTGTTTTGGACTGTGTGGGTGTGGTGGGCAGGGTTAGAGACACTCCCCTTGGCTTCGAAACTGTATTTGACATGTAGACATTCTGTGGGTGGTGTGTCACCTCCTGAAAACCACGTGCTACTGCTGCCAAAGTGTGTGAGTTGTTGCTGAGGAGTTCATCATCACCCGCGTGTGGAACCAAGTGTGAATGATACACGTGCATAGACGTTCTCTCCCTTTCCCCCTCACACCTTTCCTGATTTTCTGGCTAAGTACTGATGTTGTGTCCGATTTCAAAGACAGTTTTTTGCCTCAGTTTGAGGGTCTAGTGTGGCCTTGTGGCCCTTACTAACTCTTAGTCAACTGGGATAATGCCCAGTTGCCCAGCTGGGATAATGTGTGTCAGTAATCTAAAGGCGTATTAAGTTGAATCTTGTCAGAACATAAAGTTGAGAGATCTCATTTAGCAGCTATTTGTAGGTAATCACTGACTGTCAACCATCAAGTGGTTAAGTGAGACCTGAAAGATACTTACCAATGCTCTGATGATGCCAACACTGGTGTTTTCTTGACATTTGCTTCCTTATTGTTTTGACTGAAGACCGACAGACCAAAAAAATTATTCCAAATTTAAAACTTGCTTTGAAAGTGGAAACACAATACTTTGTTGCTGCAACAAAGCTATTTGCATATGCTAATCTATTGTATTTAACCATGTTTAATAGCTATATATAGGTCTAAGTATCTTCAGGACTCTAAGCAAAACATTAAGGTTCATGGAAGCATCTTCAACCAACCAAATTTACTATTAGTTTTATTTCCAGATAAGCAGTAGGTTCTTGTGACACAGCCTGTGTTTTTACACCGAAAAGCCACTTCCTCTGCCTAGACCACCTTTTCCCTTTGCTATTCCATACGGCCAAAGTAAATCAGAATAATGGGCAGTGGGGCTCAAAATAATTTTTTCTGTGACCTCCATCCCAACCCACTTGAGGGACTTCAAGGGATTGGATAAGGTGATTTAAGAAGAAAGTTGTCATATTTGTGCAGTATGTATGTCACTTTCATAAACTGATCATTGAAACAGGAAAAAAAAAGTTCCACTGTGCCAATAACCACATGGAATTCGCCTTCATGTTTAATAGTGTATGTGTAAAATCAACAAATGTTGTTTGTTGTATCTGTTGGTTTACTAGATTGTCAGCTCAACTTCAACATTGTATGCTGTCTGCTAGTAATTCTGCCTTGTGAACTTCAAATTACGTACTTTTGAGACTCGGGACAGGTCTGTGGTGCCTAATGGTGCAGCTGCAGTTGTTTATTTCAGGCATGACAGTCTGAGAGAAATGCAGCTGGTTGACATTGCAACATTTGCGGTAGTGTGGCTGTTTAAAATGAATGCCACATACTAGGAAACAAATCAAGCCTGCAAGCCTTCAGTCTATGACTGAAATTCCTGGTGTCTGTCTTCACTGAAGTACCTACAATACCTTGAATGCTTTGTATTCAGTTTGTCAAAGGTTTCTTTGTTTTTTACAGGTATTTTTTTTCATGTGGGAGTAAAGTAACCTCAGTCAGCCTTACAAAGTTGAATTTTTTTTAATCTAAGCTGACACACCTTTTGAGCAAAAACTAGTTACCTACTGTCTGTAGTGTTAGCTTCTCACTGTTAAATGGTGTAGAATACAGTTGGATTAATACTCTTTAAGGCCAATGATTTGTGTTGTTTGTTCAGCTTAGCGTGGGTGCATGTGTATCAGTGCAACAGCTGTGAGAGGTTATGATGGTTGTGGATGTCAGGGTCAAGGGTTCAAATCTATTTTCCTGCACCATGATCGCACAGTATGAGAACAGAATGTGCTTACAATTACTCTGCTGTATTAACAAGCATCAGACATTTGGTATTTTTATAGTTATTAAGGAGGGGATTTTTAAGCTAAAACCATTCACATCTGGGGTGATGAAAACAATTCCTGTCGAATTCAAGTGGGGAAAGGAAGGCAACTTCGGTGTCGTCTGAACTGATTTGCTTCTAGCCCATTCAGAATGGATGCAAATCTTTTTGATTGTCTGCGGGCAATAAAAAAGTTAAGCATGAAATTGCCTGCATTTGTTTGCATCTATCTGGCTGTTACTGTCTGATTATCAGCTAACTGTTCCAACAGTTTGGTTTACTGAATTTCTACCTAGTAGAGATAGTGGTGAACATGGATCTGTAGGGACAATCTTTTGTATCACAGAGGTGTAAACACTTTTCAGCCTGTCTCCTATTTGAGAATTCGCTCAACAATTAGGCTAGCTAAATGGAAGGCACATCTCTGTAAAGGGCACAGCATTTGCATCTGCTTGGAAGTCAGCTGCTTTTACAGCCTGCAACCAGTGTCAGTCTCAATCCAAAAGTCATGGAAATTCAATCCCTGCCTGGTCCACTGTGCATATGTTTAGGATGACATGATAGGGTTAAAACCATATTTTACAATTTATCTTCCATGCTTGTTGTGGATCTCTTATATTGCTCTTGGCTGTTCAGCTGTGGGGTGGTGAGATGGTGTGTTGCTGTAACTCTCGTCACTGTGGTTTGGAGGCTGGCACTCTCCTGCCCATTAGGATAAAGTGGTGGACGCTGGCGCTGCATTTTTAGGCACTCAGTCTGTCTGGGGTTGTGAAGCTGGGCTCAGTGCACTGTAATTATTGAAAGAGTAATTCAGCACTTTCATCGTCTGTTTGTTAGTTCACTTTGGTAACCTTGAATGCAATCCCAAGACAGAAAGTTTTGTCATATTTGATTTGCAGATAACAGTGTAAATGAAACCTTACACTTTTTCAAAAAGTCAATTTCCCATATGTGTGTAGTTTGTTGCAATTATAAACTAAAGTCTTGTAAAGGTTTTTATTTTTTCCTACATTAAAATTAAATTTGTGAGAAACGCATGTGTCTCTGTGACTCAAAATTATATTGGATTATCCTATTTGCCAAGTGCAGCAGCTGTCTGTACTAAAGCAGTGGTTATATTTTGATCTTTTAGATATTGATCCAACACTGTCTGAGGTGGATCAAAGTGCACAAGAGCAATAATGGTGTACGTTTATTTGTTTGTTTCTGTTGTTGTTTCTGCAGGCTGGGCATATCATGTTAGCATCCTTTGAACCTCCTCTTTATATGCATGAGAAAGCCAATCCTTTGTACTTGGTAATTGGTTTGTGTGTGTTTGACACAGTTTAAGGGTGTGGCTATGAGTTTGGGTGGCTGTCAGAGAGGCAGGCAGGCAAGAGAGGTGTGGGATCACTGTCCATCTGGCCTTAGCTCACCCCACTCAGTCAGAAGCATAGTAACTGATCTGGCCCCCGGGCTTTCCAGCATTGTATCGACTATCTGCCTGTGTATAGCCAGTTGGCTGGTACACAGGAGGGTAGCTGCTGGCTTTAAGATGACATAACTAATGTCAACTCTGGCTTCTCTGCAGCAGGCTATACTTGATTTAATTGCTTAATTTGGTTATTTTGATTCTTTTTCCTTCAATTTAAGACATAGGGGGGGAAAAAACCAAAGATAATAAAATTATGCCCATAAAAAAGTAGCATTTAAGTCTGTTTCAGTCTTCATTTTTAACTTTCATTAGTTAGTTGAAAGTGGAAAGCAGCACAAAATATGGAAAAAGAGAGGGATGACATGGGGCAAGGGTTTTGGGTGTGACTTTCGTTCTGCACTATGCACGTGAGAGAGCGAGAGAGGAAGAACAAGGTGGCATAAGCAAGCCTAACCTGAACCTATTACGTTATGTATTATTTTGGTATTTACGAATTAATTGACAACATGGGGAACAGTAGATGGTTGCAGTTCGACCCCATGGTATCTTCCATTTTTAGGTTTCCCTATGCACCTGTGACAGTCTAGTAATGCTTAATGAATTTTAACATTGAACACGAAGGTCGACTGCATTTAGTACATTTATGTGATATGAGTTGTCTATCATATCTTATCTTGCCCTGGAGCCTATTCGATATCCCTTTACTTTTGGGTGAAGTTCTCCATGCCAGCTGCTCCTCTGTCCCGTTACACAAGTTAATCCTGTCAAAACCCACCCCCACTCCCCTAGGCATCATGGCTGTGGGGGTTACATGGTACATAGTGCAGACAGTTGGGTTCTCTGCCCATCCTCCCGCTCAGTAGTACCATAATGCTATACCCACTTGTGCATGCAAGCATGTTGTCGTCGTCCCTCCTTGGCTAATGATGCCAATCTACTGACTACCCTGCTGTTAGTGGCAGCAGGGCCTAGCCTGTGCCTTTATAAAAATTGTGCTGGGTTTACAACAGATTGTAACCCATTTTCCTCCTGTGGGAGTCCATCCCACTTTGATTGCCTCCCCCCTTAAAGGCTAACTGGCTTAGTCCACTTAACTCGTAGCCACATTTAACCACCTGCTCCTAATGGCCTCATTGAGTAGCTTACAGTCACTTAGCACATGTTAGTGTTCCATATGGAATTGATTAGAATAAGCTTTGTGGTCAATGTCAAACCCAATCCCCTCCTCGATGAAAGTGTTTTCTGCTAAGAACATCTGCTTTCGCCCATAGAGCATCCTAACCTCGAGTGGGGAGGGGGTTGCACATTGTATCATAAAAGTACACTGATTAGCCAAGAAAGTGCATATTAGCAGAGTATAGTTTTGGTGCAGTTTGGTGGATGTTTTTTCCAGGTTACCTGTCTTCAGGCACAATTTACAACAAAATAAACAGAATAAATTGGTTATTTATTTCTTAGGAACCAATTTTTTATTTGGGTTGCACGTTTATTAACATTTGAATTGTTTCTAAGGAAGACAAACATGGCATCGAAGGCAGCTTGCAGACAATATTATCGATAGATATTTTGTGTATTGTTTGTGAAACCACAGATGTTGTTTCATTGGAGGAGTGAAACCACCTTTAGGACATAGGGGTGAAGCATAATGCTACTCTGAGCTGTAGAATGGTGGATCTCTGTAAAGGTTTCATATATTTTCTTGGCTTTTATTCTTTTCTATTGTTGTGTTTTTATGCAATTTGTGGTTAAACCACCCCCAGCTGTTTAAATGGCTTATTTTGAAATGTAAAATATTGATGCTGTTTCTATAAAACATATTTTGTTCTTTGATAAATGGTCTTCCAGCCTACTGTGAATAAAAAGCAATTTTAGCCAGCCATAGCCCTTCCCTCTCTTGAGAGTTCATCAGATGGGGAAGGGAAGTGTCGAGCAGTACCACGCCTTCAGGAGACGTTTGTATGTTTGTAGATTGCATTGAATGCATCATCCATGGATCTTGACAACAGAAGTGAGAAACGGATAATTATTGTTGGAGTACTTCCTTTTGTATGGCATAATGTGTAAGGTACAGTAAGCTCTTTTAGTGCTTTGAGTTTTTTGTGAAATCATTAAAAATAGAGAGCTCAGAATTCAGGACCACAAGCTTAAATTGAGAGCTTGGAGAGCTGTTGTGTGACCTTTACTAGGTATGCAAAGTCTTTGTTTTAGTGAGCAGTTGTTGACAGACTGCAGCCCTCATTTACACAGCCTGTTCAAAGCATGTTGAATGTTACGCATTTTGCAGTTTTGTTTATTAGGGTATACACCTTTCATACAGCGGCAGAGGTAGTAACTGAGCTGAATCGATGTCTATGTCAAAACAGTGAGTCTGCAGGATGAGAAATGGAAATGTTGTTTTAAACATTCACTGCTGATTGTGGTTGTGTTTTTAATGTATGTACTTATTCCACATGTTTCAGTCAACAGAAAGTGTGACAAGCGGATACTCACATTGGCTTTTAACTTCATCATTGCAAAAGAAGTGTGCACCTGCTCTTCCAGGTACTCATAAAAAGCTTTATGTAGTAAATTGAAGAGGATATTACAAAGATGGCAACTTTTTGTGATTAGAAATGATAACGAAGCAGAATCGTTTGTTCCGACAGAGAAAAGTGCTTCAAATATGAACACTGCAAGCACAAATTTAAACATGAGAATGAAATTTTCCTGCAGCTCCTGCCACAGCCTCGCACCTCTTTTACTTTTGAACTGCCAGCAAGCTATCTGAAATCATATACTAGGGTGGTACTATGGCAGGGTACTTTAATTTAGAGTTTAAAAGTTTTGCAATATCTTTGCAATGCCGTCATCTGACATCTCTTTTGCGAAAGAATTCAAATGCCACCTTGCTCCCTCCTCCCCCGGTGTCCCACAAGAAATGGGGCCTTTTTGCATGTGTGTTGTCTCACCTGTTAGGCAACTTGCTGAAGAATGCATTTAGTGATTAATGAATGTTGTGATGCAGACATTCATCTCCAGTCACTCAACCATGTAAAGTTGGATCCATTTTGAACATTGTAAAATGTTCTACCCTCCAAGGACTCAGCTTAAACTTGTGCATTTATCTTTCCAAAAACCTAGAGGGGAAAAAGATATCAATGTCCCTGATAAGAGACCACATATATCTGAGATTACCATTAATTTGCATCATTACAGCATAGGTAGTACTCAAAATCAGATAGACAACATTTCATAGATATTGTGAATTTCCATTTGAACAGGTCTGTGCTTCACAAACAGAACACTGCCATAAGTAAATAATCCAATGGCTGTTTTGCATGGACACTATTGGTAGCTGACAGGTTATATCACCCTTCATTGGCTTGATGTTGGTTGTTTTTAACCAGGTGATGTTAAAAACCTGGGGACATGTTGGATCATTTTACTGCAAGGGAGATGGGTATTTCACACACAGTAAGAAATAAGCACAAAGGTTGATTTGTTTTGCCAATAATAGTTATTCCGATCTCTTCTTGAAACAGTGCATGATATGACTGAAAGTCTAACTTTCAGATTCCCCCTGAATGCAATGACCAGGCTGTATGTCTGGCTTTGTTAATGCAAAATAATCTTGTTGCCTCTGTCTCTGTTTTAACTCTGGAGCACAGAGCGCAGAGTACATTATGGCTTAGTGTTCAGCTTGCAAGGGTTTACCTTATTACTTGACTTCATTAATCCTAATAGGTGAAGTCACAAGTTAGTTTTGTTGTACTGATCTAAATTGGTGCACAAGGTCAGTAAATCAAGAGAGGAATAAGATAGAAACATTGAATGTCTCTTCCCTTGGCCTTGTTAGTATAATGGGCTACCCTCCAAGGACTCATGGTATACTGTGTTCTGTGTGTCAGAGCAGAGGGCTGCAAAGCCTCTTGATGTGCAGAGATGGGGGCCTCTATTCAGCAATGTGCTCTGTATGTTCACAGAGCTAGCTCAAATGCACTCTGCTTTTCTTGTTGGCATACTTTGAGATTTATGCGTAAGATCCAACAGCAGATTGAATTTCTCTACTTTCACTCTCCTTCTCTGTCACTCTAAATGTTTGTGCACTTAACAGTCAGTACTGCCATGTATGGTCAGATGGAACAACAGCGTTGCAAACATAAAGCCTCACATTTCTCCTGGTCAGTTTACCTACCCACTAAGATTGTCTCATCGGTCATTGGAAAGAGGTTCTGTAAATTTTGCTTGTAGACGTAAGTGTGAACGAAGGCATGGATTGGGACAGTGAGCAGTTTCCTCTTTTCTCTGCATTCTGGCCTGTTTGTCTGAGGCTAAAGCTTGAGCTCAGTGTTAGGAAAACCCCTTCTTTTCCACACAATTTGTTTTGCTTGCCATTCCACTGTATAAACTGACCACTCTCTTCCTCTTAGCCTTTTCTTTCTTGTCTTCCAGTATACTGTCTACTGCCTTTCATACTGCATACATGCATACCCTATGGATACACACCAGAAAAAGAATGAACAAACATGGAGGGACTTTATATTTCATTTGTTTCATTTGTAAACATAGCCTTACTCTGCTTCTTATGCTGCCAGCTGAACACTCCCAGATATGTAACCATGGTCAAGGTTAGTAGGCCAGCTTTAGCTTGTTTTTAATGTCTAGAGGTGCAGTTCTCATAGGAATGTAGTGATGAATCTACTGTTCCTTTTGGAATTGGAAGAATGCAGTAAATGGTGAGCCTCTTAATTTCAGTTTCACTTCTTCTTGGTCTGCATATGACCAAATTTGTGCAGATTACATTCATACACACTTTCATTCAACACATTCTTTGGTGTCTCACACACTGCCCTATCTGTGCACACGGCACACAAATTCACTGGACTTCCTCTGACCCTTTCACTCCTTATCCGGACAAGCACACGCACACACGCACGCACACACGCAGCCAGCTGTCACTATGTAGCCCCAAGGAGTCTTGAGGAAGTCAGCAGAGCAGGAATGTGGATGCGTTGGATGTACTCTTGATACCACTGCTGCTTTCGCTGTGCCCTTTCTACATTAATCAACTTGGAACAGATGCAGCATTGTGGCTATTTTGATATGCAAAACAGGGCTGCAATTAAAGATTACATTAATCAATAAATCTGTTTTCAATAAACCTGTCAATTACTTGGTGTGTATATATACTTAGACATAAAAACTACAAATCACACTTGAGAAGCTTTGCTTGACAAATGACTAAAAAGATGATCTTTTGGCAAAAAGTGTTTCTTTTTTTCTGTTGATTAAATAATTGCTTCAGCCCTAATGAAAGCTGCATTATGCCTTAAATGGGTGAAATATGATTTGGGTTTCCTTTACAGTTTTCTGTAAATGTTTAAATACTTTGTCACTGTTAAGAAACACAACTAGTGTATTTTGTCTTTACCATTTAATAGTTGCATACAACAGTTGTATGTTCTACAGATGACGTTGAGCCTCGGCATCCGTATCAACAACCTCACTGCCCCCACCACCACCATCTCCAACAGTCTGCACAATCCATTCAAACCCCTTCCTTGCTCTCAACACAGCTAAATCCCTCTCTGCTAGTATTAGACAGTATTAAAAGTGACCCATTTTGTCAGGCATCACTTCTAATGTCTGGACATGTAGAGCAACAGACTGAGAGATGGGGTACAACAGATGTAATTAAACTGCCTTAAGGCAGAGGTCAAGGGCAAGATTTAATGATGCACATAGCCATATTTCTTTATTGGAGAAGTGGAATGTAAATGCCACTGAGGCCACTGAGTTCTTTCTCCGTCTAGACTGACTCCCTCGAACAATCTTACCAAAGTCATGGCTGCATTTGTAAACACACTTTTCTTCTGCTTGGGCTAAACATATAATGCTGAAGTTGTGTCAGCCTTTTTGGGTGTTTGTCTTCATCCTCACAGCACTCTCAGAACATTGTAATTGTCACCAGGGGTATTGAGCTAATTGTAACATTAGCTATATGGAGCTGGCAAGAAAGAAGGGATGCTATGCACTAAATGTTTTTAAATCTTCAGTGAACTAGGATTTGTTGTGGAAATGTGCATTGAGAGAATGGCACGCAATAGAGGTTTTGTGTGGGGTTTTCAGCTTGACCAGGGAGACCATTTTTTAAAATGCTTCTGGTATTGTTGTGCGGTCATTTTCCTGAGCATTAAATCCAAAGATATAGCATGTTCCCAGTTACATGTCCACAGCTTGAAGAACCATACAGTCCTATACAGTTTTGGGGTGTTCTAATGTGTTTTAATGGAAAATGAATACAAGCATCAGCGCTGCAGAGCTGCAGTACTTATCTGTGCATGTAAATCCAAACACTTCCTCTCTGTGCTGTGACACATAATGTCAGCTTGTTAGACATGAATCCTTTACTTACCCAGAAGGGGGTCATTACATGAGGAATGTGATTCGTTTTGCTCTCTGCTGAGCCTTTGGCATTAGTAACTGGACTTGCAAAACTATGCAATGACAGGCATGTTAGAGTGGTAACAAACTTTTTATCTCACTGCCCTGTCAGAAGTGCGAAAAGAGAGACAGATTTGTTCTTAAATTTTCCAATTTTATTGTATGATTCCCAATTTGCTAATGGATTGAAAATCCTCTGGTTGATATAAATGGAGTGTTAATAATGGATTTTCACAATACTGCCTTACAGGCTCTGCACATTAGCTAATTGATCCTCACTTAAGGTGTGATATTTTCCTAAAGAAGGAACAATCCAAACATTGTGTTGGTAGGCAGGTTACTCCCAGAAGAAGAAGCAGAAAGACTAGAGGGCAGCAAGAGTGAAAATTGCTGTAAGGCAACCACTGAGTCCGGTGTGTAACTTCAATGCCTGAACCAAAGGGTAGGACTTAATCATTTTTTACAAGAGATTAGGGGTGTTTCAGTGGCTGTGTGTACAGTGTGGGTGTTTAGGTTGAGTTTGTGGTCCAGTTGTTATCAGCACTAAACTGACCAAACAAGTTATTCCAGAATTGGGAACAAGCGGACTGCTTGTGAGGTATTGTTGTTCCTAAATCCCAGTACATCGTTTCCAAAGTAGTTAAGACCTACAGAGACATCTTTACCTTGCAAACACGAGGGCAAATGTAGCAACACTTTTGGCTCTGGCTTTAAAAGCGCCACAGTATCGTTTTACCCCAGATGTTAATGTGTAACTGGCAGGGAAACACATTTTTTCTGACTGTTGAACAAGAGTGAGTTGTGCGTCTCCAAAGGACTTTATTTAAAAATGTCTGTTGGAAATGGGTCAGTTGGAAATGAATACAGATGCTTTATACGTCTTGGGGACAAAAGTTTGTAGTCCTTGATGATTATTCTACACTGAGGCTGTATAAATTCACTTGGTAGTCTTATGTCTGTGGAAACTTTTGCTCATGGAACTTGAAATTTTTTTCCATTATGTTCAGTTATCTGGCTCATGTATCATAACCCATTATGGCAATAACCACCTTTCTGTTATTTTGCTCTGAAAATGCAGAATTTGCTTTCTTGCTGAGTTGCTCTTATGATTATATGTTCATAATTAAAATGAACAATGAGAAAATTTACTTTGTCTAATTGCCAAGGCTTTGCTCTTTGCTAGCTTTTTATTAATATTTTCTCTCATTTCTTCTTCAATCCATCTTTTTCAATCCTAGCTTTTTTTCCTGGCCATTCACAGCTTTTACTGGCTAGACCATATGTGTAGCAATTTTCTGGAAGCCCATCTATATGGAGTAAGAACAGAAGTCACCAAGGGGTAGTAAAGATGACCAAGTGGCCAACCAAAAAGCATCTTTACTGCAGTTGAGTTCTCCTCCCATACATCTTCTACATCTCTACATTCATCTTTTTGCTTTATTTTTTCCAGTTATTCACCACATGTTCTTATACCATTTCGAACAATATTAATTCTAAGTTTTCCACTGGTGCTGTCAAGTAAGATGTCTCCCAGCTTACAAATCTAAATGATTATAGAATCACATGACAATTTCCATCTGCATCTACTCCACAAAGAGAGGGACAGTGGCCAACAAATAGGCCATTTGGAGCTTGTTTTCCACCTCCTCCACTTTTCCTTCTCCGTGGCCTGTGTGTCATGTCAGGAAATTGTGAACTCTCTCTTGGCTTTCAGCACTCCTAACCACAGCTTTTCCCCCCTCTCAGTTTCTAGACGCTGGAAGCCATTTGAAGCACAGTCACAAGTCATCAGTTTTTAGCTTTCTGCCCCATAAATGTGCAGTTTTAACCACCTATGGTTCCTTTTGTTGTGGTATTTTAATGGTAATTCCTTAGTTTATTTGGCATTATGATGCCTTGTGATTTTGCTAGTTCTGTTAAATGGGTGGACTAGTCAATGAGGAGAAGAGTGATTAGCTTACAGAACAGATTTGTTGGCATTTCCCACTGCTTTCTTCCTCTTTCAGACTCCAGACCCAAATTCCTTGGTGGCCCCTAACAAAAATGGCATTTGTGTGGCTTTTTTTTTGTCATATGATTTGATTTTATGAGTATTTTAGAATGATGCATTCATACCTCTAAGAAGGGGTGTTCAGTAAAATAAAATTATAGACATGTTTGTGATCCTTATTTTGTTGTTGTTGTTCTTCTACAGGGTGCTAAAGTGTGAGAGGAACTGGCCATTCAAAACAAGAGACAATCCCAAGACGTTTGTAGCAAAAGCAGTTACATCAGCACCCACACCTTTTAGGAGGAGGGTATGAAACCGGATGGGGTTACCATGGAAACCACAGACCCTACTGAAGCTGCAGCAGTAGCTGAGCCCTCCTCAGTGCAGGACAACATATCAGAGCAAGCTACATCACAACCAGAGGAGGTTGTAAATGATGCAGCAGCTGGGGCTGCGCCAAAGACCAATGGCAAGCCAGTGGCAGCAGACCCCAAAGTCAAACCAAAATCCGTTGTAACTAAAAGACAGCCCACAGCCAAATCTGCTGCAGCCTCAGGATCCAACTCACGGCCAGGTACTGCCGTTCACCGCACAGCAAATGACGTAAAACCTAACAATGTTGCTGCTCCTGCTGCAGTAAAAAAAACAACAGCAACAAAAGCAGCAGCAGGGGCTGTACCTAAAAGACCAGTGGGGATAGCAGCAGTTTCTTCCATGGTGAAGAACCATACGAGAGTGCCTGACAAGAAGCCCGTTGGACCGGCCAGGACTGCCTCTGTTGCTGCAGCCACAGTAACAAATGGTACCAAAACAATACCAGTGGATGGGACTGTGAAGAAGTCAACGGGGGCTGAGACTGTCAATGTAGCTAGACCCAAAACTACTGGTAGGTCTGAATGAGATGAGTAAAACTAAATTGAAATTAAGTCATAAAAAGATATTTTATATATATATATATATTTTATATTGTGTCTGAAAATGTTTAATGCAACTGATGTATCGATAACTTGCGTTAAAACATTGTTGGTTTTTAAATTTCTATGCAATCTTATTTTCATGTTGTTCCACTTTTTGTTTTTGTAGCTACTACCAGCAGACCTGTTGCATCCACCGCCCCAAAACCCAGCACTCTGAACACAACAAAAGCTGGTTCTGCTACTGTTTCAAAGACCAACAGGTATGCAAACCTATTCAACAAAAAACATGCAATAGTGTAATATAAACAGCCAGTGATGCTGTGTCCATTGGGTGCTCAAACACAGACACAACAAAGTTTGGCAGTTCCTTTTAATTTCACTCACAATAATACTTGTCTCTTTTTTTGTCCCCAGTCAAAGTGGTTGAGAGGCTGTCATTGTTTATCTTGATGTCCCGAAAGAGAGCAGTGGAGAATGATGTTCTTTGTGGTCTTTGGTTTGGGTCAGATTTCACTTTAAGAGTGTGAGTCATGTATGCAGAAATAACCTGAGACAGAGGGTCTTAATAGAGGCAGCGATAGTGAAGAACTACCGCTTTGTCCCAAGCAGACCCCCTGGCAGAAACTAGCCCCACCTCCCCAGGGCAAAGAGTTATTGACTCTCTCATACTGTGCTGGTGGTTGAGATGCAGCCCTGATTGGACTAAATGCTCTGAAAGACCTGCATTCAAATGCTCATTTTGAGTATTGCAGAGTTTCATAGTCAACTGGGTCATTTACTACCATTTAGTAGTAAAAAGCTTTTGTCAGTAAAGACTTTTACTTGAAAAAAATCAGGAAATACAGAGTTATATAATCCCCCACCAAACATAAGCTGGAAGTGAAAGAAGTAACAACAGAATTTTTTTTTCAAATACTTGTAATGCAAGTGTTCCAAGTTTTGAGTTTCACTAATGTGATTAGCATTGGTATAAATGAAGTGATCTTCTGGTCATATTTATCTGTTTAGATCCATAATACATTAAACAACTTCTCTCCCCAGGATGCTGTGTTCTGTACTGAGAGGATTAGATTCTCTTTTTACTTGTTTTTCCTCTTAATGATCTCTTATTAAATAAGCAACATGCTGAGTCATTGTTTCTGAAATAGGACATGGTCATTGCGTTCTTTTCCTGTAAGAAATTTCTTTTTAATTCTTTTTTTTTTTTTTTTTTTTAACTTTTTGTTTAATTCTACAAAACTCACCATGATAACCAAATGTAATATTCAATACTGTGGCACAGTTTAGATGGTGGGGTGATGAGGAGGTCAAGCAACAGGTGGCAGCTTTTGCTGTTCTGACGCGTGTGTGTATTTGTTCGACTTAATTTCATCCACTAAATTAATCAGTTGAGGCATTTCAAGTGGAAGGCATCTGATTACCATAGCACATCATCCTAAAGTTAATGTTCCTTGGCTTGTTTCCTGGGACTTGACATCAGGCACTCACCTCTCGGCTTGAGACACACAGAAGACAGGAGAATAGCAGCAGGTGTTTGCCCTTGTGTCAGATAATGTGTGTTGCGTTTCATGCCACCTGCGTGTGAGTCAGTGGCATCAAAACCTTTGTGTAGCAGCATGCTGGTGGTGAGCTTTTCAGTCAGTATTGGTGTTTGTGCTCGCCATCTGGCAGAGTCGGGCACTAACACAAACACACCTCTCTGTGCAAGCAGTGACTTGCATTAGTCATGGCACTGAAATTGATACACTAACAATCAATAGCAAAACATGCAGCATAATTTAATGAAGTTAAAGTATTTCTCAAACTGCTTTATGAGATTATTTAGCTGCAGAACAATAGCTATGTTGCCTCCCTCTTGTAATTCAGCATCTACTTGTAATTCCCACACTGGTACAATTTCTCACATAGTGCTGAGATGGAAGCAGTCATTGTTGCCAAAACTGTCACACAGGAAAACACATTAACATTTTCCAAGTCAAGTATCTGCCATTAAATCTTTAATTTGGAGCCACCTACGTTTAGACAACATGCCACGGAAAGTGTGTTAACATACACTGCCTCTGGCTAATGGAAAACCCGGCCCCTCTCATTAAGTATTAATGGTAATTGGCACAAAGGGAGGATTGAAAACATATTGGGTTTTTAAAAAAATGATTTTACTTATTTGTGAAGGACAAATATGATTTGGTAACAGAAAATAGGATTGGTGTTTAAGTAAGGTGGAAATAAGATTTGATAGAAGGGCATTACCGAAAAACAGGAAAACGTTGACTCTATGATGCGACAGTTATTTCAGATGTGGATTTGATATTGATTTGATAGTTACCGTACGTAACTGAGAAACACGTGGAGATATGGAGTCAATCAAGGATGTCTGGGTCCTAGTGGTCAATGAGAACCCTTGATAACTTGTGCAGAAGTCAAGTGATTTTATTTTTTTTTATTTTTATTTTTTTTAAACAAACAAAAAAACCTGTTTTGCTCTCCTCTCCTCCATACATTGGTTATGGTGTCTCACTCTTCATCCACCCCACCCCCTCTTTCAATCTCTCTTCTCTTCCTCCTCATTTTCTCTGCCATTTATACATGAACACCACTGGGCATTAGGCCAGGAACTCCTCAAGCCCTCACAGCCCATCTTCCATCTAGCTGTTGCAGTAGCTGCATTACAGAGACCGTGAAATTCAGCATGTAGTTGTGTATCATAGGAAGGTAAATGAGTATGTCTTCATGCTGCTGAATAGTCTGTAAAATAAATTTTCATTCATTTAGAACTGGTTTAGCTGTAATTTAATGTATCAGTGCCATTGCTTTGGCCTTTGAAGAATGGTTTGGCTTTTCACAACACACCTTCTTCTCACCTGTATCCTGTCATTTTCTGTTTGTCTCAGTATCTCATCTTCTGATTACTTGTCTTGTCCCATTGGAGATAAAACTGTCATTTCTCTTCAACAGTCTTGGCAGGAAGCACGATTACTTGCCTAGCAATAAAGACTCATGGCATCTATCACCGTGACAGTGGGTGCTGAAGGGCATAAGAGCCAACACTGTCTGCTTTGCTATTGCTAGGCTGCAACACTTGATCTAAACTCTCCACTGATCTGATTCAGGCCTCTACTCCTTATTGTCAAGGAGACAACACAAACCTTAGGAATGTGTGATCCTCTTGGGAAGGAATAAAGCAGCTGGTTTTGGACAGCCTACAAGCCAAACAAGGTATTGTTAGGGAACTCAATTTCCATTTGTTGTCTCGGAGTGGGGCCCTCAAGTGATGAGGGGAAAAGGGGCGAGGAAAGAAGAATGAAAACATGAACAGCATTTAATTCGTTCAAAGTATAGCTCCAACCAAGCTCTTTACTTTCTTTGTCTTGATTAAAAAGGAATAAATTAATCTGCAGTAGTGGGTAGGCTAAGGAAGTCTTGCCTCTCAGCTGTTTTTAGAAGTAACGAGGAAAGAAGGGGTCATGGATGAATGAAGTAGGTGTGTAGATGTTTCAGTTGCTCGCTGTATAAATGCCATGGGTGTGTTTTTGCATCTGTTGTAAACATTTGTGAATACTGACTGTAAGGCAAGCAGTAAAATGTATCAGCTACTTGTCCCTGAGCTGTCCCTTGGCCATTAAGGAGACCTTATGTATGTTCATCAAAATCTACTACATGGCTGTGTAGTGCCTCTCATTCTGTGTTTGGACTATTATTTGTATTGATTTCAACCATCTGTTGGCAGGAAATGTAATTCATACTAATAGACAAACAGAACCACCACCCACAGGCAGAGTGTGGAGTGCAGGCATTGGTCTGCTTCTCTCTGTCGTCGTCCCCCTGGATCAAATCGTTATGTGTTATGACTCATCATAAAACAATGAAAGGAGTGGTTAGTGTTATATTGCATCTGTGTCATCCTCTTACCCCCTCTATTTCCACCCTTTAACTTGTATGTTAATTTCTGTCCCTAATTTCATCATTAGTTTCACTCAATGTTCTCTTAGTGAAAGTCATTCATTCAGTTTTGTCTGCCTTGATTCCTGCTATAATTGAGGGAACCTGTGTGAATTCATATTTTGCTCGCAGGATAAGACATGAAAATATCATTAAGATACCCTTTTTCTTAAATATTTAGGCATGTGCCCTTTGCTCCTGTCCTATATATCTGCTTGATTGTTTTTCTTCCGTTGTTTACCACTGCCAATTTGCTCAGAACAGACAGAAGATTTGGGTTGTAATGTGAAGTGCAGGCCAAAAAACAGTCTGATAGCAGCCAATTACAATATCCCTATGAGTCCATGTCTGTGCAGTGGCCGTCTGGTCTTGGAGAAACAAATGGTCATTGTAATGGTTATTGTAATGTGGGAGTGGCATCTGTGTGCAGGCATGCTACTATGCTGGAAACCATCAAAGTCAGTTCGTCTTTGTCTAAATCATCTAGCATCAGCAGACCAAGTCCAAAGGAAGACATAATGGAGACTGTTGTAATTGGGGTCATACAGTTCCTTAAGGCAATTGCATTTGATTATGCAGCCTTTGTGGTTTTGTTGTTGTGAAACTGAATATATTTTGTTAGAAACATATGTTAAAATATTAACAGTGCAGAGATTTTTCTTTTTTTGTCTTTCTTAAACCTGCACACCAAGTGTCAAGCGTAGAAAAGAGCCTGCGGCTGATGACGTGCTCATTGAACAGACAGGCTTTGTTTGTAGGTTAGCCAATAGAGTAATGCATTGCAATACAGACTATGTCAAAAACATGGAGCCTGACAAGGCAAATTGTATTGTGGAGATTGATCTGCTTGGTTAGTCTTTTCCTCCAATAAGACAGAGTTGCTTCATCATCTGCCCATCTGAGAAACTCAAAGATGCAAATAAAGGATGACTGGAAGAATCTCTATGCATATGTTCTCTTAGTAAAGCAAAAGAGAGAATGTTTCCACAGATCCAAACCTTTCATTGGAAAGGCATAGATTTTAGGATTAATGTTTGACCTAAACCTAATGGGCTGTCTCAAAAGTATCAGCTTTGGGGTTTGGACCTCATTGTTGCATGAATCTCTGGGCTTGGATGGAGTTCATGTCTAATTATTTTAAAAGTTTAAGAATTTTCTTTTTCTTCCTCTGACAGTCCTCGTTCTGAGCCCATGCTTATTGTGTTGAAGTAGATTGCAAATGCAATGCTAATGACGCCCTGGAGTTCACATTCATGATTCCTTTTCCTTGTTTAGAAGGGGAGAGTATTAGCGGAAAAGAGGAGGGTAGGTAAAGGCGCTTTTGCTTGTTGTGACACTTTTTGTTCAGTGTCACGTAGAGGCTCCTCCAAACTGAGCAGTAGACCACAGGTGCTGTATGTGTATGTAGCTTTTATCTCCTCTTTTTAGCCATACACATGTATCTGCGATACAAAAGTTGTATTCATATTTTTTCTCTTTTCCTGTTGACTTTTCATTGTTTACCATTAACCATTAGTCTTTCCATTCAGTTCCCTTCAGCTCCCACAACTCTTTATCTGCTCATGTCACTGTTTGTTGCTTCTGTTGTTCTTTGCTCTAACTCTGCATTATGTATTGCCTTTTTCATTCTTCCTGTTTAAGCCTTTACTTTGAATCTTTTTTTCCTGCCATCCTCCTAATTTCACCCTATCCTCACCTCTTAGAAGTGATTGGAGAATGAAGGAGGCATTACAGTGTAGCAATAGATGGATGGTGCTGTGTTAATGGGTTTCCATTGTAGAAATTGCTTTTGTGGTTTACATTAGAACAGCTCATTTATTTATGCTCGTAAATGCATGTAGAAGGAGAGCATCAGATTTCATGTTTGAATCTTTGCTAGCAAAAAGAATGAGCAGCAAAAATGAAGCTGGTATAACTTGTTTTGGTTGTAAACATTTCCCTTTAGTTTTTTATGCCACCTGAATTGTGGTTGTCTCTCCTTCTCTGCCCCCAGACCTGCTACGAATCCCCCTGCATCTCGACCTGCATCCACAATATCTAGGCCCACCACAGCTACAACCAAGCCCTCCACCACTGCGACTGCCAAAAATGCAACTTCTAGAGTTACCACAGCATCCTCTACTGGCAGGAACACAGCGGCACAGCCTCCTAAAACTGTTGCTGCCAAGAAAGGTTAGAAATAAAGTATTTTTCTGACTAATGCACACTTCTGAAGCATAATTCCATTTGCATGCGGGTTGCATGAAGATGTCCTTTGGCCTTTTTTTTTTTTTAATTTCCAACTGATGATCTTATTGCTTGAGTTGAGTCACTTTGCTGTTTTACCTTTTTGCACCAGATGTCAGTCGACCACCTTCTGCTGCAATGGCTAAGAAACCCACAACAGCTACAACATCCACTGCTGCCAGAAAACCTGAACCATGTAAACCCACAGCCACTGTAAAAATCAACTCTGTCTCCAAAACAACAGTGAAGGCAGCAGACCCCAAGTTAGCCCAGTCCAAAGCTCAACAGCCTGCAAAATCTACTCCGACAAAGAAGCCTGTAGCTGCTGTTAGGTTCCCTGCTGTTAACAAACCACCCCTTGGCCGAACCCCACCACCCTCTCCAGCCACCAAACCTGCAAACAGCACCACCTCTCAGACAAAACGTGGCACCAAACCTACTCAGGCTGTTTCACCTTTTACAGCAGCCAAGAAGCCAGTGGTTACAAATGCTACCAAACCTGCTGTAGAAATACAGAGTGCTGCTGCAGAGGTAGCAGCTGCCACAACAGCGACTGTGCTAGCAGAGAAACAAATGGAAGCTCCCGTAGCTGGCCTGTCCTTACCACATGAGTCATCCATTGCTGCTTCTGCACCAGAGGTAGTTCCTTCCCCAGTCTTGGTTCAGGATACCACACCAGAAGTGGTGCCTCGGGAAACTGCTTCCTCTTCTCCACAAAGCCCTATAAGGACAGCTTTACCTATAAGGACAGCATCTCCATCCCAACTAGAAAGCACTGTTCCCCCTCTAACAATGCAGGAACAATGCCAGATGCCTGCCCCAATTGAGCCTATATTACTACCACTGGCCTCCCATCCTGACACACCTGAAGAACCTGTCTACCTGTTGACAGACCAAACCCCGTCCACATCTAAAACCCTCTCAGCAGCTCCAAATGCCATTACTCAAAAAGTTCCTTCCACCAATCTAAATGAGGAGGAGGAGGAGGGTAGCCAGCTGGTTTCTGAGTCTGAAATGAGTGGAACTACACAGCCCACAGAGGAGTCTCGTCCTGGGTCTGCTGGACCAGTAGGAGGGTCTGCATGGAGGGCCAGTGGTGCCTTGTTCTCTGAGCTGGATTCTGAGGAAGTCAGTGGCAGCCAACAGGGTGCTTCTGAATTGAGCGCCCCTGGTGTCTTGGAGGGCACAGAGAGCATGGATGATCTTGGAGATGGCAGTCTTAAAGGAGCCATTGATATGGAAGGAGCATCAGCGGGTTCACCTGACTTTGAGAAAGTCCCTGAGATACCAGCTAACGATTTTGATGAGGATGAAGATGAAGAAGATGATGAGGATCGGGTGTGTGACATGGATGTTGGTTCAGAGAGAGCAGATGAACCACAGAGACCTAGACACGACAATGATGTGGATGATGAAGAGGAGGATGAAGATGTAGAGATGGCAAGTGAGGGGGTGACCGAGAGTGGGATGGAAAGCTATGGGAATGCAGATGAGGATGACTTTGTTGACGATGAAAGGCTAGACAACTTGAACAGAGTGGTCCAGCCCCCGCCTCCCCCTCCTCTGCTACCATCTGCCCCAGCTGCTCAATGGGACCAACCAAACCCTTTTGCTGATCCCTGGGCAGAACCTCTTCAGCCACAGCAAGTTCTTGAGCATGTGGAGGAAGCAGGAGCAGCCGCAGCAAGTCCTTTGGCAGACCCCTGGCAAGCAGACTCTGAGACCCCAACTCAAACCCCAGCTCAAGCCTGGCTAGAAGTAGCCTCTGGTCCGTTTGCCCCTGAAAACCACGATGTTCCCCATCATTCCTCTGTCAAAGATGAGCCACAAAATCTAGAGGCACAAATGTACATGGATCAGTCCAGCACAGTCCCCATGCAAACACTGGCCCCGGCTCCCCTCTCTGCCCCAGGAATGTCTTTGTCAAGCACCCTGAGCAGCGAGACCAGCACACCAGAGGAACTTGGTGACTACAATGTGCAAGTCATGATGTTTTCCCCACAACCTGAACAGGACTACCACGATGTAGGAATCCACTTTGAGAGGGGAGAAAGAGAGGGAGAGGAGGAGGCTGAGGCAGAGACCCTGCCTGCTGATGAAGTGCTGGGAGGCCCTGCCACAGCCCCCACTTCCAACCCGTCCTCATCCTCAGTATCTGAAGATGAGGCCAGTGACACAGAGGGAGAAGCTCAGTTGGATGATTCTTTGGAGAGTCCAGCACTCACTCACATAACCTTTGACAGCCAGGCTACAGCCCAGCGTTGCCTGTCCACTGTGGAAGAGGGAGAGGAGGCTGAGATGGAGGAGGTGGAGGGTGGTGCCGGTGAAGACTCCACACCACCTTCAGCTACATCGTTGGCATCATACGGTTTTGACACCATGACCACAGCTTCAAACTCCAATGCCCATTCTACAGGGGAGAGCTGCATCAAGAGCCCTGGGATCTTCTCCCTGGAGGAGCTGCCTGAGGAGGCCAAGGAATCCTGTCTAATCCCACAGCCTCTCAGCCAGCCATGCCACGCAGAGCAGCAGTACATCGAATGTGGAAAGCAGGAAGCAGAGTCTGCTGACCATGTTGGGGAGGAAGATCCTGGGTCTGCAGAAGCTCTGGATCCCTTGTCAACACCTAATTTGCAGCAACCAGAGGAAAACCTAGATGACATCCAGCCTCCCTACTATTCTGCTATCTGTGAAAAGACTGAGAACTCTTTTGCAGGTAATGTATAGTTCATCATCTATCTAACAGCCCAAGTAATGTCCCCTAACTCACTCTGGTCCTGTTCTAGCCTCCCATAATATCTCACTGTTGTAGTTCTTGTTGTCAGTGTTTGTCCTGAAATCTCTGGGGGTGGACGTAATCAAAGTTAAACTAAAAAAAACAAAAACAGAGAGCAAAAAATGGAAGGTTTTTTCTTTTTCTTTCTTTCTTTTTTTTTTTTTTTACAAAAAGGATGGTAGTGGCACTTCTAATATATGATTGACATGATGAGTAAATGGCTTCAATTCCTGTATGTGCAATAGCTACTACTATTTACTCCTAATGTGTGAGTGTGCCTAACAGAATTATGTGGTTGCCCTGAACTGGCATTGATTGACTTGTCTGTTTACAGCTCAGTGGAAATTAAGCCTAACAAAAGAAATGTGGAATGAACTGTTTAACATGTTTTCATGTGTATTTATCCCAATACTTTTTACTGCACAACTGTTAACTGAAAATTAATTTCAACTGTATATTCTAGTTTGATTTTGCTCTCCTACCTTGTGATACAGGCATTCTTCCTTATCCCCAGTCACGCCTCATCTCTTCATGCACTTTAAATTGTAACCCAGCTTTTTTTTCTTGTGGAGAAATGAACAATAAAACTTTAAATAAAGATTAGATTTTTACCATGATGTACTCTCACTGTACAGTTTTATTCAAATGGGCACCTGAGGGTGGCGTGTAAGGCATACTTATGTTCTGTGGAACACCACTGGCATTCATTCTCACATTCAGGTCTCACAAACTTACATTTTTTGTACAGAGGCTTTACACATTTCATTATGTTACAGGCACTCAGTCAACCATGTAGTCCACAGCTTATCATTGCTTTTCTGTAGAAACGGACATGCAACTACATACTACATACATACACAAGTTATGGCCTTAACAACTCGACATGGTAAACAACTGAACTCGTACCCTAGCTCAAATACTTCACTGGCCTGAAACTGGAAAGAATCTGCCATGAGTTGATCATCCACACCACCAGACCTTCCCATCCATGGATCGAACTTCAGCATCTTCCACAGCAAAGAAGTTTGACGTCTCATAGTCCAGGTTCAGCGACCCAGCCCTGCTCATTCTGCTGCTATTTAAATAGCCCTCCAGTCCACCGTGGGTGTGTTGCTGTTTTAGCTCTTTTCTACAGCCTCTTTAAGCATTCTTGCTGCACTGTTCTACAGCATTGAATTAATGTTAACTTGTGCTTATGCATGTCACTGTTGCACAATGACTTGACTTTCATTATTTTACTTTCAACTGGTCTTTTCAGGGTCTGCCAGATAGCTTGGCTCTAGGACTTGATGCACCTAGGTTGGAATAATGTCTAGCCTTCTAAAGCCAAACTATTATTTTAGTTTCCTTGTGATGCTGGATGTCTATAAATGCATGGAGAGCTTTTGCATGTATCACTGGTTGACTAACTTCATTCACGGGTGATGACTGTTTAAGCTCGCAATAAGCTTTCCTGGTTGTTTATGTTCTCACCATGGTTGATAGTGATTGCATATACAGGAAGTTGGCTGCTTTTTTGTTATTTGTTTTTGCAATATCTATCTTTTCTGTGTCATTTAAAAAAAAAAAAAAAACTACATGTAGGGGAAAAGAAAATCACTAAATATGCACATTTGCTCTCTGCACAAATTGCCCTACCACCCCCAGTCACATCACTCTGGGTCACTATTTTCTGGCAATTTTACAATTTTGGGTTTTTTTAAAAAATACTGTTCTCCACTGCTTTGAATACTGAACAGGTGGTATCTCTCACTGCTGCACCACTTTCAAACAATGTCCCACTGTCATTAGATTAAAGTACAAATCTACAAGTAATTGCCAGTGGAGATGCCTGTCAGTTGCACTACTGACAGATGTTTGGGCTTGGCTTCACATTGCTTTACTTATTCCTTTTGCAAGAATGTGCCTTTAGAAGCCACGCCATTTCCTCTACACCCTTCTGCTTGTACTTACACTGCAATGCTGTCACTGTCCTGCTGCCTGTGACCTGTTTTATAACATCACGCTACTGTAATTCTCCTTCCCACTTCCTCTCACACACAGGCTTCACTGCACTGCCACACCCCCACCGCCGTGATCACACAGCATATCCCAGAACCTACTGTGACATCGTCAAACCTCACAGTGCTGCTGTCACCCCACCAAAGCTGACCTGTGCTGACCTTCCACCCAGGAGCCTCGGACAGCAGGCATTGAGCCCCCAGCTCCGGAGGCTTGAGCAACACCAGAGACAGCTGCTGGAGCTGCAGCAGCGCAGGGAGCAACAGAACCGACCACTAGAGGAGGCAGAGCAGGAGAGGAAAAGGAGGGAAGAAGAGGAGCAGAGGAGGAAAAAAGAAGAAGCTGAAGAAGAAATAAAGAGGAATAAAGAGAAAGCGGAGAGGAAAATGCGAGAGGAAGCAGGTATGACAAAGAAGGAAGAGGAGGAAAAACTGAGGAAAGAAGAGGAGCTTAAGCAGAGGCGAGATCTTGAACTGCAGCTGCAGCAGCAACAACAGGAACTGAAGCAAAGGCAGCAAATCATGCAGTGGCAACAAGAGCTGCAGCAGTCTAATAAAGGTCAGACAGTGCTGTTGTCCCCTTCCTCTGGTCTCCACACCATCTATGAAGCACTGGAGAACAGTGATGAGGAGGATGAAGATGAAGTAGAGGTAATAAAGGAGCTCAACTCCACAAAAGAGGAGCCTAGACAAGTGACATCAAATGAAGAGAGAGACAAGTGCAGCAGGATGACCGACGAAGACGAACAGCAAGACACATCATCCACCGAGACCCCTCCACCTCTCCCAGACTCCCCTCATACACCCTGCAATGTCTCCCACGGAGACAGAGATGGAGACCGCTCCTCCTCTGGTATTCCTGAGTCTCCAGAGCGACCACCACCTCTGGACCTGGACTGGGGGAAGAAAGTGGATATTGTCCAGCAGCTGATCAATCAGACCCTGCTGCTGAACAGAGATGGCTGCTCCTCCCTGCTGCTGCTGCCAGGGGGTGCAGGAGGTACACTAAGCCCCCTGGAGAGCAGCCTGTGGCCCAGCCTTCTACCTCCACTTACCCCACCCTCTGCCACAGTAACCTCCGTCAGTAGTTTCTCTCCAGAGGCCACTGGGAGCTCCCCACAGGGAGAGTGGACAGTGGTAGAGCTGGAGACACATCACTGAGGGACATGTGAGTGTGTGACTACATTCACACATTTGAGTACTGTTAAATATTAACATGCATATAGGGGAAAAAGTGATGTGGGACATGTGGGAATTTAAGACTACAAGAGATACAACAAACAGGGTGACTTACACATGCAGAGTAGCAATATACACAACTTAGCAAATTAATAGTATTAATAGTGACTTCTGGAGAACAGACTGAAGTAAATATTTTGATTTGGCAGTGTCAAGAAAATCATGAAAAGAAATTAAATGAAATTGATACACATAATATTTGTTAAGGAAGTGTTCAATAAGGCAATTCATCACAATTCGTGAAACATAAAAAAGACGTGACATGATAAATGATATTGATATACCCAGTCCTGTAGGTAGACCCATAACGTTGTAGTGCTGTAGATCAGTGGTTTTCAACAAGGGGTCACAAGCTAGAAGAGCACAAATGCATATTTCTGTTACACCATGTATATTTCTTATTGAATAAAAAAATGTAGAGATGCAGCGATCTGGGAGGGAATGATCACTCCTTAGCTGATCTGGTCACAACCTGTAAAGGGATTCAATGGCACAAATAGACAGGTTTGTTTTGAGGGATCCTCAGGTAAAAAAAAAGTTGGGAACCACTGCTATAGATTGATTCACTAGAAACAGGCAGGGATTTCTAACTGAACTGTAAAAACAAGCACATACCACATAGGTACCAGTGCTTGGTGGTGCTAAAGCTCAATTGTCAGTTTATCCAAGAATGGTTGCTGTTCGTTGATGCATAAAAGAAGCCTCAACACCCTCAACAAAGCAAATGGTTAGATTTGGACAGATAAAGCTGGGAATTGAATTAAGACCATGCTTGGAGTCACATCAGTGAGGCATGTCAATTTTCTAAGTAAACTGGGAGCATGGTGCAGATCTCTCAAGTCCATGGGTTCTACATGTACCCTAATTTTTATTTTATTTTCATTTTTGAAATTGTATTAATTCAGTTACTTTAAATTTTCTGCAACCTCAAAAACCTTGTGAGCATAAAGTGAAAAGTCTTGTGACAAGTATATTGACTTTATTCACGCTTACTTATTTTCCAGATATTTATCAATTAAAAAACAAATTTTACTTTTGTTGTTTTAAGCATGATGTTTTGAGTCAATCAGTATAATTTGTTAAATGGAAAAAACATTGTTACTCTTCCTAAATTTAGTATATAGTAGAGATGATGATTTTGACCCTTAGCCACAGTGTTTACTTTAATTAGCTTATTTTTTTTATTAGCATTGAAGTTATAAAATTTGGGTCTACACAATTTAAAATGTCCTTAAATAAGCATGTAAGATATAATGCAAACTAGCTCCAGGTAGCTGAAACTCCATATCTACAAACAAACAAAAAAAGTACCACATACATGATGTCGCAGTTCTCAATTGTTGATAATGCTTAAGAGTCTTTATTCAGGGCCAGAAAGTCTCTGATGAGGCCAGTTAAGAAACATAAACTGTCCAATGACTGTTAGACTATAATGTTACACTTCAATCCTTTAAATGCACACACCTGAAGTCTGTGATTAATGCCACAATCCCATGATTCATCCCTTCTACTGAAAAACAGGGTTGTAACTGGACATTATTCATTATGCCAAATCTCTGTGCCATTGTTGGCTACACATGTATACCAACACAATGGTGCCAAAAGACTACTATCATCAAAAGTAAATTGACTCTAATAGATTTGTTTGCTATTATGCTCCTTTAGCCCTTTTAATTGAAGAAAGAGAATGCACTGGATATGTCTAACTACTGAATAGTAATGAAACAGATTCACAGTAATAGTCTTAATTTGTATGAGTTTAAATATGTTGATTATAGAAGTGTAGGCATGGCTGACTCTAAAATATTGTGGCTGGTTAAGACTTTGGAATAATTGAATGGATTGAGTAAGAAGAGAAATGTATTGATTCAAGATGATTAGGGGAGGGTTATGACATTTTTGACAACCTGAGCTATAACTCAAGCATCATTACATGATCTGAGTCTGAGCTCTTTGCATCTTAGAGTTCACTACCTAAAGGTCAGTACAACATGTTAACATTTCCCTTTGAAACACTGGAGTCAGGCAATCATGAGGTTTTACTTATGTGTATGTGACCATCGAGAGATAAGGTTTTAGTGAATTAAAGTAAATAAAATATTGCTGAAGGTCAGCCTCATGGCAAAAAGGCATTGGTCTTTTTTCACAGGTGTAGTCTTCCATAGGTCCTTTATGCTCTAATTTTAAATGTTATTTCAGAGTACATAATGATCATAGCCAGTTATTCTACATAGTCTGCCCTCTGCGCTGGTCCAATACAGATTTTATTTTAGAAGACAATGACTAACTCTGGGTTTGAACCGATACTGCTGTGAAGGTAAAGAGTCACTTTATTGAGGTATTTTTTATGATGAAAAGGATTAAAAGGGAGGGAATGCTGGGAGAGTTCAATTTCAGGCTATTCTGAGTATTAACTATGATTGTTGAAACTGTGATGAGCTATGCTATGGAAGTGTGTCACACTGGTTATAAATGTTGCTGTCTGTGCTGTACGTTGATGTCTGTTGTCTAGATACTGTTTGTGTCAGCCAGTGTTTAAGGAGGTTATGCTGCGCTTCACTGTATTATCACAGGTGTTAAGAAGAGGTAGATATTCAGCATGCTTCTGACAGTTTCTCCCACTGTAACTCTGAAAGTAGGGTACAGAAATCCTATCAGAGGGTTTGACATTCATTTTTACTCCAGTCCATTTGTCTGTATGTTGTCAGTTCATGGCTTATTGTCAGCTCTCCAGCATGACGTAGCATTAAGGTTTTGCACTAAAGTGAATCTAGTGAGCCAGGTATGAAACTGAAGAGAGTCTGCATTCAGTGCTTTAACATTAACTGACTCTTAAGGCAGATTCCTGCCACTTCAAATTCCCCTTTACCTTCTCTGGTTTGTCCACTCTCTTATCAAAGCCTATGTGTAGCAACTGAGAAGTAAGCAGGTGTGTTATGCTTATGTTTGTTTTCCTGTACCTCCAGGGAAGACACATTCTACTTATCGCATTTTTGACAAAGCTGGACTTTTTAAATGTGCTTTCTTAAACATGTCTGTGCAGTGTTTTTGTAAGTATTTGTGTACATTGTTTAAAAAGACTGCTCACTGTAATGAAGGGAAGCTCCACTTTACTTTTGTAATTTAGATATTTAGAAGTATAGTAGCCCTTAAAGAGTCATATATAGATTTTTATTGAATAGAGAATGAAGGATGTTGGTTTGAAATGGTAGATTTTATTTTGAGTTGTAAGTAAATGGACTTTTTATTCTTAGTGTCCTGTCAACAGAATAGATGAACTAAATGGTTACAAGGTCAGAATGAACACATAGGACTGAAGGACAAGTGAACAAATTTTATTTGTTCCGTAGGGTTTTTAAGTCTCACATTTTGGATATTAATTTATTGACAATTAAGTGAGGTCTCTGTAAACTAATTTAAGTGGATTGAACCTGTTGAAATGAAGTAAATAGAAACTCTGTTTCATGGAATCCAAATCATGGCAGCTTGTTTTAAAATGTAAAGTTCTCCATGTTCATTTGACTTTCTGAAGGACAGAAATCTGTTATTGTGTGTGATTGTTTCAATACAATGTTTCATGTAAATAAAAATTTTTTTTTAAGAATTTCTGTATTTCTTTACAATACAACAAAAGACTCTTCAAAGGGCAAAACTCAGCAAAATATATACAAACTCTTATAAAACCCTTAAAAACGTACATTACAGGATTAAGTGACAAAATAATGTTACACTGCCTCATAACATTAACAAGTCGTCCCAGTTTACAGCACAGATTTTACACAACCTGACTGAGACTATCACATTACACCATTCACAGCACAGTATGAAACACACAAGCGTCTTCAGCTTTAACTGCAGAAATCAAACCAGTCCTGAATGCATCAAGTCCCTCTAGCTGTCAGTGTTTCTGCTCCATCATCCATGAGAAATGTTCCACCTTAAAATCTCAACAACATATATTTGCTTAATAACCAGCTTGATGATTAAGCTGCACCATTCTGTGTGATTGAAAGTGGCCTCTTTCCACATGCTGTGTCGTCTTCTGCCAACCATTAGGACAGTTGTATCCTAGATACATATGTCACGTGTACTAACACACACGCACGCACACTCCCTGCTCTAGGGCCTAACATCCCCCTGATGTCTGCTGTGACAACAGCAGCTGCTGCAGGAAGTCTGTAGCACTGCAGCTCGACGGCTCATCGCTGCCCAGTAACAACAGCCTGTTGTAGCTGGCGTGAGGAACCTCGCACATGATCCTGAAACAAATGAGCACATACAAACACATAGACAACCTAGCAAGACTGTTGTTGGGTTAAATGACTAAGGACGAGTCCTGTTTTACAGTTTTAATGTGTTAAAGAAATGTCTATTTAGTGTAAGAGACAAGCAATGGAAAATGAAATTAATGAAACATTTTTTATTAATTTACCAGTCGTAGATGTCCTCTGTGTCTGGGTCAGGGTACACCTGCACCCACTGACCAATTGACCACATCCTGACCACATTACCAGGAGAGACACCTATGCCGTTCCTGTCAACCTCTTCATGTGCAGTGGCGATATCCTCACAGCATAGGAAGTAACTGAATGTGACAATGTGTGATGCATTGGTAATAAGAGATTAATAGGAGTTAAACAAGAGGACAGAGGATGGCAAACATTTTTGTTTATCATCTACTTTTTAAAAAAAAGTAGAAATAGAGGGTGGAGATATTATCCTGACTCACTACTCTGTGTCCCAGACTGTCTCTGGATGCCTCTTTCCATCGTGCCCTTCATCCGTCTGCTGCTCATTTCTGAGTCGGTCCACATTCCAGCGCATGCGTTTGTACAGGCCAGTATCGATCCGGGCCAGGTACGGCACTGGCCTACAGTAGAGAAATGTGGACAGCCTCAGTCGTCCGAGCTGATGCTGACCGATGCAGAAGTGAGACACACTGAGGTTGGAGGAGAAAATACATTGTTATTGATTTCATATTGATTTCATTTATTTTATTTATAATGCAAAACCTCAAAATGATTACAGGCTTGTGCAACGACATTCGGGTTCCAGATGTCATTTATAATTATTTGGTAGACTCAAGAAAGACCCTGCTGGATATAAAATGTGGCTGAATATTAAAGGTTCATTCACTCAGGACAATTTAACTTCAGAACACAGTGGACTATAAAGATCACATAGCCAGAATCAACTGCCCAAGCCTATGAAGCACAACATACATTTCCTTTTATATAACCTTCACTGATACATATGAATTTTTAGTGTAACATATGAAAAGGTTGGACAGGTTTATGGAAAGAAATAAGGAAACATGGGTTATTAATGTGGCATTTTGTATTTGTGCAATTTGCAAATCCAACAAAAAAAATGTATAAATAACCAGAAAGAACATGTGTTAATAGAAATATATGTGTTTCTCTGTGTGACTGTTTGTGCGTGTGTGTATAAACCTATTTGGCTCAGTCTCATCCAAACAGAGAAGACTGTATCTGGCGTAGGTCAACACCAGCTGCTCCAACCTGTCACACAGCTGCTGAGAGAAGTCCAACAGCTGCATACGCTACATACACACACACACACACACACACGCAGCAGAAGTTAAGAGTCAACTTGAAGCCATTAAACTATCATATTTTCATACAGTGAACACAACTGTTTCTGTGTTAACTGCATCCCCCCCTTAGAACACTAATGGTTCCAACAACACAAACTACAGTCTTAGCTAGTATTTTCTGCAGTTTGGATATGGGGAACTTACAAACAATAAACCCAGATATTCCTCAGTCTTTCAAACAGCTGGATAGTTTCTCTGCTGTCTAAATCCTTTGGCTAATAAAATACATAGTCATTTAGTTGCAAAAACATGCAAGATGCATCATTTGTCCTAGGAAGAATGACTCTGAAATAACAGTTGTGGATAGGCATAATGCAATATGGATATTACTAGGATTTAAACAGTATTCAAGTATTTTTAGGTTGCTATTTTACATGCAATGTAAAAGGTTTCTGATTCTTGCATTCGGATTCTGCATTCTTTAAAAAGCCTGGAAATGACTTAGACTCAGTTTAAATCATTCTTTACTTGTTTTGTGTCTTTAAATAACTTTAATTATCTTGATTTACTCATTAACTCATTGAAATCCTTGTGACCATTTGCTTATTTACAAAATTACTCACTCATGATGTGAAAAATAAAAAAAACAAACATGTAAAGTGTATTACAGGTATCTGATGCTACTGAAAATAAACCTTTTAGTAAGTGGGCAGATGTTAAAGAAAAAACATTTACCCTTGTGAAGCTGTCAAAGGACAGAGGGGTGAGTTGGGACAAGGTGCTCCTAGCTGTAGTTTCCAGGTGGTTAAAATAAGGCTGACACGTGTACAAGAAGCACAGCACTGCAGCAGCAAGAGCCTCTCCCTCTACACTGCCCTGTCTACAAAATCACACAAAGGCGACATGAGAATACTAGAAATATCTATGTAACATTGGTGCATTATGACTAGCCAGGACCCTACCCATTGATAAGGCAGTCCTGTAAGTCATCTGCTTTGCTCATGAGGAACTGGAGCTGCAGCTGCATGGACTGGAGGCTCCCCTCCACCGGTCTGATCTCCAGACAACTGCTGGCCTCACAGTCACAGCTGCAGATCGTGTCATCGCCACAGGACTGCGCCAGAGCAACGTCAGCCAGCAACATCAGTGACTCCTCCACCTCTGACAGACAGGTTAATGTACATTATAATAGAAAGACAACCGTCTTCGTACTCTGCTATTGTCATTTCAAAGTTAAAATAACGGCCACATTTATTGAGAGCAGTGCTGCGCCGGGAGATCCTGGTTATTTGGCAATTTTAACAAAAGCGGCATCATCAACATAAGCTCAGTAACAGTGGATCAGTTGTAAAATAAGTGATATTTGATACTACTTAGATGTCCCTGCTTTGTTAGCAGGTAATAGTTTGTGGGGTTTTTTAGTTTTTTACCTCCTTGTCCGTTGTTTTGAAGACCTTCGGTGCAGTCTGCCTCGCTCTCACCAGTTATGTCTTCCTGCTGGCACTCAGTCTCATGTTGTCCTGCTTCTGACTCTGAGGAGGCGAGCTGAACCTCAACCTGAACTTCATTATCAGTCATACTTTCTGCTGTGGATCAGTTATTTTGTTTTTGGAAACCTACTGGAAATAAAACATTATTGGATTATTTTAGAGCTGTCTTCATTTGGATTTGTTGACTCATACTATGCTAATTTTGGGCAATGCTAGCGAGCTAGCTAACGATCGCGATGTTCGTTTTTGCACGAAAAAAACCTGAGATAACGACTGAATCAGAAGAAATATTGGGATTGGGGCCAAAATCCCCTCGCGGTAACACATTCTGATCATGCTACAGTCAGCTGATAACTATGTTTTAATAAATGAGCCATCCTTTACGTTAGCTGCGTGGCTATCAGTTATGCTAACTGTTACCTTCTCATCTTCGTATTTCCCTCCGGCTGACGCTGGCAGGGTGTGAGAGGTCAAAAGCTACTGCCTCATATTAAAAAATAAAGGACATCCTTAAAACCCCATATATTTATTAACAGTGTTTACGTTTGCTATGAGCCTATATTAAAAATATGAAAATAAATGTATGAAAATGTATGATTTTAAATAAAAGCTCAAATATTATCCAGGTCTTAAACATTTTGACAATTCATTTGAGGTTCAAGTCCCTTCTAATGAGAGGATTTGTGCTTTTATCTGTTATATATTATTCTAAATATCACAACTTTTGGTTTTGCATTGTTGGTTGGATAAAACAAAATATTTGAAAATCCCATACTACCATTGAATACACTTGTGCAAATGCATTTAGTTTATTCTCTCAGATGTTTTAAAAAATATATTTTGGATTTTTAAAGCAATCTAAGCTCTAACTATAGAGTAAAACATCCAAAATATTAGCATCTTGTTATCCATGATTAATCAAAACTACGAAGTTTATCTGTCAGGTTTTTTGCCTGATATTGCAATAAGATTTTAATGTAATAAAAAGCTGGGAATATATTAAAGTTCTGACTGCCTCTGCAGAAAAAGACCAACTTGCTAAATGTAACATAGCCATTATTCTAGACCTATAACAAGCTGTAAGTGTTGAATAACATGTATGACACATAACCTATTACTCTTTAATAACAAAAGAAAAACACAGAACAGAGTCTTTGCTAAAGTAGTTATGCTAAAAAATGATCAGCTGTTTTGACCTAAAGAGACAGTTAGGGTCAACATAAATTATCTTATCCTGTGTTGTCATTAAGGTGTACAAAGTTTAATTTTTATATATATTTTTATTTTTATTTTTATTTTTTTAAATAAGGTCTTGCTGCCATGGCCACCACAGTACATTCACAGGCACTGTTCTTTTATTCTGAACACTGCTCACACACCCCTGCTTTCCCAGCTTGTCTGTGGAACAGTCACCTGAGGTCCCAGCACACAACTGCCAACTTTATTACTGTTGTTTGCTATTACTCAGCAAGCCCCAGCTGTGCCAATCAAGTCAGCTGGCACTGCACTCAGGCAAAAACTCCACACCTCTCCCTCCTGCAGCTGAATGCCAACAATGCTCATTTCCCACAAATGTATTTCTCAAAACTTTAAAATAGTCACATCAGAACAACAGAATAGATGACTGAGTTGTGTTTAAAAATTGCTTTAATTTAATTTCTTTTTTGGTTAGCCTATTGTTTATTACTACCAGCTATTCAGCACTTGACATCCACAGATTAAATCAGTAGATGTGGATACATTCGTAAAGTTCACATAATGTCATTTCTTTGTTCTACTGTCTCACAAAGTTTATTGTCAGTGCTGACAGGCAAAATTTTCATTCAAGTATGTATATAGAAATTGTAGTATTTATCCTGTCCTCCAAAACTGGGTTTGCTCTCTATGCCTGCTTCCTTCCTGTCGTTCTGCTGGCTACTTTTCATCATTCAAATCAGTCATGCAAATCTGGTCCAGTTCAACTTCTCTCTCAAATCTATGAGAAACAAGCACTGACAGTGCCAAAACATCACACTGGCCATTTATGAGTATGTATCACACACTGGCACACATAGACTTTGTAAACATACGTGACAACCATTTCTCTTGAGTAAGATCAACTTGTGACCTGTGCTTTGGAGCATCCTTTGTTGACAAAAATTTGCTGTGAAACTTGGACTTGAGTCAGACCAAACCATTTCAGCACCTAGTTTCTGTGGTTTACTTTTGCTTTTTACTTGAACAAAAAAAAAACCCCCACCAAAACATAAGACGGCAACAGGTAGGCCTCACGTTGCCATTCTGAGTACAAAATGTTCCAATGATAGCCAGCATTAATGGGTCTGGGTCTGACTAAGAAACAGCCAAGCCTTTTAGGCCTTTGTTGCTTAAAAGGCCAAAATGCAGTCAGAGTACAGTTTATAAGTTTGATGTATATGAAAAAAAATTTCTACACAGGGCTCCTGAAATGGTTTTCAATCTCTTTTTATGCTGGCATGCAGTTCCTACAACCCATCTAACTAAAAACTGCTGCTCTGAAACCATATTGATTGTCCAAAACCATACCAAAACCTTGTACATGACAGGCCTGTGTGTGTCTGCCTTTAGTTCAGCTTAAAACAGGAAATAGATGCTTATGGTCAATGGCAGCCATCTAGGTTTTGGTCCTATATTTCCCTGTCTTAACAGCTATTGAATGGATTTCCATTAAATTTGGTTCATTCCATTCATGTGCCTATTTGGATGAATTGTAATCTCTTATTAGTCCTTGAACTCTGCTTCATAACTAATTACATGCACAGTTAATACATGAAACACTGCTAAACATCAGTGTGTGTTTGAATCATAATTATAAGCATTTTAGCATGCTGAAGTTAACATTTACCTCAAAGCACCCATTCTAGATTGCGCTATACAATTAGCTGATAGCTATACCTGCTGTTACTTCAGACACAAAACATTAATACTTAACATCGGTAGGTTAGACAGCATTACACTATGTAAGACAGTTTTAAAAGATGACCTTTTTCAGGTGTCAATGCATCAAGTGTCAACACATCAATATAGGCTAAATGTAATACACTTTGCAGGGTGTGCTGCTTATTGTTTTCTGTCACGGTGTACATGTTGATGATCATTCTATACTTTTTATTTATTTTTTTAAAATTACTTAACTCTGCTTTTATTAGATAAACTATCTTAATACCCGCTGAACATTCGCAGCATTAGCACTGTGCCGTGGTCCTTAAAACACATTCAACAGTTGGTTCATTTCAAGTTACAGTTGACGTCCATAGTTAGCAGGGGTCACGTGACGCACCCGGGCGCGCCCCCGCCGCCCAACCCTGGACCAATGAACGCCCGGGCGGTACGGCTCGAGCGTCGGGCGCGCGCGGCAGGGTCTAGTGTGCAAGTGGTGTGAGCTGCCCTCCCGTCAGTTACCCGCTGTTTGAATGATGAGGTGTAGTCCAACCATCCCGTGAACCATTTGGAAAACCTAGCTTTTCCCTGTACATTTGTGGGTTTTTTGACCTCAGCCAGCCGATTTTTAATGGACAGACGAGCTTTTCTATTGTGCCTCGTTTTGACTGCATGAGCGGCTTGTGAAGGACTGACAGGCGGCTTTTTTTGTTGTGTGGCATGTGATATAGACAAGGGACCAAGGCGTGTTCATGTTTCGCGGATGTTACCGAGAGAAGAAGAGGCTTTCTTTCATTTAATGTTGTCCGTGGATGCGACTTTATTACCGCTCGGCTCCAGCAGGACATGACGGAGAAGGGCTGCCGCTGGGTTTTATGGGTCTCTTGCTAGCTGTTGAATGGCAGGCACTCGAAAGAATAAGATGAACAATGACACTGCTTGTTAGACAGCTCGATAGTTTTGTTTGGATGCTGCTTGACAGTAAACGCATTTTTATATCGGCGAAGTGAGGGCTGACGTTGGCTTAATTACACACTGAAACGCAGGGGGTTCAATTCAGGCGCGGCCAGGCGAGCCAACAATGCGGATTACCTCTTGACTGTTTGCCTTTGTGTCAACACGGACTGTTTGAATAAAGTTGAGATAACCCCCCAGGACAAACGGTCCCAATCGTCGTTTTTATATTATTGTCTCGAAAAGGAGACAGTAGGTGGACGTGAGGTACAAATCCCACATGTGCACAGGTTGTCTGTGAAACAGCAAACTGACTGAAAACAGAGCAACAGGGACAACGATGGCGAACGACTCCATACAAGTAAGTGGATGTCCTGCAACCTGCTTGCATGATTTCATTTAATTTGTCCACATTGACCTGTAACCCTTTCACTGGAGCAGGATCCTAGGTGGTCCCCTGACTCTTCCTCATATTGCCCAACACTCCTCAAATGTATATTTTAACCCAGTGGTGTCCAACTTTTTAATTTCGTGTTAAGGGTCACTTTCTGAAAGAGTCAGATTTGACTTTGTATCGGCCGAAAAAGTGAAAAATATCCTGGTTTTCAGCAAAAGCAAAACTTAGCGAAAACATTTTTTAATGTAATGATCCTTGTCATCATGCAACCTTTACATTTGATTTGTTTCAAAACATCAGGGTGGAACCCACCGGTTTCAGCCACTGCTAAAATAAACATCAATTAGAGAACAGTTTTGTTATATATCTTAAAACAAAAATACTTTATGGTACAAGTGTGGAGAAAATAAATTACTGCAAAAAAGCTCCTTCATGGGATGTATCAACAAGGCTCCGTGTTAATCATCTTGGATGTGGATGGGTGAAATGTGCTTGATATGTTGGCTTGGTCCCTGGTGGCTTTTCATAAACCTTTGGTGGCTTTGAGACCCCCCACTGGGAAGAACAGACAACCACTCACTTGAATTGGAAATGGATAGTTTGTCTCTTTTAAATAATGCATGATGGGACACTTTCTGGGTTTGAAAAGGTTTTTGAGGAGAGAACTCCAGCAGTGCTCGGTGTCTGATGTAGCTTTGTGCCTTCATAGAAATATGTGTGTGTCAATACAGAGAGGAAAGGCAGGTATGCATGCAGGCACAATAGTGGTGCTTGTTATAAAATAACACACATTACACACACAATTAACAACTCCCAATAGGCCCTACTCCTTCACAAAAGTGTTAGCAAGCAAAAAGACTGCTTACTTTGCATTTTACACAGTGTAGTTGTGTGCTGAAGTCAAATACCCTCAATTTCCTGAGCATGTAGGCAATGGGTTAATTGATCTTGGCTTGCTATTTGGAGTCACAAACCCTAGTGGGATCCTGACAAATAAAGGGCGTGAGGGGGATTAACAACAGATGAGCATTCTGAATTTCATACCACTAAACTTAGTGAGCTATTGTCGCAGTAGAGCATGACACGCTGACATTTAAGTCCAAGCATGGGTTGTGTATCAGTTGACATGCAAGTGTGGAGCTGCAGACAGTCCAGAGATACAGGTGTCAGTGCTTTCATGTGGGTGAAGCAGGTGTATTTGCTTCACCTGTTTGTTCTGCAATCATACCTTTGTGTTAGCACTTTAGGAACACTGATGTCATTCAATTGAGATGGAAGTGCATGCAGTAAAATGGGAGACAAGGTAGCATTGATATACCCTTTTATTAGAAGTAGCCAAGAGAGGGACAGGTGCATGTGAAAATGCAGAAGAGGGACAAAAGTGGGAATAAGAAGCTGAATAAGAACAGTTAAAGCTGGCTGCAGCAATAGTAGTAGCTGAAATTCTGATCTTCACAGCTGTTGTTCCTCTTATTTTGTGTGTGTGTGTGTGTGTGTCAGTTCCTGACGTCATGAAATGCTGACTAAACACTCAACAGTCCTTCTTTGCCCACTTCTCTTCTAGTGTCCATTTCACCCACATTTGGCCCGCTCCTCCATTGCATTGTAGTAGTGAGCAATGTGTGCTGTTTATAGATGGATGTCTGTGATACAGGTGCAGAATTCATGTTCTTTATATCATTTAGAGAAGGTTGCCAGGTGACAAAACTTGTGCTTGTTGCTCAGTCTGCAGTTAGTTATGTACTTTGTCATTCATTATGTGATCCTTATTGATTCTCAGGACTAAAAACAAAAATCTTTATTGTTGGTTGAAATCGGTTGTCCTTTGTGGTTTAAGTGTTTGTCTTCAGGTTTGTTTGCAGCCCAAGTTCAGTATGAAATTAGAGGTTTGAGAGCTGAAATAATTAGTCAAAATTAATGGATTTTTTAAAATCAACTGAACATTAATCTGAAGCTATCTGATTAGTGATGGTTAAGCAATTTTTCAGTTAATCAGAAATGTGATCTGCAGACTGAATGGTTATATAAAATGTGAGGTTTTTCTTTAAGTCTTCTGTGTCACTGCCTCTTCCTTTATCAGTCTTGTCTTCTTTGCTACAGGAAACCATGAGCACCAGCATGTGTCAGTAGTAAACTGAGCCACAGTCTGCGTTTAATTATACTGCTTATAAGCAGCATGTTATTTGACTGCTTTTAACCACTTCAGCAGGGTTCAGTCCTGCCTTTGTTGGCTGCTAATCTTTCAGGCTAGACAGTTTGTTACAAAACAAATGTAAAAGTGCTTTTACAAATTTCTGTATCAGAAATTATTCAAATTAATTAATATGAGAAATAATCAGGGTTGCAAAAACATATAAAGTTAAATTTGTCCTTGCTTTTTTAGTTTGCTTGCCCCATGGCCAGCTTTGGAGTGCTCAAAACTTCTACACAGACTTTTTATGTGTAAAAATTGGTAGAATTTTGCCTGCAAGTTTCCATTTTTGTAGATATAAGGCAGGCAGTGGAGCTCTACACCCTTCCCATGGCATACCATTTGTTTGCCCCTGCAGGAAGATGATATTAAACAGCCTCAATAGAAGTCTGAACCCAAGTGCGTCACACTTCCTCATAAAGGTTAGAGGGGATACAAGAATGGAAAAGTGGTGGGATGTGTAACTTTTCTATACAGTGTGCTGAGGATTTTGTGGTGTTTTTTGCTTATGTGGCACGTTTGGCACCATGTATGTTCAGTGGAAAAGCCCAGGCAACTGAGAGACACTCACAAAATATGCTTGAGCACAAATGCTCATGTTCCTCAAATGCGCAAAAATACACAACTTACACACTCTTAGAGTCAGACACTCCAGGGAATGCATAGGAGTACTTCCCATAAGCCTAAGCGTGATGTAAGGAGTCAGCTATGTGCACAAAGTAAGCTTCACTCAGTGCTGCCCTGTGGCCATGTAGGAAGCCAGAATCCACAATGAGGCGCAACTGGAGACTTTGAAACAGAGCAAATATTCTCATTCATTTTTATTTCAGGCATCGTCGTTTTGATTAATGAATTTGGTCTAATAAGACAGTGTACCCCTTGTCATGTGATTCAGTATCTCATATGAATAATGCTATATTTACACTTGTAACACATGATCATAACCTTGTACTGACTCTAGACACTGAATGCTCACTGAATCCTCCAAGACCCTCAAGGAAATCATGGCAGATAGCACTGTATACACTGTGTCAGAAACTTCTGCATATCATCCATCAAGTTAACTACTTGAAAATTCATTAATTATAATAAGCATGCTCTCATTTCTGCAGAAGCAGTTTGGAAAGTCTTAATATATGACTGGATTATCAAATTCTCAAATGATGATGACCAGAAAGGCCTCCTACATAGCCTCTGCTGCATCTTAGTTTTGGACACAGTTAAGCCACTGTCTTCTTATGACCCCTATTCACTATCTCCATATGGTTTCCACAATTCAGACTTGACAGGCATCTGTATCCCAGTAAGTCAGCCAGTCAGTTGCTATATACCAGTGCACGGCCAGGATGCACATGCCAAGGGACAACACTGTGCTGCTATCATGGATCTGAAGATAAAACATAAAAATTTCTGAAGTTTATGGGTGCAATCAAGGTTTCACACAGCTTTTAAACCAGCATTTGTAAGAAGTCCTCAAACTTGATCATTTTTCGGGCAGTGGAAAGAAGTTCTGGACACAATATGAATATATTCTTGCCTACTAATAAACTTAGGAAGTAGTTACTTATTGACACATCTAACAGTTACAAAGTGAACTGCTTTTATTTATAAAAGCAAAAAAATGCTATATTATAAATATTCTATATATATTTTAATTATAAATGAAAAATTCTAAAAAATAACACATTGATTATAAAACTTAACTTTTAAAGAGAAAATTTGGTGACATGGTTTGGACTTGGCTTCCCACCTTTGATCCTTTATACCAGCAATCTTCAAACGTGTCCTTGATACATTCACTCTCTCAGTGAAATGCAGTTTTGCAGCTCATTATTAACTGTCAGCTGACTGTATTGTCATGTACATGCATTATACCTCACATTTTGTTTGTCTAGTTAAAAGTGTTACTGTTGCTTGATGATTGCTGCTCTGATGGGAACAGTTCAAATGTGGGTAAGGGCCCGAGGGTGGAGGGTCGAGGGAAGGGGAGGTCTAAAGGGCATTATGCTGATGATGAGGCTCTACCGCTGCAGCAGTACAATAGGTTGCATTGTCTGACACCAGCAGCGCAGATCACATTCAGTCCACTGTGAGTTCATTTTCCTCATCCTGGCTAGAGCATGTTAGTGACCACACCCTTACCAACCAACCAGCTAACCAACCTACTCAGCTGCCCCAGGGCTGGGTTGCAAAGCCTAATGTATCAAGTGAGCTTAATGGTGTTTAGATGAAAAACTAGAATCCTACCGTGTTTGTGCTGCGCGGTTGGCCCCAGCAGCTGTTCTAAGCTGATGTTTCTCTTCATGAATTTTGCCCAGTTTCTTTATCGCTCATTCACATCTCGCCTTCCCTCTGTGCAAACAGCCCATAATTCTCATGACCTCATAGCAATGTACCCCTGCATTCCAGCCTCAGATGGACCCCACCTTCTACACACACACACACGCACGCACACACACATACAGCAGACACTAAGCTCACACACTGTCATGACATCACTCTCAGTCAGTGAACCCCACCAGCTCTGTGTGATAGCACTGGGAGGGCTGGAAAAAAAGGAGGATGTGCAGGAGCAACTGGGTCAGGGTGGGTCACACTGCACTGTTTTCCATTCTATGAGGTCGGACAGATGCTAAAGTTGTGTCCTTGTGTCTGAATCAGTCCAAATTTGGTGCCACTCCCATGTTTTAGTCCTTTTTTGAAGTTTCATTATATAACAGCAGTAATGTCTCCCTTTCCCGCTCACATGGGCCTAGCCAGGCTTGTCAACACCAGCAGCCTTGTGCACTGACATACCTTGACCCTTGACCTCTCCTCATTATGGCAGGGCCCCTGGGCCACGAATATTGATGCCATCCCAATCACTGCCGTGCGGTTTAAACAGTCACTCAGCCTGGTTAACCCTCTGGAGCTGTGTTTAGAAATGTAGAGAGCAAGTTTAAATGGTAGTTATAGTATCCTTTCTTAAACCAGAAAATAAGAAAACAGGATTAAGAATAAATTAAAAAGGATTTTGGTGAGACAGTCATAGGAACTTGATGCTTGAAGCTCCATCAGTCTAGTTCCCAGCTTGACCAGCAAATAAACAGATACTGTGCATGTAAAAACACACCATTGAGCTGCCAGATGCTTTTGGTTCTTGCATTATAAGGTCAAAGATGATTTTTGTTTTTTTAGTAGAAACAAATCAACAGAGAGTATTATGTTGTAATCTCTGGAAGGGGTTTTCACTTTGGGGAAATGTTCTCTTCCTGTAATAGGAAAAGATATTTGAGGACATACAAACTGATATAATATTAGAGGAAAAATAATAAGGAAATGGCTTGTTCTGACATGGATTTAGTATTAAATATGCCTATTACACCTGTAGTCTGTTTCTTTTAAAGGGTGTTTATGAACAGTATGTGCAGGACTTGAGCAATAGGCTGTCAAATGTTTTTTCCTTTGTAGGTTCAATTTAGTCTTTACACCCCACATCCCACCCTGCTACTAATGTTCTCATCCTTTTGCACACATTATGGTGATTCAAGCATGGTGATTTCCCCCACAGCAGGGGATCGGCTGGTAAGCAGTCTATGAACAAGCAATATCAGCCAACTTAATGGGATAAACTAGGCACGGTTCCCTAGAGCTCACACTGCAATGAGAAAGTACAAATGCTGATTTGTGTGACCCTCATTAGGAAGTCAGGGGTTTCCATCCATAATAAATTTAAAGATTGACTCATGAATATTATTTTATCTGACCATGTTAAGGATAATTTACACCCCGCCATGAAGTGGAGTCACCACTCCACTCCTAGTGTGTCCATCATGTGGTTAAGCATAATTAGTGTCCATGTTAACAGTTAATAAACCACAATTTCAGGGTTAATTTTCTGTTCTTAAAAAATAACGATTAGACAGGGTCCAAAAAGCCTTTAAACCCCTGTCAGATAGTGTAGCCAGTGGAGAAAAAAGTGTCTCCTTGAAATCAAAAGACTGATGGTGGACTTTTCCTGGGCCATATTATGGGTTAATGGGTCAGTTTTAGAAATTCTGGAGTATGATGAGTTTCAGGACAAGGCGGCTTCAACTCTTTCCTCTTAAAACAATGTTTAGTGACCAATTAAAATGACTAAAAGAGACAGTAAATGCATGTAAATGGTGGAAACCAGCAGCAAAAATATTAAAACGAAAAAGATCGATGCTAAAATTTGCGTATGGCCAAAAACAAGATCAGATTACATATGTTTGTTAGCATCATGCTGCATCACACATCTGAAATGAAGTAAACACACCAGATAGTCACAGTCGAACTGTTGTGTGCTGAAGTCCAGCAAATCATGACCAACATTTTATGATGTCGCTCTACTGTCACTGTCAGACACCTACTTCTCTACTACAGTTTGAGATCAACTCTCCCTGAGTGTGCTCTGCTGATGCTGTTAAAGTTGAAACTCTGCTTTTTGTACCACTGTAAATTAGGGAGACTGTAGCACTTTCATTCAGGCAGAAGATTTTTACACTGAGGGGGAGGCGGACAGAGTGTTGCTAACATGATAAGTGGTTGCTAGTGGGTAAAACCACTGAAGAAAGTTGTTAAAATGGTTCAGATGTAGTTACCAGGGATAACTGGGCAATTTCTCCTGTCAGGTCAGCAGTCCCTGTCTGTTGTTGTCACTGAATGATTGGCACTTCCTTGCTGGCTAATCTTTACAGTGACCTCGCAGTGATGTGTTCGCAGGAGTTTTACATTCACACCACCACTTGCCAGACGCTGTAGCTCTGTGATACATCAGTGTTAAGTATGCTGCTAATATACCTGGAAAGTGTTTCTGGTGTTTTTCGGTGTAGTGTTGGAGTCTTTCTTACATCCACTGCTATCAGAGGCAACACTGCATCTCCAGGGAAACAATTTCTGCCCTCCGTAGTGAAACTACCCAAACTGATGAATGCTTCTCAACCAGCAACAGTTGAGTGTAAAGTGATCTACCATGTTGCCCTTCGGTTATCTTGCCACCCCCTTCTCTCTCTTCTACCCTCTTCTGCTATCCCTCCCTCCCTCCTCCTGTCTAGGCCACACACCAGCTGCTCTCCTCCTCCTCGTCTGCCTCCTCCTCCTTACTCCCTGTACAGCCCTCCCTCTTGTTTTCCCGTTTGAATATGGTCAGACCTCAAGAGCTGTCCTCCACTGGGGATAATTAGAAGGAAAAGACTTGTGCTTTTAAGTGATGTTGCTGCTGTTAACCAGCCCAGAGCCAAATATGCTACACACTTGCAGGCAAAACCTGGCTATGTTACTGAATACATTATTACTGTGGGCATCTTGCCATTGCACAAATTGTTCAACAGTTAGACTGGTGGTAGCCTGGTGTATTGCAAAAGTTAGAAAATATTTCACATGCTTGAGATTACAACTATCAGCATTAATAAATAACTCACAGAGCAGATTGCTGAATGAGTGCTGAAGTAAACATTTGAATCAGAATCAAAGTGTCTTTTCAGTATTCGTTTAAAAGTGAGTAGAGGCAAATAATTCAACCATAGTGATACAGGAGGTCTTTGTCAAACTAGATGTCTTCGTGGTTTGTGTGTGTGTGTTTTTTTGTGTGTCATGCACAGAGGGTGTGACTTATAAGATATAAATAGGCTATGGGAGTTATTAAAGTCTCCCCACAAACAATCCCTCTCATTAGAATGGGTTGGAGATTGAGTTACACTGATAACATTTGGTCTTCAGGGAGGTCTCCGGCCTGGGCAGAGAACTTGGGTTTGGATGGATGGATGGATGGATGGTTTAGTAGGCGGGTGGAGTTACAGTGAAATCACTTTGATTACATTAAATCAGTTCAAAATGTTAGAAAAATGTTTATTTGATTAATATTGTATCATTATATAAGCAGAAAAACAGGTACTAGTTAAAAAAAATGTATGGTGACTGTGACTTTATGCCACTTAATCCTTCATTGCCATAAAAGTACACTTTTTAAAAGTTTTTCTCTAAACTCTATTCTCTAACATCACAAATTTGAATATGTCACAGTCTGTTTATAGACTTTTTGAGTGCTACTGCATATGCGAGAAGACCTGGATAAAGCCTTTTATGGCTATCAGCATCGGGTGTGTCAGAAGACTAGAAGTTTGAAAATGAAAACGAATTTGATGTGTGGAGATGAAAGAAGTGAGCTCACCAAATCCATCCTTGCGCGGCTTGAGGCTACATTAACTGCTACTAGCGTACCACACATGAATTTGCAACCAAACTGTGAGTAGTGGAGTTGCAATGTAGGCTCCAAGTCTTGTCAAGGAGGAAACGTGTGGATATCGCTTTATTTGTTTTTGTTTATTCTGCATCAAATCCCCTTTTGCCCCCCAAACTTATAGTCCTCAGAACTGATTTCAGGACCTCTCCAGGTTGAGGAGATGTTGCAAAAATATTTCAAGTCAAACTTGTTTGAACGATACATTTGAAGACTCGTCGTCATCATCATTATGGTTTCCTTATGTGTTTTCCCACCACCTTGCAGTGTAAATAAACACAGTGTTGAGGGAGGTTTTTTGTCCTCGGTTTGTATTTTTCCTTTGAGAGAGGAAGTTCACCACCTTCAGTTTATATCACATTTGTAGTTGTTGTCTTTGCAGCTGGAGCTCTTGTGGCACTGGTTACTTTGTTGATTTAGCACTCAGTCAGCATGACATCCGGTTCCTCCCTTAGCTCCTGCTCATTTAAATGTCAGCAAGCCTGAACGCAGAGGGAGTGTTGGACAAATAGGCAGAACAAGGAGGAGACAGGTGTTTCCTGGTGTGTTACCTGGAGGCTGTGCTGTCATAGAAACAGCTGGTAACAGGATGAGGTCATAGTTTTTCAACCTGATGATTTACACTCCATTACCCCTCCTCCCTCCCACACACACACACATACACCTGGTTATTCCAGAAACATGATTGTCTAATTTAGGACGTCCTCCCTGTTAAGCATTAATGGGTCATTTAGTATTCATGCACAAAATGTTTTATGTGAAAAGGGACAGACGGAGCGTTCACCAACTCTGATTTACATATCACCACTTTTTTTGGAAGCTTTAATGAGAGTGGTCTCTCAGAGCATAATTAACTAAGCGTAGGCTGTAAAATTATATTTGGCTATGTAATTAGAGATTGGATTGAAATGCTTTTTCCCTTCCTACTTGATTAAGCTGTTGGTTACATTAAGCTGCAGTTAGTCAGTCAGGGCCGGACCTTTCCATTATTCCCAAATACTTTACATAACCTGATTCAAACCCAGCCAAAAAAAACCCCCTCTGCTTTCAAATCAGCCTGATGGCCTCCACTTTACAACATTTCCAACACACAATTTTTGCAGAGAATGAATCTGTTTTATCTACTGTTGCAAGTAACAACCATTCACTTATTACTCAAAACTCTGCCTGAGCCTGAGTTCTTTCAACAATGTCAGACATGGAGGTGTCAAAAGATTTTAACACATTAAAATTAAATTATGTAACTGTTCTTAATCTTAATTTAAAAACATATGCTTGTTGCAATCTGTTCTTATCCAACCTAAATGACAGATGAATTAAGTTACCTGGTAAATTTGTTTGACCCATTCAGTTAGCAGCTGGCATCTGGTTTGCCATTTAAAACCTTTACCAGAACATTAATTGAATTAAATGAACAACAACATGACAACAAAGCAATTCTTGCAATGCAAACTCTAAATTTCACTTGAATTATGACTCATTGCAGGAGCGTTCAGCATGTGCTGTATGTATTGTGCCAAAGACAATGTTACATAATGAAAAGTTGCAATCCCCAGTTAGTTATGTCCTCCAAATGAGACCGCATAATCACTGTTGGTGAACTGAACCTGTTTCTGCAGGTCCTGTAAACACACACACCACAGCCACAGACCTGCAGCACTGGTCTCTACTGCCACACCTGAGCCCAACAGTCATAACCGTTAATTCTGTGACACACACACACAAATGCGCACACACACATACACACACTAAAGCCAGAGGGAACTCTTGCGGTGCATTAGTATGCACTTCCATGCTTCGTCTTTCTCTGTTAGATTCACTCTCCCCTGGGTCTCAAAACACAAATATGATGTACTCATATCCAGTTTCTGTCTCTCTGCCCACAACCTCTCACACACACAGTGTCTGTGTAACACACACCCCATGGCATACACACATTGTAATGTTCAGGCATGACTTGCTCTCAGTCAGCTGTTAGTCACGGCTCAGATGAACCTCGGGCAACCAGTTTCCTGAAGAATTAAACCCCCAAATTCTTGATCTTCCTTGTTTTTTTTCTCCATGGAAGAACTAATCTTGATGTGTTTTGTTGGATTATCTAAAGTAACATAGTAAAGTAATGTCTTCTCTGCCTTGAGCGCTGTCTAATAATTGAACTGAAGTTTGAATCCTAATGATTTTGGTGATAAGCAGGCAAATTTTCTCTTTGTCCATTGGTTTATGACCCAACATTTCATATGGAATACCCAGGCTTAGTTGTTATTTCAGTTCAGTGCTAATTTACAAATATTATCATGCTAAAACCTGAGCTACAATGGTTAGCATGGGGAACACTACACTTGCTAAACATTGGCATGTTAGCAATGTCACTGTGAGCATGCTTTCATAAACATTCAGCTCAAAGCAATGCACAGCCTCAGAGAGACAATAACTCGTCTAATTGATCAAACCATTGGTACCTCCTGCCAGTTCCAGACTCCTCCGATATCGTGCAGAAACCATTTACACACAGCATGTGACACTGTACAAGAAACGTTCCTCTGCCCACAGGAACTGCAGTCCGTAAAGAGATCAAGCACAAACCTCCTCCTCTGAAGATATACATCAGACGATGTATATCTGAACAGTTTGTCACATGATTATAATTCTCAGCTCAGTCTCTCACTCAGTGTCAGGAAGTGGTGTTAGACCCTGTGTGTTTGTGTGTCTCTGGCCATCAGACAGCTTACAGTGTTTAATCTCCTCAGCTAAACCCACTGCTTCACCACCAGCACTCCAAAGTCTTACACACACAACCTGTCATGTACTTCCCGTGTTGTTAAACGTGTTCAACCTTCTTAAACTATTGGGGACAAATATCCGCCCAAGTTACCAGAATCATTTATATGCATTTCAGAGTTTTAAGCTGGACATGGGAGTTGCATTCTTTCATTATGTTACGGCCTCTTTTGGTTCCTTACTTTCTCCCTCACTCTCTCTCCGGCTATCACACTCACTCCTGCTCTCCGACACATGCACAGTCTGTTTCTTTTTGCCTCAGAGCTGCAGGATATCTGGAGGCAAGACTCAGAAGTGTCTGTGTGATTTTGATAATCAATCACAAGATACTGTAACTGAGATAATTGGGTCAAAAACATATCAAAAGTGCAAGAACAGAAATTTCCATCACTTTTTGAGCTATAAACTGATGACTGTTGATTTAATGATTTAATGTGCAGGCTTGTTGTGTGTGTGTGTGTGTGTTAGCGTGTTAGCGTGTTAGCCTGGTTACAGGAGTAGGACTCTGCCAAATGTGCTCTCAATGAACTCTTCTCTCTCTCTCATCCTCCTCCTTCCCCTTTGGCAGTGAGTCTGGCCTCCCAGCATGCTCTCACATGGTCTTTTATCCATCAGTTGCCTCTGGCACTGTAGGTCTTCTGCCCTCCCTCTCCCCTCCACCTGCTTCTTTATCACTTTTTGGCTGACCATCTCTCTCTCTATCTCTCAGTCTGTCTCTGTCTTTCTCTCTCTCTCTCCCTCTCTCTCCGTCCCTCCACCCCTACCCTCCCTGTTGCCTCTCTGTCCTCCCTCAGTCTGTCTCTCTGCTCACAGGCTTTCTTGGCCTTTGTCTGTCTCATGGGGAAGGGTGGAGTCTGTCTCTCCTCTCCTCTTCCCTGCAGTCTCATCCCTCACTCCCTCATCCCTATGAAGCTAAATGCCCCCCAGTATTTTCAGTTGGAGCAGCACAAGAGAGTTCAGTAGAAACAAATGTGAGGTCTGTCTTTAGCTTCGCTTCACAGTATAATTGTCTTGACCTAAATTTTTTTTTTTACAACATTTCATATTATCTCAATAATTCAATCATAAAATTGATTCAAATTCAATAATTTTATGACTTTAAACATGAACCTAACTCTTTTCAGCAGTCAAATTAAAATCCTCCAAATGTCATGTCTTGTCTGCCCACCATGTTTCACTTGGAAATATTTCACAATATGTACTCTCACAATGCAGTTTCATCAGATGTTTTAGGAACACTTTCTTTATTATATTATATAGTTATATGAGTTATAATCCAGTGCCTTCTACCAATAAGCTATTGATAGATACTAACACTGCCCACCATCATCATCTGTCAGTCATGTCACCCTTTGGATCAGTTGTCATCACTCCTTTAACTTTCCCATCAGCCTCAGCTTTACTTTGTTGCCAATTATTAAATGTAAGCATGCTAATATGCTAAACTAAGATGATAAACAAAGCACCATTGTGCCTAAGTACAGCCTCACAGAGCTGCTATCGCAAATCCTAATCACTACAAGACCCGAATGATGCTCCCGCTTTAAATAGGTCCAGTCTCATCCATGTGGTATTTCATATGATACAAATCAGTGGAGACTGATTAGGTGGAGACATACTGCAATGAAACAAGTTATAGCCCAGTGAGTTTTATAGTTTTAGTGCTTCTCTGTGTTGCTTCCTTTGACTCTCCCTGCTCTTGGTTTACCTTTCCCTTCATCCCTCCCTCTCTCCTCCATGTCTTTCCTGCCAGGTTGGATGTCGTCACCACTCAGGCGTCTCAGGAATGCCTCCAGATGTTTTCTTTATATGACTCAGCCTCAGACGCTCACAGAGTCTCTTGGACACATTTCCTTTCTTGTGCACATTATTTTGACTTCATGTGGAAGTCTGTGTCTAGCCTTTGCACTCAAATCCCTTTTCAGTGAACAGGTACAGGAAAAGCTCATGTCTCCATCTATTTTCATGCTTTTTCATGAGGAGATTAGAGTCCCAAACTGACATCAGATCTGCACTTCACAGCAAGTCAGCCATGCAGACCCATTTCTTTCTCTTTATTTTAGAGGTACTACCCATACACATGCACACACTTACACACATGGTGAAATACAGTGATATGAGTGTCGTTTGTACAGCTCTGCATGGCTGTCTTTCCATGAAGCTCATCTCTGCAGATACCCCAGACCTGTCAGATCAATTACCCAGACATTTATACTTGTGCTGCTTTCTCAAACTCGTACACATGCACACACACGTACATGTATAGTCTAATAGCACACTCACACATTTCATGCAGACTTCTTACAGAAACAAGAAGAGCAACAGGGAGTGTTGCCTTTTTTCATATGTCTAGCATTTATCTACAAACACTATCAACATCTACAAACATTTTGTAATTGAACTAACCTCTGCTATTCAAACACTAAGCCATAAACTTAAAACGACTAGAGATTATCATACCATTCATCTGTGCGCTGTGTGTCTGCAAGAGTGCATCAGGAAAGGGGCCGGTGCTGTGCTCAAGAGACTTGGGTAGTTTCAGTTCCTTATCTACAGATATAAATACCTCATAAATACATTTCTGTTTTACATTTTTTAGAAAGTGTTGCAGATCAGCTTGTTGTCTTTTAATCTGCCCAGAAATAGAAACAGAAATATTTAATCTAATTAAGTTAGTTTTTTCTGTCTATTAATCAGACAGAAAAGACTAACCCACTTTGAAGTCATGCAAGGGTGAAGTGTGAATCTGTGGGTCTTCAGGCTTTTATTTTTCTGTCAGTGTGGTTACTGTGCGACTCAAATCCTTTTTGTAATATGAACTGATGTCAGTAAAGAAGGGAAATGCACTTTTTGTAAATTGCTTTTGGGAAAAAGTATAATGTAAGGTTTTATTTGTGTGAAAGAAAATTATGTTTCTCCAACTTTGCTGCTTCCCTGTGTTCATCTGTGAGTGAACAACACATTGCGAAAGCTTGTATTACGACTTAGATATCACTTGGGCGGATAACACACACACACAGTTATGAGCACACATACCCACACCAGACTACATAATGAGGATTATCACAGTTTAGCTCAGTCAACAACTAGCTTGCAGCTCGGCTGTGATGGGATACAGTATTTATTGTTGAAACTCGAACTTTGTTGTTTTGTCTATAAAAAGACAAAAATAGTAAATAAACTGTCAGCCTGAGATAATGTCGTCAGATATCTTGTTTGGACCAACCACCTGCAGCTCTAAATCTGAGTTATTTGTCTTCTTTCTTCTTGAAAACTAAATTCTGACTACCTTTGAAACCAAATGCAATATTAAAATGACTAAACCTTAGCACTGACCCCAAACAGTATCCAGTGTTATATCAGGGCTTTTGATTTATTTTTCATGTTTAGATGTTGTTATAGTAGCAATAAGAATAATGAACTGATTGGACAGTTTTGGTCCATATTTAACATGTCCATTGTCTCCTCTCAAGACTGTGTGTGTTTGCAGCATTGCACATCCATAGCTGGTGTTTAAGTTTATCTTAAATAACTGCTGATGTGTATGTTTTCTGCCTGTCTTTATGCTCCTCTCCCAGCATCAACAACATACCAGTCTAGTTTACACTGACAGCTACAAAATGACTAAACCTGCTTCACATTTCAGTGTTTTTTGATGTTTTTACTGTGTTCTTCGTGCGGCTATGGTGCTTATGTGCTTGCAGAGGTATATGTTAAAATCAGTGTTATGAGAAGCAAGGAGTTTCTGAGAAATGGCCTGCATGCTCACTCTGTCTTCCCTGAATAAAAATAAATATTAAAAATGTAGCCATGTTGTAGAGATAATAATTCCACTTGAGGTTGGTGTGTGTTTACATTCCCACTTGGATTAATTTCAAACTTTTACTGAGAAGGTTACATCTGTGTTTTCTCTCCCCACCAGAATCAAAACAGTAACCTCCTCTTGCAGCATATTGGCCTTTTTGATGTGTATTGGCCTGAGGAAGAGTGACAGCTGTTGGACTTCTTTACTGACTCAGCAGGGCAGGGATTGGACAGTGATTGATAGATGTCTAGTCCGCTCACTAAGCACGTCTGGAGAAAATAATGATTGACAGATGGCCTACTGAGGAGAGGGTCCTCCCCATGCTGGTGTGAATGTCTCTGTGTATTTATTCTCTGGATAACAGAGCAGCAGAGTAGCTGTTTGTACCTTCCCTTTGCTTCCTTTCATCTCTCTATTCCAGGAGAGATTCAAAGGTTATGGATATGGAGCCACTTTACCCTGGACTGACTGTGTTTACATTCCCACCTCGGTGATGTTTGCTATTTAAACATCTCCCTCTGCCCGCTGAGGTTTCTTTATACATGGATTCATCATTTGCTCTTTCTCTCACAACATTTTTAAGGCTCTCTGGATTTCAGATAATTACCTTAAAGATTAGTTTTCACCTTTTGCCTCTCGTACTGTTAAGGCTGTTGTTGTGTAGGGCTGCAACGAAGCAGTGTCACAGAAGCAAAAGCGGCAAATTTATACTAAACGAAGAAATGAGAAACTGAAAACAGGAAATATTCCCTTTTTTTCTTCACAGATTAATCATTGGATTATTTTTTATCAAAATTGTTTTGATTGATGAATGGACACAAAAATGCAGGGATCCACCATGGATGGTTCCTTATACTCCTTCTTCATTTAGGATAGCTGAACAAGCTTGTATTGATCCACCAGACCAGACCAAGGGCCCAGGAGAGATGTTTTTTCATGGAAGTCATCTCATGTTTCCCAACCATAATTTTCATGATGTTGTCCGGTCAGTGTGTGCATTTGAAGAGGAAGGGAGGCTTTGTTAAAGTGGTCTTGTCATCTAATGTGCACCTTTGTGCTTTAGAAGAAACATCTTTGTTCCTCTGTTGGACTTATGATTGCAGGCTGACACACTCAGGCAGACAATGTAAAAACTGATACTGGCTAAATCAGGTAACTATCCAGGGGGATGTTTTGATCCTCCTGATGTGTCATGGATTTCTGCCGTGGCGTTATCTTTGTGTGTTGCAGCGTGTGAGCAATAATCCAGGTGAGAATCTAAAACTCCACTCAAGGTTTGCAACCAGCAGCTTTGACACATTCTAAGAAAGGGAGGGAGAGAGTTGTGTGTCAGACTGTCTGTCCATCAGCTGATTTTGTGTCCGTCCCACTTTTTCCTTACCTGCCCTCTAACTTGTACTGTTGGGTGCAAGCAAATGCCCTCTATAATGAGTTGATCTGCTCTGTGTACTATATGCTCTGTCCAGTGAGTGCAACATAACTAACAACATAAATTGAATTATGTGAATATCATATCTGATGTTTGTTGTCACTTCAGCCCCATTTTTAACTGTTGTTAGAGCTCATGTGAATGATGGATAAGTGTGGTAATCATTTTGACCTGTCACTAAAAAGTTGGATGCACAAAGAGTACGGTTTCTGCCACGACTGCCAAGCTGTCAGACCTAAATTAAAGAAATAAAGTGGCATATGAGGTGGGGAAGGATGGGATGACGGATAACAGAGACAGACATGGCAGGAGGTGATGTGAGAAGGTCTGGAGGTGGTTAATGTAACCCTGCCTTCATTCACATGAGTGTGTTTGTGTATATGGGTGTCTTTGGGTCACCTTGTCCCAGTTTTAGCCATCACAGCCACGACTCTGTGCTATTGTCTTCTTTTCTATTTCTGCCTCTGGTGATGTGTGTTGTGTAGAGCTGAAACAATTGGACGATTTAAAGATGATGTTTGGATGTTTGCTTCTTGCCTTTTTTGGTGCATTGCTTTGTTTCTACAAGCTTTACCACCACAGTAACATGACAGAATAGGGGGATTTACAAAAAAATGCTGTTTATTACTATAAATACCTAAAGCATTTGGTTGGTAACCTCTTTTGTCTCAAGCTCTTTTGATGAACACTGGGCTGGCACAGTTGTTGAACATGGTAGTTGCAGTGTGGTTGCTGATTCATTGCTGATTCTCAGCCCCGTTTCTACCTCCTTCCTTCTGTTTGTCTGTTGTGTCTGCTTCAACCCCGTGACCCTCTCGGCTGTGCCTCAACTGTCTCTCTCCTCCCTCTCTTCCTGTCCCCATGCTGCTCTTGCTTTGTTTGCCTCGTCTTTCCCTCTCTTTTAGCCCCTCACTAACCACAACTCTCTCTCTCTTTTTCATGACTGGACAAACTGGCTTTTGCTCTGGCCAGTTTATATTTTTTTTTCCAGGCTCTTGTGCAGATGGTCCACTGGCTGATGATTTTCCAGTTGTGTTTGAGAATTACTTTGTTGCTAACAACAGATTTGTACGGTACCCTCAAAATGATGTGTTCCTGAATGTAGCAATGTTTGATTTATTACTTTTCTTATAGGTCATAGGATTTCATAGTACTTTCCTTTTGAAGGAAACAGTAAATGTTTGGTTTGTATTTCCCTCCTTGGTATTTCAATTAAACTCTTTCTTTTGCCTTGCTCTGTCTTGCCGCCTCTCTCTGTCATGTAGTAGGTCGGTTTGACAAGAACAGGAAATGGTATTTCCCTGCAACTTCATCTTTTCTGGGGAAAAATAACAACAAAGTGGCCTGTGTGGCAGTAGAAGATATCTACAGGAAGTGGTGTGCAAGTTACTGTAAATCCAAGAGAGAAACCCCTTGCAGACTCATGTTTCTGTCATACTGTGTGTGTGTGTTTGTGTGTGTGTAAGAGAAACTTGATACCTCCAGCATTCCTAACTACAGTACATGAAGTTGTATATGACACAAGTATGTGCAAGTGTTTGTGCAGCCACAGCAAAGAAACAAATCTTCACACCATAGACGAAGTCTTTAGTTACCTAGCCCATCCTGTGTTGTTTGTCCCTGACTTGCATGTCTTAATAATAGCTTAAAGCTAAAGGGGAACTCCAACATTTTTACACATGCAAGTCTCAAATACAGGCTGTGGGGAGTACTAATGTGGGAAAAAAAGCCTTTTGTGGCTCCAGAGGGAGCTGAGCGAGTCTGATAAATTGCCTTGTGATGGAAGCTAGGTCTGAACACAAAGATGAATGAACTCTTAGAGTAGAAAGAAGTGAGCTGAACACATGTTATCTCTGCCTTACAACTTGAGGCTACATTAGCTGCTAATAGCATAACACACCTGTCTCTTTGTAAAGCATAGAGAGGGATTTTCCAGTATCATCTTATTTTCATGATTTGTTTCTCCTTCTAGTTCTGATTTTGAGCACAGCCGGAGCTCACCTGGCCTTCCTTCTCTAATGGTGAAACAAGGGTCCAGTTGTAGTTGCGATAGTATTTTCACCTAGTGTCTTATGCAACTGCTCACACCAAAGTCGACTGTGGACTGTGTGTACCAGAGCCCTGAGAGTATACAGATCACATACAGATCACACCCTCTACAATAACACACAGGCTTTAGTCAGAAATGGGCCGAGCTCTGTGGCCTCTCTCCCCAAGAGAGATGTCCTCATGTTTCACTGGAAAGTGAGAGGGGTTCTGTGTGTGTGTGTGTGTGTGTGTGCGCGCGCGCGCATCAGGGTGTGCATTCATTAAAAGTGAATATCTGTCCTCCTATTTTTGTCCATGTCATGCACGCTTGCACGACCACGCCTTTCCATGACCTCAGTGTGGACACTTTCTCTGTACTGAGTGGTCATTACCACTCTGTAGAGAAACTCCAGGCGTGTCCTCATAGTGGAGGACATGCTAATACACACACACACACACACACGCACGCAAAACTGCACATTAACCCATGTTCTGTCTTGTCCTTCTCCATCCAGCCCTAGGCTTCTCTATGCTGCTCACACAGTCTGATTGAATTAGCCTCGCTTGGCGCCGTTATCTATTGAATTAGCTTGTCATTACTTCCCCGGACACCGCTGCTGAATGTTCCTCCTTGGGCTAGTTCACTAACAAGCTGCACGGGATGAGTCATTCATGCCCGTTGGCTGCTGCCATCTTTGTAGTATTACGCTGGGTCAACAACTGAGGGATGGAGTTGTTGTTACCTCAGTTCTTCCTCTTTATATGTGAGATGAGTTCGCTTGAATTGACAAAGTGCCAGTCTCAAATAGGCTGTCAGATTTTTCATATGACGCGATGACTCATCTTGCGTTGCTTCACTAAGCTATGTACACGTGTGTCAGAATAGTCTGTCAACATCTGCTGCTGTTAACAAGTCTTTCATCCTTGCTTTGTTGCAAGTGACAGGAGACAAGTTCCCACATGTCCTCACCAGTTGAACATATGACGCATCCTGAAGCGTGGACTGATCAGTTGGCTTCCTTGTTTGGAATGGGGGTTGTGTGGTTTAATTTCAACACATCAGTGGATATAGATTACCTGTTTTTACATATCACTGAGACGGGTTGATTTTAACTACTGATATATTTCTCTGTAAACCTATGGTTTAATTTTTTTATAAGGAGGTGATAAGGGGGTACACTGGTTTCTCTTTTGGGAAGAAGGAAAAAAACCCACCACCGTTGCCAAATTGCCTAATCAAAGACTCAAACCTTGCTAATTGCTATAATAGATTGCCTGGGTTTATGTCCATTCGATATTTATTAAATATGTTTATTTAATTTGTATAATAAAAAAAGTCAAATTATTTTATTATTTTAAATTTTAAAGAGAAATGGTTTCAGCCTTATTTTAATGACCTGAAAGGTCAAGCTGACTGGACTCTGAACCACCCAACTGTCATGCTAGCAGCTCCATGAGTCTGTAAACAGGCACAGAAATGCTTTGAGCTACATGCTTTTGTCACCATGCAAACCAGCTCACATGCTGGTTTAATGTTACTTGTTTGCTGTTAAGCTTTAGTGTCTTTGCATGCTAGTATTACTAAAGAGTTGAGAATGATGGGAATTTAATTAAGTTCTGTCAAATTATAAGGTGTTTAACTAATATTTGAAATCAAATTTTGGTGGTGAACAGTGAGGGGACCAGTAAAGCTAGAGGGATTTATCTGCTGATAATCATGAGTTTCCCACGGTTTCCATTCAGTAATTGCCATGACAACCAAAGTGTTGGAATCACATGTGGACAAACAGAGCCGCTAACATGATTGAAAAGTAGCCTAAATTTTCACAGTGACACAAAATAATACATTTAATGGGCCAGTTGTGCTGAGAACATCCCGATCTGGCAACACTGACCACAAACAGTTGCACACAATTAAGAATAGTAACAATAGAACAGTATAATAAATACTGATTCCAATAAGATACTAATACTAATATGAGTTAACTTTTGATCTCTGCTTTAAAACAAAAAAGGATGATGTGGATAAGAGGGTATGAGAGGAGTGAAAGAACTCAAACAACCTCTCTCTAGTTTAGTTACACAATCAGTTCACCATCTGACACACAAATCACTTGGCAGTGAGGCCACAGCTCAGCAGAAACACAACAATCCACAATAATACCGAAAAACACTCCCAAACTCTTTTAAGCAACAGCCGTTGCTCCCACTGCAACTGCTGCTGGAAGTGTAAGCAAATATTTCATCAGTGTTTCAGGGGCAAGTGTGGATCACATGCATAGACAAGAGATGCTTTCCTTCAAAGATTCTTAAAGAGATTCAGGGTGGTGCTGCGTAATTATGGGTAAAGTTTTTTAATCATTACAAATGATTTTAAAGTTTTGGTGGCAGAGTATCAACATTTTCAGCTGTTGATGGCACAAGTGGATGATAATCATGATATGCGTTAAATTTTGATGATGATTGCCTCAGTTGTGTAGAGTATTTGATAAATTTCACTTATATTTGGTTGACAAAGTTGATCCTAAATGAAAGAGCCTTGAGTGTAAGTCTCAGATTAAAATTCATCACGCAGTACAAAAAGAGTAAAATTCACAGACATGCAAATCAACATTATTCTGCTTATGTTGCTGACCATACAAAATTCACAACACTTTTTAAAATATGTATAAAAATAATGATAATTTTCCTACAGGGGTAAGTAGGTATTTGTCTGTTTCCTTATTGCCATTAAACTACAAGTGTCTGTTCACCCTAAATGCACAAAGCCCCCTTTTCAGGTTACAGGAGGTTAAACTCACAATCTTCACTTTCTTTTTTTATCCAGACTTAACAGATCTGCTGAGGACTGGAGAGACATGAGTCAGTTTCACATGAAAAACAGACAAACCACAAAATGACAACACAATTACAGACATAATTAGCCCACTCATTGTGTGTCTAAATTCCTCTATTGACAAGAAAACACTAAACATTTCCAGTAAACCAAGATATCCTGAAAGCTTGAAAGTTGTTGGTTTAACTGTCATGACAAAATTAACTTTGTTTTATTCTCATAACTATTTTATATCATATATTTTATGACTTCTGCCTCTGCAGTTTCTCCTCACAGATATAAAAGAGTAAATGAGTGAAATTCTGTCCTACCCTTAATAACGATTGTTTTAGGAACAAGTTATGGTTCAAAACAATAAACAGAATTTGCAGCACAAAATGTTTTTTTCAAAATATGAGAGAGACACAAGTTGATGTTCAAAATGAATCTTGTATCTTTGCTTGTGTTCTTTTTTTCTATAAATCACTTGGCAGTCATTTTATAATCTGACATGCCTGTAAATCACTGTTTTTGTGCGGTGAAAAGGGGCTTTTAACTGTCTGCTCATTTTCCAATTTGGAGGATATAGTTGGGGGGCTAGCATTTTAGGGCTAACTTCACCCACTGATGTTTAGATACTTTCAAATGAAGCTGTGACTGTATATCATATTTTTTTCTATAGGGGAAGGGGAATCACCACTGGGGGTTTGTAAATGTGGAGGCCAAAGGAGAAATGCAGAAATGCATCCAACACTTACACTCTGGCTTTGATCCAATACTTAGAAAACGCATCCTTCCCTTGTTTCCACCCTCGAGATTTTATCTCCAACCAAGTGAGAGATGTGCCAGATCTGATTAGCAGCTGAGGAGTAGTTGACATCAGACAGGTTCTCTGCCACAGATCCAGGAGTGATTTACTAAAACTTTGAGAAGGAGGATGTGTTCTTGATTTATAGAGTATCTGTCCCTCTTTTCTATGTCTCGCTCTCCACTGACAGCAGCAAAATTGCAGAGGAAACAGGAAAGGCCTGAGCAGCTTGGTGTCGGGACGGATATCCTCTTTTGGAGGCGTTCCCCCTCCTCCCTCACTTAACTCTCCCTCTCTTTATCTCTTTATATCGTCCCCCCCCCCCCCCCCCCAACACCACAAACCCATTTTGCTCTCAGTGTGGCACTCACCGTTTGGCCAAGCTTGGGACCGTACTAAAGTAGTTTTTATTTATTACATCAAAGTAAACTATGTGTTGGCATGGTGACGAGGAGGATGAAGACAGCTCAGAGGTGAGGTGTTGTTGACTTGTTTGTTTGATTTGTGTGTTCCTGTAATAGTGGCTACTGATTTGACACGCTCTCCCTTGCTATTTTCCTGGTTGTGAGTGCGGCTTGTTGAGGCTCGTGATCTCACTTTAAATCTGTAGAACATCGTAGCTCTGCTAGAAGTGACTTTTGAACAGACACAGGAAGTGAGTAGAAACTAAAGCAGTGGAGCAGAGCTGTTTACTGGTGCTAAACTGTGTACTAATGTTTTTCATTTATGGCATTTCTCACCCAGTACAGAAGGACTGTTCCATGAGAAAAGGCTGAATGATGACAATGGTCTGTGCAGGTCATGGGACAGATTTGTAATTCACTTTGATGTTTGTGTGTACGGTTGGTTTTTAGCCCATTTGGCAGGCATTTTTGCGGACTGTCCTGGAAATGGCATTTCTAATGGAGCTTTAGTACCCTAAAGCTCCTCTTGTAAGCAGGTTGGACATTGGAGATTTGTTTTGAAATATTATAAACACTGGCTGAACAAGATTTTTGTCATTCCTTGCTGCTCCTCTTTCATCTCTTTTCCCATGCTTCCTTTTCAAGTATTTTCAATCTTGACCATGTTCCTCGGTCACTCCTGTCTCTCTCTATCTCTTTCCTCCAATTACCATCAGATCTTGCTCACCATCTCCTCCTCTTCTCTCCCTCTCACTCATAAGACCTCCTCCTGCCATTGTGACCATGTTGTAAATTGAACCTTGAGTTGTCATGGCCAAAAATGTTACATTTCCTTTACAGTCACATTGCCAAGTATCTTAATGCTTTTCCTCCATTATTCTTTGTTTTTCTCTTTCCTGCTCATCTGCTCTGTTCACCTGTCCAGAGTGACCCGGGTGGGCTGTCGATCCTGGAGCAGCTTGGTCTGGACCAGAACTCGGATTTCTCAGACTCCGGTGTGCAGCAGCTTCTGGATGAGCAGCGCGAAAGGATCCGCAGAGAGATTCGTAAGGAGCTGAAAATCAAGGAGGGAGCTGAGAACCTGCGCAGGGCGACGACGGACAAACGGAACGCTCAGCAGGTCAGCTAAAGTTAAAAAAAAAAAAAATAGTACATCAGAATACAAAAGTCAATTTTTTGTGAAATAGAGCTCTTCAACAGGTTCAACAGCAAGAAGACACTTTCTCTAGATCCTGTGTATGAGAAAACACCTTCCATTTACAAATCATCAGTAATAAGGCAGGAATAAATAGAAACACTGAATTTTAAGTTGAAAAGATACTGAAGTTTACTCTAGTACAGCTGCAGGAAGCCAATTTAATGACTGCTGGAACTGAGGCTGGTGATTCAGTCACATACCAGTTCACAGGATCTGGGCAGATGCTGTTATGTCAAGTTTTTATCCTGTCGATACTTTTAGAAAAGATCTGGGACTTAAATGCTCAGGTGACCAGTGTTTTAACCTTTTTATCAGCTGAAGGCACACGTTGCTGGATTGTGAAGCCAGGCAGAAATGCCACACAAGCTCAGACTCATTTAGCACCGATACTCGAGCAGTTTGGAGTTTAATTTTGCTTGTGAACAACAGGAGGTAATAAGAAACGAATGACGTTTAAATGAGCATAGAGGGTACAGGAGCCTGAGAAAACACATCAAACAAAAAAAGGATCAACACTGTGGTGTCTATTAAGACAGGTTTTATATATTTTATTTTCTTTGTGCACTTTCATAGAACTTAACATGTCATTTTTTCCCTAATAACAGTGATCTGTCCAAAGCAGAGTCTTGTTTTCATTACTATGAAAGTAGATTTTGTTTTTCCCCAAGAATACAAACATGAATGTGACATGTCATTCTTCCTTTAAGTTTAATTACATTTGGTTTAGCTAAATAAAACAAAATACAGCAAACTGAAGCAACTTCCCTACTGCAGCTTGTAGAGTTGCATTATGTCTGAGTCTTGTGCATTAAACAAGATTAAGAGACAAGTTGACGTCAAAATAGGAAATGTAGCGACGCCGTAAGAGTCAAACGCACTTGCTGGTAACCACACACATAGCACAATTTCAGTGTCGACATGTTACCTAAAGTGTTACTGCCCTGTTGATATACTGATGTATTCACTCAAAAGATAACTAGAAATAATGATTTTGATCTTTCCTTCAGGTGGACAGCCAGCTGCGCTCATCTAACCGCAGACTGGACAACCTACATGCTCAGCTTCAAGAACTTGATGCTCACATTGTGGTGAAAGGAGGAGAAGAGAATAAAGGTATGACTGTGAAAAACTGTCACCCATTCTTTTAAATCTGCCTTCTCTCTTCCTTTTCTTTCTGATACAAACAAGAAACTCTCAGATTAGTGAGTAGGGCTGATTTGTAGCAATATTTACTCAAGAGGATTTTTACTTTGGTTAATAAGGTTGATTGTGGTTTGAAATCCACAGGATTTCATTAAATTCATCAATGTGCAGCTGTGGGAAAACGTGTGAGTTCCTGCCAGATTTATGTTTGCATGGCAGTGAGACTAATCCAAAAGTCACAAGAAAAGCAGAAAGCATCTAATGTAGCTACTGCAGAGTGTACAAATACATATACCATGACTGAAGCAAACCATTATTTAAAAGCCAGTTACCATTACAAGCTGTGGACAACAAACCTCTAACTGGTCCATAAATGTTTCCTCTATGTTCCTAAGCTTTTTTTTTTTTTTAATGTTTTCAAAAAAATGAATTTGGGAGTCTTTGTCTGCTGTTACAATTTAATCTTGGCAAACAACAAGCACAGAAATATTCTGTCTTTAAGTATTAAAGTGAATGGAAAAGACTTTTGGACCCCACTGTAACTTTATATTTACATTGTAAGCTTTCTCTTTACTTTCTTTTGAACACATTCTTGATAAATGAAACTGAAGACTTCTGAGCAGCGTAGCAATTATATTTCCTGATGATTTGTCTTTTCCTTCTCCGTCTGGGTGGGACACTATTTAGAGAAGTAGACCCCTGCTGGATCTCTAATTGTTCAGACAACACAGTCATCAGATCAGTTCCCATAGTTCAGAATATTCACTATATTAATTGTTCTGCAGAGATTCAGGAGTGCACTATATATTTGACATTTTATGAAATTCCCTTGAGATTATTTTCACTTAGAGCACACCGTGTGAACCCTCATCTTGTTCCTTTTTATATCATCTCCAACCTTTTCCTCCTCCCCCCTACAGATGAGTGTCCTCAGTCTCCTGGGGCAGAGAGTCGCACGTCAGCCCACAAGGAACGCATTGCTGCCCTGGAGAGACAGCTCAACATCGAGCTGAAAGTCAAACAGGGAGTTGAAAACATGATCCCCATCTACTCCAATGGATCCACCAAGGTACACTTTTGGAGGGCACTGACCTAATCCATAAACACCCGCTCACGCACACACACACCTGGACACAGCTCAGCAGCACAGAGCTGATACCAGACGCTCATGCACATAACAGACACAGAATATTTTATAGGATATGATACACATTGTGGTAACTAAAAGTGTCTGTGTGCACCTTCATGATCCACAACCTTGCATTCTGCTGAATCAGATGTTGATTTATAAACCTCTATGACCTGAGACACACATTCCTTTATGCACACATCTTATCCCTGGATTACTTTTAAGAAAATAACACCTCCCCCCTTTTTTAAGCAGTATGTTTCACCTTACTCTTATAGCTCGACTTCTCTTCCTTTTTAACTGCTTAAAAAAAGAATACAAATTTACCACCCGTACCACCCATAGTTATCAGTCAGCTGAAGGTGGGGGGTTGATGCTTCCTCCCTGCTTCTGGTGTTATCATTTTTTACCCTCTAGTGTCCTGTGTCATAATTAGTTTTTTGTCTTGTCTCTGCCCCAATTAGGATAAGAAGATGCTACAGACGGCCCAGCAGATGCTGCAGGACAGTAAGACCAAAATCGACATCATCCGCATGCAAATCCGCAAAGCTGTGCAGGCCACTGAGCACAATGATGACACACAGGGTGAGTGTGAGCGTGACTGGGTGGCTAAAAGATTGAATTAAAGGACTTACATTATAAGTAATGCAAAATGCTTTGTTTGTTTGTGTAAGGTCTAAGGCGAAACACTTCTGCACTTCTATCCACTATCCTATTCTGTAAATATTGGAAGTCACACCTGCAGAAATAAATGGTTATTTGCATTAATTCACCAGTCGTTCGATTTGGGAGAAGGTGGAATGATGAAAAGAAACCAAAAAGCACTCGTCAAACCTCGAACATGGAAATGACATGGAAGTAGTGATGGACATTTCAGTTTTTATATGGGAACTACTCTACCTAGATAATTATGATCTAGCTATTATGTAATAATTGGGACAAGCCTACCTGTTTTGTATTACACTATGAACTTTATGACAATGGTCAGCTGGCACTGACAGAAGGCTTTTGGCTTGGTCTTTTTCATCTCTCTGTCTTCATAAGATCTGAGGTTATGCTTTCTTTGTTCTCTACATGTCCGTCTGTCCCAAGCAGCAGCTGCAGACAACAGACACATAGTAACATAAACAGATCAATAAAGAGCAGGCTCAAGAGATGAAGGGCTAGAATTGATGCACTACAGACTCTGTGTGTGTGTGTGTGTGTGTGTGTGTGTGTGTGTGTGTGTGTGTGTGTGTGTGTGTGTGTGTGTGCGCGTGCTCGCTCACCCCTGCATGCTTCCGTGTGTTTATATGAGTGAGTGATACAAAGCCTTTAAAATGGTCCACCCGCCACATTACTACAATCAATCAAATTCACACGCAGATGTACTCCAAAAAATAAATACATTTTTTTTTAACTTCAACAAAAGGACCGGCACGTGAATCATCTCTCTCACATGTACACATACGCAGTGTTGATGTATACAGGTGAATGAGTTTCTGTGGGGCAGTGAGTGCTGTGAATCATTATGGCCACTCTGATTGGAAAACAGGTGATTGATTACCATCATCAGAGGTGAACAGAAAAAACATAGTTTGCAGTTGCTGTGTTCACTTTGGGGCCATCTGTTCCTCATGCTCATGTCATACTGAGGCAGCGCATGGCTTTGAAGAAAGTGGTTGTCTTTTAGGGCAACAGGGATAATGGTCTTTTCAAGAGATCCTTTAAGGTCATTTTTAAAGGGCTGTGCTTAATCTCTCTGTGTCCTCAATGTGGAATACCGACTGAGTTTTCAGTGATGTGAAGTTATCTCTGCTGACCAGACTGCCAGCAAGGATTTATTTGATGAATGATGAAAGCTATCTCTTAATATGCACAAATGCAGTTAGAGTTTTCTTTTCTGACGTTGGTATTTTGTTATCTAGTTGTTACTGTTGCCTGTTGGTGTGTGGTGTTGGTTTATTGCCTCTGATGGTTGTTTGTAGCGCTCTTAAATGTTCTTTTTCTGTGCTTGTGTCCTACTTAGTCACTGGATCTTTCTTGGTTTTAAACTCTCTTTCTTTAAATGCGCACACACACACGCGCCACACAGGGGTTATGTGTATAGTGTACTCCACCACACCCGGTGGAGGGGTCATCTAGCAGGGTCTGGGCTCGAGGCAGAACACCTTATTAGGAGATAAAAGCATCCACATCCCTTTCCACCCCTACCTCCCTCTTTCCCTTTCTTTCTCCTCCTGTCTCATGCAGCCTTTTGCACGGCTCATGAGTCATAAAAATAATTTTAGATCACCCCTTTGTCTCACTTTGTCCTTCCTCTACTTCACCCTGATATTTGAAAGTCAAATCCACCTTTTTTGAATGCCATTTATCCTATTATCGTTTTCCTTGTCTCACGCCTCCTCTCCTCCCATGTCTGTTTGCTCCTTTGTGTTTGTTGCTCACTGTGAGAGGCTTAAACTGAGCCATTAAACTAACCACTTAGCTGTAATTGTGCTTTACGGGTGCCACTCTGAGGCTGACCCCATGTCTGTTTTTATAAGCAAGAGAGGTTGAGTATGTTTTTATTGTTTGACTGATAGCATTGCATCTCATTTTTCTGCTTTAATCTAGCTGCCTTTACCTTGTCTGTCCTTTTAAGGGGAAATTTGAAAGTACGTATAATGTCAGAATATTCACCAGTCCAATTTCGGCCCTTTTCTGTTGTTAGTATATGATTTGTCTTGAAGTTTAATATAATTTCTGCATAAACCTCCCAAATTAAATACCTCTCCTTCTGAAGTGCCTAGTGTTTGTGATTTATGCAACCGTTTGTAACTATGGTGGATTTTCCCTGTTAGCTTCGTCACATCATGATCAGATGAGATCAGATCAGCTCGGCAAACAAAAATAACCAGAAAACAGCAAAATGCTCATTAGATTATTATTCAAATGTAATGGATATTACATCTATGTAATTGGGTGTAGCTGTGTCCTGACAAAATATTCTTACTGGACAACAAGCTATTAACAAATTTCCCTGAAATCCTATTTAAATATTTGAGATATCGGCCATTTGTTTTCTCTGAGGCTTAACAAACCTGTGCCTTTTAACCATTGCAATTTAATTTAACTCAATAAAAATGTATTACAAAAAAGGAAACGCTGGACAAGAAAGAGGTTTTCAATCACTCTGTTTGCTTTTAAAGATGGGAATGAGAAAGCCATTGGGAAATAATAATGTTGAACACTCAGAGGCTGCTCACCTCCCTCCAGGTGCTGCTAATGTTTTCTCTGTCTGACTCTTGTGTAATACATGACATACATTAAGGCATTAACCTAACTTAGTATGCCCAAGGGAGTTCCCTATAACACTATGCTGCCAAAACAAAAGACTCAACATGCACCTGCCAAGATCAAACTATAGAAAATAACTAATAAAAGTTGCAGGTATGATTAAAGTAGCATCTTATAGCCTCATTTGCACTGTGTAAAATAATCTACTCTGATGCAGCAATGTAATTTTTGTGTCTGCAGGTAACCAGGACCTCTGTGGTGTGGAGCTGCGTATAGAAGAGCTGAGGCATCACTACAGGGTGGAACATGCTGTGGCTGAGGGGGCCAAAAATGTGCTCAGGCTCCTGGGAGCCAGCAAGGTCCAGGACAAAAAAGCCTTGTCAGAGGTAAGACTGGAGCACACACAAGCAAGCCAAAGCAATACTCTTTGCTGCATTCATTGTGGTATTGAGCAATTTTAATGGATTTCTAATGGACTGTTAGACCAGTACTCCTCTATTTTACTTAGCGTAGCATATGGTAGGAAGAATGGATTGTGTGGGCTGTGAGACTGAAAAGAGATGCAGTAGTTTGCTTAATGGCCACCTAACAATATAAGCAAGTGGCTGTAAACGTCTTAAGCTGCTCTGTGTCTTTTCTCTGTAGGCGCAGTCTCGTCTGAGTGAGGCGTCTCAACGTTTAGACCTACTGAGGGACTCTCTGGACCAGCGCCTGGCAGAGCTGCCAGAGGACCATCCGAAGGCAAGCGTGATCAAAGAGGAGCTAGTCCTGGCCTCTTCTCCTGCCTTCAGCTCTCGCCATGGTGCTCCCTACCTCCACAACCAGTACAGCACCCTCAATAAACCCTCACCTCTCACTGGTAGGTAGTTCAAAGTTTGCACAGCAGCTACAAATACATACATAAACAGTAATTTTTTGAGTATGAATCGTTCACATTCTGCCGCTGTGGCAACTATAAAGATTTGTAATTGATTAATGAAGGCAGGATGACAGGGGTCTGCTGCTCTCAGAAATGAAACAAAGAATAATCTGAATAACTGAATAACAGATGCTATCCACAATAAATTTCAAATGAATTAATTCTACACAGTTGTACTAGTTTAGTCTTCGAGTGGGTTTGTATAAAATTTGTGATGAATGGACAATCTATTGTACCAAAGACCTGTATTTAGTTTTTAATCAGTGCTAGTATGTTATAGTGACTTTACACTGCACTTGTAGCAGGTCATTTTAACATTAAAAGATACTGTTTAAAGAAACATTTAGTGCTTTGGGATTTTTGGCACTGTGGCCTGAGTGAAACAATAAAATGGTTGTTTTTGACCTTTGTGTGGTTTTACCTGACTTGTTTGTCTCTGTCCTTAGGTACCTTACAGGTGCAGCTGCTGGGCTGTGTGGGGTTGTTGGAGGTGGTCCCAGGTCGAAATAAAGGGACAGCTGTCATGCTGCCCTGCTACAGCCCCGGAGACACCAGGTCCTTCATGAGGGGCAGCAAAGGGCTCTACGGACGGAGCGGCTCAGTTAGCGGGAAGACACCCAGCAAGACGGATGAGCTCTCTTGTAAGTGTGTGCGTATGTGTGTGTGAGTGAGTGAGTGAGTGAGTAATGGTTTAAGAATAAAAGTTATTTTGTCTTACCATAACTGTGCTCTTGATTTAGATTTAGGATAATGCACATGTTTTCAACACTAGCACAATGCAGAAAATATATGTTAAAATAATATTGACTTACTGTCAATGTCACTTTTAGTGGGTGCGTATTGGTGCTGTAACTCACACATAATATTTCAGCAACATCAGCAGATATAGCTGAACTGCCTCTGTACCTTGAAAAGGCATGTCACAGCTTTTTTTAAGGTCTTGCACGAAATGCATTTCTCCAAGGAAATTAATGAAAATCAATACTTAAATTGCATTTTTGTAGAGTGAACACAAGAATAGCTTACATTTTCACAGTGGTCACAACTTAAGTGCGTGGTAATGTGTAGAAATGTCAACTATGGAGGCAATATAATTTGCTTATTGTGTATGTTTGTTTGTGCTCACGCTTACAGCTGAGGTGAGTGCAGTGCTGAAGCTGGATAACACAGTTGTGGGCCAGACAGCCTGGAAGACAGTGGGAGAACAGGCTTGGGACCAGACATTCACTGTGGAGCTTGAAAGGGTCAGTACACACACACACACACACACACACACACACACACACACACGCACTTAAACATAAAGTGTGTTTAACATACATACTTAAACACAAAGTGTGTGCTTAAGTTAAGTTTTTTTCTTTTTAAGGAAACTCAAATGCCGATTTTATATGACCATTTTGTGCATGTGTGTGTTTTAGTCGAGGGAGATGGAGATTGCGGTTTACTGGAAGGACTACCGCTCATTGTGCGCTCTAAAGTACGTGAAGCTTGAGGAGTTCCTGGACAACCAGAAACACAGAGTTCAGCTGGAGCTGGAGCCTCAGGGCTTGCTCCTGGCTGAGGTACACTCACACACACATAAACTTTGATGTAAAAACAACAAAAAAAAATAGGAACAGGGACAGCCACGCACAAAGGTTGAACACAGATGTCCTTGGATACATGTCACCTGTTCGTGGTTATGCTATAAATACACACAAAGATATTCAAATGGCCACATGTACACCTGCCCACACACAGACACACACAAGCTGTCACATGCACCTGTGCTAGAAAACACTGCTTTGATATATCATACTTGAAAGGTTGATCCGTCTGGTTGTGATGTCTGAAAATAAAATGTGGGTGCGCCATGGGTCGTGTTTTTATGTTCGGTTTGTGTGTGTGATTTCCAGGTGACCTTCTTCAACCCAGTCATTGAGCGAGTTCCTCGCCTCCAGAGACAGAAGAAGGTCTTTTCTAAGCAGCAAGGTGAGGGAGAGATGTAGCAGAGGGGAAACAGAAAAAATGTGCTCATCGTAAAAATAATCTCACAGTTTTTCTGCCATCAAAGTGAAGTTTACATGAATGATATTTTTAACGTCACCAGAGGGGAAGACACATTATGTTTCATCTAGGCCACAGCACCACCTAGTGGTAAACAAAAATCATGTTTCCCTATGGTTATAAATTTATTTATGCAGCACTTAATGATAGAAAGAACTTAACTGGATGTGAACTAAAGACGTGAAAAATGTGGAACATAAGCAGAATAAAGCAATTCAGCAAAGGTTTGGAAGGGGTTGTTCAGCTATTTAGGTGTTTAATGAGAAGGACTCTTTCAGGGGTAATTATGGATGTTTTGGAATATAGGTTTATTTCAAAAGTGTATTCCACACAGTGGGAGTGTTAGAAACTTCCTCAGAAAGTCTGTGAATATGAGGGAATGATGAATTATTTACATCCCTACACTCCAGTGTGCGTTGTTTTTCCTATTACAATCCAGTTTACAATAAAAAAAAAAAAAATTCCTCCCTTTTTAAATTTTTATTGCCTGGAAAAAAATCTGAAAATAAAGGACATAAAGTTTAGTTTAGAAATAATTCATAATCATGAGGTGGGATCTACAAAAAAGATGAAATAATGGCGGAAATTTGAAACTCTTTTTTATAGAAGGTAGAATGATCTGTAAGACATGCTGCACATCGGTGATTAAGTTTGTGCTCGCATATGTGTTTTAAGGCAAGGCATTCCTTCGGGCTCGTCAGATGAACGTGGATATCGGGACGTGGGTGAGACTGCTTCGAAATGCCATCCCCACAGTCAACAACTCAGGAACCTACAGTCCCAACGCACACAGCTTAACACTCAACTCTGGGTGAGAAACACACAGCCAATACTTTCACACGAGTCACGCCAGAAGCACTCACTACATTTAATTGTACCGGAGAAACACTCAACAGCTACACGGCGTTTGATAGCTGTCAAACTGTCAAACTCAGCAGCATTCCTCTAACCTTTTTCCTTGTGTTTCCTGGCAAAGTATAAAGCATGTGATGCTTACTCTGCCCCACGTTTAACAACCCTCCTGTCTTTGTGCCTGTCCATTTGTCTGTCCTGCATCACCATGTTGGTCCGTTTGTTTGTGTGTGCATGAAATTTTCAGGGAGGTCTCAGTAGAGAAATTGAGTCTGGACAGTGACTCTCCCATAAGAGGCGATTACAAGAGAGACATGGACACATACACCCCGGTGAGACAGACAGAGTGTTTGTGGGTGGGGGCAAAGTTTAAACTACTGTGGTGAAACCAATCTGTTAGCTGTGAGTTGAGGGTAATCTGCTTATTTGACATGGAATTAAACCTTCAAACTTTAATCCAAATATAAACTTTACTTTAATTATTACTTACATATTTATTCAGTGAATAACTTTGGTTAGTGAATGTAATGTACTAGTCTGTGTTAATTCAGGCTGTAGTAATTATACTTACATTTGGACATTCATTCATTTTCTGTTGTAGAAGAAATCATGAGATGTACTACAAAGTTACTGTTCCATAATGCACCACACATTGTTTCAGAGTTATTGTAATAAGAAATTGTTCAAGATGTAAGTTGTGTTGAACATCTGAAAGGTCTCTGAAAGCTGTGATTCATCCAACTTAGTGCTCAGAAATACAAAAATGCCTCAAAACAATTCAATTTACTTTTATTTAAACAGTCAAATATCACGAATCGCAAAGTGTCGCCAAGGGGCTTCACAGTCTGTACACCATCTGTCCTTAGACCCTCGATTTAGATGAGGAAAATGTTTTAACATGGAAAATAATGGAAGAGCAACAGGGATTCCTCTCCCAGAATGGGTATTTATACAGTACATGCGGTGTGTACAGAATACATAAAAACAGTAAAATTTAAGTAAAAAGTATAACAAACATGACATTTATCAACCAGATTACAACTATGCAGCTCTTTAGAACTGAGTAAGAAAGCTTAGTTTTTAATCGTTGATCCCTTTGTTGGTCCATAGTGAAATAGAGACCTTGATCAATCAATTTAATGTTCTGTACATGTAGTTTATATGATGAAAACATTTAGAAAAGCAATTGTCAATTGTCGTTGAAGCACTACCAGTGTCTCTAAAAACCTAAAAATCTGGTATGTGGGTCCATAATTAGATTTAAAATGCAGGGCAGACACAAAGAGTGAGTTTTGTTCTCTGTAAGACTGTTTGCCTGTCATGTACAAGCTGCTGTCCTGAAATCATGTGTCTCTTGTCTTGCATCCTATGTCCTGTCATCTCTCTGCACGTTCCGCTCTGTGTCTTCTCCTTTGTATCTCTTTCCTTGCGTGTGTCAGGACCGACTGCCAGTCATCGAGCCCTTCTCCCCCCCAGACATCACCCCTGAGTGCCCTGTCCGAACCCCGTCTGTTAGCAGGTACACAAACAGTGCACCTTTATGCATTTATTTATTTATTTATTTTTTATTTAGACTGAATTACATGTGTATTCTTTTTTTTTAATTATATATCAAATCACAATAAAATTTTTGTTGGCTGAATTCAGTTTAGTGATAATGAAACACTGGAAAGAGTACTCAACCCACACTCACAGTGTGTCATGACAAATTATGTTTTGTACTGTGGAGTTTGTATGATTCCTGCTGATCCTGTGCGTGTGTGTGTGTGCATGTCTTCAGTAAACAGAGGAAAGGTCCTCTGTCTCTCCAGGACTTCAGGCTGATTGCTGTGTTGGGCAGGGGACACTTTGGGAAGGTACATGTTTTATTTTTTTACTATACTGAAAGAATTTATTATCATAAACTGGAAAAGGTTTTCCAGACAATAGCACAGTCAATAACACAAATAACAAAGGAGGGGTGTTGATAAGTTTAATATCTGCAGAAATGTCAGCACTGGCAGCCCCTCTGGACTGCTGTGTGTTCTTCTTCTGCATCATTAAGAGGTTTTGTAATGACGGTTTTCTAGGAAAAGTGACATGATTGTTGAATTGAATGAATTGAAAACCATACATAGAGCACATTTTGTTAGAGACTTGCTCTGTTTTTTAACGCCTGTGTTTGAACGTAATGAGTGTATAAAACATATATGAAGGGTTGTACAACAGCAATGTAAACAAGAAGTTGTGAGGCCAACTTGCAGGTTCAGACCTTTTCATTGCAGTTTTCACTTCCCTTCATTAAACCACAGGTTTTCTACTATTCAAAAGTCAAACAAACTGAGTTGTTGCCACGTGTGTTTTGTCTGCAGGTGTTGCTGTCAGAATACAAAAAGACAGGCACGATGTACGCCATCAAAGCTCTGAAGAAAGGAGATATCATAGCTCGAGATGAGGTGGAAAGGTGTGTGTCTTGAGGTGTTCAGTAATCAGTGGGTTCCTGTGCTTGTGTGCTTGATTTCTGTTTTTTGCCTCAATCCTTGATGCATTTTGCTGTATTTGATCTGTGCTCCTGTGCCTTGAATCACCATGATTACAGTTCATCTGTGGGATGAGTGTGGGTGTTTAATCGACCAAAATAAACACTATCTAATTATGTGTAAACGTCTCTCATTTTTCTCCTCCTCTCTCTCATCTTCTGCATCCTCTCGTCTTTCTCTGCTTTCCACCTCCCGTTCCACATCCATACACTTCCTCCTCCACATCCTCCTTGTTCTCCTCCTCCTCCTCTCCCCTATTTTCTCTCCTTCCTTGCAGTCTAATGTGCGAGAAGCGCATCTTTGAGATTGTGAACATGTCACACCATCCCTTCCTGGTCAACCTATTTGCATGTTTCCAGACACCAGAGCATGTGTGTTTTGTTATGGAGTACACAGCAGGAGGCGACCTGATGATGCACATTCACACAGATGTCTTCACAGAGCCACGAGCCGTGTAAGTACCGTCTGTTTATGTGTGTCTAAGAAAGAGAAAGTTTTAAAATCCACTGCCTCTAAAGCTCTAATAGGAGTTAGTTGAACCTTTTTCAGCGCTCGTAAAGTTTGTTTGTTTGTTCTACTTTGAGATTTAAAGTAAAAACTTTAAGCAAAGGATAGCTTCACACTTTGTAAGTCTGTCCTAAAGCAATATTATATTACACATATTAGCAATATGTTAGAATGCAATGAAAATCATAAATATGGACAGAAAGAGTTACAGTGACCACAATTTCAATGAAAAATTTGAGCATGTTAGTGTTTTTAACTTTAAAAGTTGCTAGCCATCATTTACTGAAGGGCTTTGTGCTAATTTGTTCTTCCTCTTTATTAATAAAACATTATAAAAACCACTAACAGATCAGTGCGCAAATCTCATCCAAGGGCCTGCACACCCCCGCAGATGTTTAGTAATGTTGTCTGATCAGACCTCTGCTAAGGTTGAAGTCGGGTTGAATGAAGCTGCAATTCGAATAACATCACTGGGCTTCAGGTAGAGATAAGATAAAAGGTAATAAATGTCAAACGTTGTCACTCCTTTACAGGTGCAGCAAAGCCCGATTGCTATCAAGCTCAGTCTGTATATGCCCACATGGTCCAGAGAAGATGTCTAATCATTGTTTACAATGTGTGCAAGGCCTTTTAAGGAAGTCTGGAAAACCCTGACTTTTAAACCAAACGTTTAAGTTTCCATTATATCTAGTCCATAGAACAAATCAGTCCGTTCAATATTGTTTTCTTTAAACATGACCAAAAGCAAAAGCCAACAACTTTGATAATAAAGTTATATTTTTACTGTAGTTGTAGGAGCAGTAGTTATTGTTTGTATTAGTTTGGTGTTGAAGTGTTTTATTGCACATTGGTAATAATTTTTCTTTGGTTTGACTTCAGGTTTTATGCAGCCTGTGTGGTTCTTGGACTTCAGTTCCTCCACGACCATAAGATTGTGTACAGGTACAGGCCCAATCCTCAGCTCCTCTAGGCTGTATGTGGAAGTGTCCTTGAGAAAGTTACTGAATGCCAGATTGTTCCTGATTGCTGTCCCCCTGACATTTGTAATTTTGAGTGAAGCCTCTTTACAACTATTGGATGGTTTGCCATGAAATTTGGTGCAGACATCCACTTTTGCTAAAGGATGAATTGTAATAGTTTGATTCTTCCCTGATATTTCATCTAGCTCCTTCATCAGGTCAAAATTTAAAATTGTCCAGTGCTTTGATTTCCATCAGCCTCAGATTTTCTTTGTGTCTAGTGCTAGTTATCAAATGTTCACGTGTTGATGTTAGCGCTGCTGTGCATTAGTACTAGTCTCACAGAGCAGCTCAATTCCTTATCTTCTTTAAATTTCTTTAAAACTCTATGTGCTGATCTGGTGAAATACTACAAAGAGACTCTGAAATCTTACCTTTTCACCCTCTATCTCTTCCAGAGACCTCAAGCTGGACAACCTTCTGCTGGACACAGATGGTTATGTAAAGATTGCTGACTTTGGACTGTGTAAAGAAGGTGGATACTGATGTTACTGACAGATGGTCTTATTTTATTTTACTTGTTATGTGCAGTCCAGTCTGCCTACTGCACTAAATTTTCCAAACAATTTCATCTTTCTATCTGTGACTGTAGGAATGGGCTTTGGGGACCGGACCAGCACCTTCTGTGGGACTCCAGAGTTTTTGGCCCCAGAGGTCCTAACAGACACATCCTACACCAGGGCAGTAGACTGGTGGGGACTGGGAGTCCTCATCTATGAGATGTTGGTGGGAGAGGTGTGAACTGATATACACCCACTGATTGTCCATGCAGCTCTTACACTGTCCATGAGATGATAACTGATTGGTTATTGTGTGAACACACATTATAGACTTGTTAGTGTAAAATCACATTTTTCTGGTCTGTGCATTCACAGCAGAGCTCAGTGTTGGGGATTAATTTGATCGCTTAAAGATCTTGAAATGTTCTGAATTTTCTAAAATAGTAAATTTAACGAGATCAAATTAATATTTCTGCTATGTCTTTCAAAATGTTTTATATTTTATGTTGCTCTTTTTCATTAAATCATTATTATTATTATTATTATTATTATAAAGGATAAAGGAACGTATGACCTGGTGTGTCAAGTGTGCAGGGTGAAATCGATATGTTCCCTTTTCAAATAAAAATAATCCCTATTTTTGTGCTGCATTTCTTCAGTTGTAGATGCCTTTTTTATATTCCTACTTGCCTTTACAGAGAGAATCGGATGTGTAGAGTCACTGACAACATATTCACTATGATTAACACATTGATTTGTGAATATCATATCTTCAGCATGGATTATATTGAATTAATTGTACATGTATGTGTAGTCTCCATTCCCAGGGGATGATGAGGAGGAGGTGTTTGACAGTATTGTGAATGATGAAGTCCGCTATCCACGCTTCCTGTCCACTGAGGCCATTGGCATTATGAGAAGGGTATGAAAAAAATACACACAAATGCACACATTCTCCCTCTCTCGCTGAATTTAACACCCATGAACAATATGTGACAAATGCCTCACATACATGTAAAACACTTCATTATTCAGCAACGTGTTTGACAAACCGACACTTACTCACAATCGCGGAGGTCACACATTGACTATAATCTCTTATTCTCATGGGTGTTGTCACGAGCAGCTGTTGAGGAGGAACCCAGAGAGAAGACTTGGCTCTGGTGAGAAGGATGCAGAGGAGGTGAAGAAGCAGCCATTTTTCAGAGTAAGTACACATCTTATTCCTTAGACCATTTTTTCAAACATGAAGCAGGAAATTTTTGGTTTGAACCATTATTAAGAGCTCTGAGGTCGAACAAGTCATCTTCTGTTCCCGTTTCAAGTGTCCATATGAATATACAACAATAATTTTTTACCTTCTTTCTTTTTCTCCTTCACTGTCCAGAATGTGGACTGGGAGGCGTTGCTGCAGAGGAAGGTGCCCCCTCCCTTCGTCCCCTCCATTGTAGGCAAGGAGGACGTCAGCAACTTTGACGAGGAGTTTACCACTGAAGCACCAACACTCACCCCTCCACGTGAGCCTCGCGTGCTGTCCCGGAAAGACCAGGACAGCTTCCGGGACTTTGACTACGTCTCAGACCTCTGTTAGTTGGCTGGTGGGGGCTCACAGAACTTGAGGAATGTTCGATTTTGAAGGTTTTGCGACAGTTGTGTCGAATCAGACAGTCTGACTGTTGGCTGACTGTTTATCTGCCCTTATTTACACTGTGAATGAATGTGGAGAGACCGGAGGCAGTCGGTCTGTGTTTTCTGTGTCTGTAGGGTTTTAAGATGGAGGACTGAGAAAAATAAAAGCTGGGACAGATAGCTGATGATGTAAAATGTTTTATCACAAATGAAGGACAAAGGAAACCCCCCTCCCCAGTCATTGTACAACACACCAGTGACTTGTGTATCTTGCATTAGCCTTTAAAACTCCTCTTTCTATCATCCTCTGTGTCAGTGTCATCACCTGTACAGCTGTGAGAGGAGGAACTCGCTGTCTCTTCATACTGTTGACTGTTTGGGGCTTGCTGAATCGCCTCCCATACCAATGCCTTACATTTGTACTTGTATTTGATCCACAGAAGAGCATTTTGTTTTTATCTTATGGGCCTTTGTACACAGCAGCAGGAAGAATAATCCTATATGCTGCAGAAATACTTTCAACTGTTATTTTTTTTCAAACGAAAAAAAAGAGATTTGCTTCTGAGAGTTGAAATGGTAACGATCAAAGGGTTTTTGTGCTCACTGCTCTCCCGGCACCCGTATGATGATGACCTTCAGTCATACTGACTGATGCCAGGTGGATTATGAGTAGACTACAGGGGTAAAGAACCACTGTCTTACTTTTCTTTGGACTTTTACCAACTTGTTTTTAAAATTTGTGCTTCTTGGCTTTTAATTTCTGCAACAAATGTTACCAGAATTTGCTATGTGGACGTATTTTCTATGACATTTATGTCCTTAATGCATCATTTAACATTTAAATCATACTTTATTGTAATTGGATATTTGGGTATTTATACAAACAGGTGTAGCAGAAACTGCATTACATCCACCAGCATAAAAGCTATGTGGCAAGCAGATTTCTTTTTTTTTTTTTTTTTTTTTAATTTTAGAAGAAACTCTGAACACTAAGACTTGATGTAACAGACTGACCATTTTGGGTTTGACACACCTTCATCCAATTTATCTACATGCTATCGGAGTTTTGTGAATATGAAGTAAGTGGTTTCCCACTGAGACAGTTATGTCCGACTTTAACTGAATCAAACACTGGCTGTGATTGTTGCTTTGGTGGCTATTTTAAAAACATAAGCCACCAGCAGATTTAAAAGTGATTAAAATCATCTTTGTCTACCAAGATCAATTAATCTTTGTGATTTCGGAAAATCTGGGTGGCTCCACAAGCACAACAAACCTCATTTGTCTCTTTTCAACAGCAGAGCCTATTAGAGCTTGCTGCAGTGAGTGCTGCCTTAGATCCCAGCTATCAAGTTCTCTTGGCAATATATTTCTAAATGATCCAATCAATCATTTTAGAGAATCAAAATGATAAATATTGTAAAATATGAGCCAGTGGTATGAACTTCTGTCACACTTGAGCATTTCTGAGTACAGGAGAGGTTTGTTGTGAAGTTGTATGTATGACAGTGTGAATTTTACTTATCTTGTGTATGACAATACAATACCATGTGAGAGTATGAGATGACTTATTTTATAAAGAAAACCTGGAGTGAATATGATGTCTGTGTATTGTTGTTAAGAGGATGGGAGTGCTCAGGTAAATCAAACAATCAGCTTGCTTAAAGACAATATCCATTTTGGATAAATAAGACAATGATGTTAAATACATGTTAAACGTCACAGGCCATTTCATACATGAGTTAGATCATTTGGCTTGGATTTGTTCAGTTTTTGGGACAACATCATTTTTGAGGCAAGAGAGTTTTGCTGAATCACTTGCTCAAGGGTCCCTGATCATCTGCCTGAATCCCGAGAACGGGTCCGTGTTTGCTCGGCCTTGACCTCCCTGCGAAATGGAACGGACTAAAAAACATCTGATTCATTATACAGAGCTTAACTTCACATGCCAACTGTATGTGTACCTAAAATAAGTAATGTGACAGTGGATCTCTCCATTAAAAGCATGTGGGGTCAGTACAATGAAACAAGACCACCTTTGAATTACTATATAATACCCACACAAATTCTCTACAGGTTGAAAAGCATACCATGCTGTCAATTTTACAACATTGCAGTGTACAGACGGTGAAAAACGAGAGTTTTGCTTTAGTGCTTCAAATTTAAGAAATTGTCTGAAGTAATGTCTGTTCCCAGCAGCAAAACACATGGACCAGAGAGGAAAGTACCAGAGATTCATATGACAGAAGTTATGACATTTAATTAATGTCGAAGCTGTTTTAGAAAAAAAAGCTTAAATTATCATCTGTTTTTGCCTTTATTCAACAGTGACAGCAAGAAAAACAATACAGGACATTATGTGTACTGTGTATGGTGTGCATCTTAACCTCTGCTACCAGACACCCTTAATGATGTTTAATAATGTTTCCTTTGGACTGGCGCTTAGGTTGTAATGATACAATATCGCGCTACAACTAACTCTAACAACTTTTACTAATAGTCAACATAATTAAATGTCAGAGAATACTTAAACTTGCTTTTAAAATGCAAGTTATGTCTAATTAATGGTACAAAAAAAGCAAAATGACTCAGCCTGAATATTCCAAGCCCTCTGAAAGTGAAGGATCTAAATGAAATTCACCCATCATTGATTTTATTTACACCTGAGCTTTTCCTACTGTGACATGTCAAAATGTCCTTTGTGAAAAAGGCCTATTTGTCCTCATATGCAAGAAGATACAGTGAGACAGTATCAAGGTCTTTTTTGAAGCTATTATATCAAAAAATTGATGATATTTATGGTTTGGTCTATTGAACACCAGTACATAGAAAAAAAGATGCTTCTCACAATTATCTGTAACTTAAAGTGAGATTTCAAGTTGGTTTTATTCAAACGATGCAAACTTTTAAAATATTCTGCTTACTCTGAGAACAGAAAATTGTAACATTTAAGAAGCTGGAAACAAAGATTAACAAATTATTAATATCTAACTGATGATGGACAAATGTTGCAGTTTAGTTTACATGAGTTGATTAAAGTGTTGACCAATCGTTTCAGCTTTATTGGACGTGATAATCGCCTTGCTCAGGGTGCAGTGCAGCAGTTTTTGACAAACATCAAAGTACTTTGGTATCATTTGAAATCAACTCAACACAAAGTCTTCTCACATCTTCAGGAGCTTTTAGACCTGATGCATAGTTTCCTGAGGAACAGCCATTTACTGGATTCTCATTGAACTGTGGATATTAAAAGTTGACATGATTATAATTTTGAATATCATGAGGGCTTTGAAAACTAAGCAAACCATATCTGCTGATGAAGACCTCGCACCACGGTGGGAAGCGCCACATCAAGGCAGGCCAAGTTCAACTTTTAGGTTGATCATCCTGCATGATGAGTCCTGCAGATGCTCAAAATTGTGAAAAGTTTTTACAGTTGCTTTGTAACTGAGTAAATTAACTTTTATGATCAGGATGATGTGATTCAGGCTCTTAAACAAGCAAGTAATGGACTGTAAATTGAGATTAACTTTCAATAAAAACTGTAGAGGTGATTTTTTTTTCTGGATTTTTCAAGTCTTGTTTTCACTTTAAAGACTCTAACTCTTATACAACTCTCTTGTATAATAATAACCTCACATGTATATAAGCGGACTCAGTAAATTACTATTAACCATTGACTGTTTGAGTATGACTCTGTAGAGTGTGTGCGTGTGTCTCCAGTCAGTTAGTCAGTCAGTTAGTCAGTCAGTGTGCTGCTGGCCCTGCCTGCCTGCCAGAGAGGGGAGTCGAGAGCTCTGCTGGGAGCTACATGGTGCTCAATTTTTCAAGATGTCGTCGCTGGAACAGAGGCTGTCGCGAATCGAGGAGAAACTAAAGCAGGAAAATGAAGAAGCTCGCCGGAGAATCGACCTTAACATCGATATGAGTCCGCAGCGATCACGTCCGAGGCCGAGTGAGTGTCCACCGGGGGGGACCGGGGCGTCGGTAACGGCCAGAATAGCAGGGGGAAAGATCGGATAGGCGGAGGGAGGGAGGGCAGGAGTGGGGGTGTTGTGCTGTTACTTGCTAACAGGCTAGCTACATAAACAAACACCGACTCGACTTTGTCGGCTGGTTTTATGGCCAAATCACATACTTAACAAGCGAGGCTTTAACAACAGTGATTAAATGCAGATATTTAAAAAATTAAGCGTTGTCATGAAATATCTCGCTGGCAGTCACGTCCTGAAATCTACACCGATCCTGTCCTGTCAAACATGCTAGGCTAACTTAGCAGGCTAGCAGTCTGAGTGATAGTCGGAGGCAGGCCCCGAGACAGTCTGAAAATCTGATTGTAACTAGTTTTCAGTCTTATTTATGAAATATCACGGAGGTGTCATTTTGCCCCCGGTCAGTCTTAAGTTTCGTGTGATTATAGACCAACGTGTTTGTTTGTGACTTTTGTGGTAAAAATCAATGTTCACTGCCAGTTTTTGACCCTTGACGGAACAGATGCTAACGTGTGCAAGCTAACGGGCTAACGATCAGCATACGTTACTAAATGATGGCCCGGTTGTCATGTTGTATAAACAACCACTCCTTCATGTAAAGTGTTAATGTTTTAACTATCAGACAGAATCATTGAAATAAGCCCATCACAGAATTTAAGGGATGTGAAGTGAGTGTTAAAACGGTAACGTTGGGCCCTTAAACACTGTAGGAGAAAAGTCTCTCACAAACAGCCCGGTTGGATCAGCAGGGCAGTCTGCAACATGCCTGCACTGACTGACAGACGTGTAACACCGAAATCAACACTGCTGCTGAAACCACGAACCTCTATTATCAAACCAGTCTGTCAGTGAACTGTTTAAAACTGCTACCCAAAAACAAAAAATCCTGTTCACCTTCTGGCTGTGTAAAGATCAATCCTCCCCACAGATCACCACGTCTACCACTGCATTTTTCTCTTCTTTTTCTGTTCTTTTAAAATGTTTTGTGAGATTTCAGTAGCTGTCTGTACGAATGAGGGTGTGAATGAATTCCAGGAAAGGCTGCGGGTGTTCTGTATTGTTAATATTGTCAACAAATATCTTTAAAAGACCAAACAAAACAAAAAATACCCAACTGCACGTTTATCCTGCTAACATGTATTGACTGTGTATCCAAAGCTTAACAGGATTTTTTCTGAGTGTCATGGACTTCAGTTTTATTAAAACCCAGCAATGCTCTGGTCTAATACTGACCTGAAATTGATTGGCTACAACAGAACCAATACTTTAATACATTTTCTTTTGTTATTATACTGTACTGCTTTTCTATCCTCATTAACTCACAACAGGCCACGTGCTCCATTTTCAATTTACTGGCAATCACTCTCTTTTAGTTATTTTACATGAATCACTTCATTTGGTTTTGGGCTGTCTGGCACAGATATGGAGTATTAGTCAGACAGTACTGAAAGATGGACAAGTGCATTGTTAATTTTGGTCTTTTCATGTGATTAATTGACAATAACAAAACCATAGAAATCACACTAGCCTTATTGCCACTTTTGTTTATGTGTAAAGAAAACAAGGGAATTATAGAAGAGAGAAAGTCAAGTTTCTTTTTTTGCAATTTTTTATATGACTGAACATGGGTGTGCACGCATGTGATGGCGTCAGTAGAACAGTGCAGTAATGTGCGTGTGTGTGTATATTTTCTTTCCTCTGTCTAGTCATCGTGATCCAGCTCAGTCCTGCTCCAGCCCCTTCCCAGCGTGCAGGTATCATTCAATCCATCGCTCTCTCTGCCACTGCCCCTCTCTTTCATCACCCCAACCAACGCCTCTGTATCCTTTCTTCTACTTCCATCCCCTCCTCCCCAATCTGTGCCTTTTTTTATTTTTTATGCTTATCAGAAGAAAACACAGGCAGTTTCCTACATTCTCACAAGACAAACCTCCCTTGTTTTGCTCCAGTACAGCTTAATAGGCCCTCAATGTTACAACATCACTTACTGTAATTAATCATGTTTGTGCACATTACTTACATCTAGTCTAATTTAGAGTCTAAAAGGTCCGTGTGTTGTTTTTCTAACAAGAGACTGTAAAAGTCACTTTTCTCTCTTCACTAAGTATAGAGCCACATTGTGTTTCAGCTAGACCAACTAGATGATCTTTTAAGTAAGAGGTAACTTATTTTAGGACCAGTTGACAGGGTGTTGTTTGGTTTCAAAGACATGGATTGACCACAGCTTGTAACATGCCGACATGTTACCTTTAAATTTTCTTTCCAAGCTTTTCCTTTCACACACTTATAAACTGTACTTTCTCTCACAGGCACACACCTCTTACTCTGGACATTTCACCAGTGCCTGATTTGTTTATGACTGTATATGAATCTGTAAGAGTTTAATCCATGTTTGTGAAACTAGTCCTTGACCAGCTCTGATATTTTAGCCCAGCATTTATTTACACCTTCCCTCAAATCACATCCTGTCTCCATCTTTCCACTCCTGCTCTCTCTCTCTCTCTTTCTCTCTCTCTCTCTCTCTCTCTCTCTCTCTCTCTCGTTGTGTGTGTCTGTGCCAGTGGCAGGGCACTGTTGGTTTGTGTGTCGATGTGTATGTGTGTGGATGTATGTCAGATGATTAACCTTCGTTTTGCTGGAGGCAGAGAATCACTGTGCATGTGGCTATTCTGCACGACACGATGTTTCGGGTTGTGTTTTGTTTGACACAGTTTCTAATCCAGCATCCCCACTGGTCCGTCTGCAGGAGTGCTGTGAACACTCTGGCTTCTCTTTCTCTCTCTGTTTTCTTTGTGTGGCACTGAAGACTCGCCTTCCTGTCCGAGTCCGCCTGACTGACTGTCTGACTTCCAGCTTAGTCTGTGCTATGCAGTTTTGGCCCAATGTCTCCTCTCTTTCTCTCTCCCTCACATTTAGTGTTTGATGTTGTTTGCCTGTTATTCATCTCCTGGCATCCCCCTCCTTCCTTTTTGCAGCAGCACTGTGTGAGCAGGAGGCGGTGCAGCAGCGGTGCCTGCGAGTTTGTGTGTCTCCCTTTCTCCTCGCCCTGTCTGCCCGTCTATCCTCTCATCCATCCATCTGGAGCCAGCTGAACTATGGAGAGGCGATCTGTGCCAAAGACTGCTTGAGTTTTTCTTCCTGTCCTCACTAACACCTCCTCCCCTTCACTAACTGATTCTCCCCTTACATCCACAGGTGACTCATGGATACAAACACCTGCTGGCACTCTCAGAAGTGCTGCCAGCCTGCAAAATAATCAAAATGACAATAAGCAGTCCTGGAAATGTTTTTCAAACTGGTTTTGAACATTTTTTTAAAAAGTCACTGATGTCAAACTGATAAGTGTTTTTTAATCAGATGTCTAAAGCGTAGTCATAGTTTTGAAGATCATCATAGCTGCTGATTTTCTATCTGAGTATTTGGTTGCATGACAAGTCTGTGCTAATACAACTGAGATTGTTCTCCCTAAGTTCTGTAACATTTCTGGCTGAAAATGAGTTGGTGCTTGCACATACTCTTGATATTGAAAGGTTAGCATTGTTGTAACATATCACTGAATGCATGACTTAGACCTATGTTTATACAGGGCTATATGCATGCTGCATCTCAGTGCCAGTCAGTTGTAAACTGGGGTCATTGGGGGTTGCAACTAGGGTATGGCGTTTTTGTGGATAATACTAGATTTAACATCAAATTAAGGTTTATTACAACTGGGTTTTATTTTCTTCTTTCCAGCCATTAGTTCTGTCGGTTATGATGGTGTTGTACTCACCAAAATGATCGATGATATCTGAGAAAATGGTGACATTACTAAAAAGGAGGCAACAAACACAATGGGGTAAATGATCATATAGGTAGTATAAAAGACACAGCTTACCCAACTTAATTTTTTATCCAAATTTTTTTTAATCAATTATTACCGCTACTGTCCTTTGGTAAACGCCATTGGATTTCAAAAATATTATTGTGGGTTACCTTTGATCTATTCTGCCTGCTGTAGTTATGGACATTCAGTTTTCCTTTGTATGGCTGCACCCACTTTTGCTTCTGCCTCCAAATAAATGACTGACTGCTCATACTGTTTACCTGTTAGCTGTATTTTCTGTAATGTTGCTGGGACCTCAGCAGTCACAGCTGTGATAATAGTTAATACAAATGGCTGGATATAATAAAAAATAAGATCCACATGTTAATAACCAAAGTTTTCCTCTATAAAAGTGCTGGAGATGTAAATATTTCTAAACTGTACCTCCTGAGCTGTGAGCTAACACTGTGCTGTCTCTCCCTGCCTGAGAATGGTGTTGCTTTTGCTCTGAGATAACAGTCCTGTTTGTTTTAACATTAGGACATCCACAAAACAAAAACAGAGCTGTAACTTTTGGGAAATAAAAACAATTTACCATACTACACAGGGTTTAGATAGTAGGACTATAGTGCAGGGACTCTTGGACTGCGCCAGGCTTATTTCTCTTGGTTTCTCATGGGAAATACTTTTGCACACAATATGATATTCTTCCATCACATACTTTGAGTTAGTCATTATGTAAAGAAATCAAAAGCCAAGATTGCGGAAAGGTAACAGAAGGAAGTTATTCAAACAAAGCTAATAAATAATAAATAGCAATCAGTAATACATTATCACAGCTTAAAGCACTAAAATAATAGTCAGTTAATGCATGAATAAACCTACAGTAGTCATCTTGTATCTTCTGGCATGCTGGCTGCTGGTGAGAAACCTACTGTTTGACTCTTTTTCCCACCCTGTGTCTAATGTGTCACGTTCCCCCACCTCACCCCAGCGCTCCAGCTGCCACTGGCAAACGATGGAGGCAGCCGTTCTTCATCTTCAGAGAGCTCGCCTCAGCACCACCCATACCCCAGCCGCCCACGACACATGCTTACCCTGCCCACACCTCCATACGGCCTACAGAAGAGCTTAGAGAAGTACGTGGAAACACACCGATGCTTCTTTGAGTAATGATTAATTACAGGCTGTATTTAGCAGCAGAAAGAATCTTTCTGTGTTTATGTTGCATCAGTTGACATGATTTTACATATATACACACAAGCTTATCACATTAACACGCACATGTACCTGACCATAGTGCAGCAATACACGAAGACCGAGGAGCAAGTAGAATCAGGGGTCATTGAAAGGAGAACAGATTAGGTTACACATAATGGATCCACACACATGCTCTGCATATAAGAAGTGTACAGAAACACGACTTTCTAATCTGGCTAAGGACGTTTCACACTGAAACATACTTCAGAAAGAAGACTTGTTCTCCACTCCCTCATATTGTGTGATATTTTCTGTCCCCACAGTGCAGAGATTGACCAGAAATTGCAGGAGATCATGAAACAGACGGGTTATCTGAAGATCGATGGTCAGGTGAGATCTCCACACAGAGATACATGTTGAGTCTCTCTTATATATGTGTGTGTGTGTGTGTGTGTGTTAACAAAAAACAGAACCCTCATAAGTACAGTCCTGAATGTGTTTTGTAAAACTTAGAAAACCTATTTGTTTCTAGAAAGAAAAGCAATCTGGTATAACTGAGAATGGAGACCTTGTGAAACTTAGTTAAAGTTACAGTAATGATGCCCTTTGAAAGCAAGCATCCACACCACTGAGGTGTTCTTGAGCAGAGCAGACAGTCTGTATCAAGAAAACATCTCTCCCTGTTCTTTCACAGTAAACAGAAAATGGTAACAGAAACCATGATATGTGTTTTGTTTTTGTCTACCTAGATGAAATCTAGGTGTGACCATGTGTTGGCATGTTTTTCAGCCCAAAGTGGTCGATACATTATGCACTTAATGGCATGTCAGTCACAGCATCTCAGTCACCAATAATTTAATTTTAACGAAGCACAGGAATGATGCATCTTCTTGCTGTGTTTTGGTATTTTCATATATGGCTAAAGGGAGCGCAGCATAATTAAGCGTCAAATCCTTTGTTAGTAAAATATCAGAGAGGGGTTTTGCTGCTGTGGTATAATGCCGAAATTCAGAGCTGGCCACACATTTAGTTTTATGTTAAAGATGTTAACATTCATTTCGATAGTGTTTTAACCAGGAGAAATATCATGAACATAAATCTAAAGTCTTTTCTGCGTTTGTGCCTCCTTGCCAGCGCTATCCAGCGGAGGTGACAGACCTCATCAGCGAGGGAGAGATTGGCAGCGGCACCTGTGGACAAGTCTTTAAAGTGCGATTCAAGAAGACTGGCCATGTTATTGCTGTCAAAGTAAGACCCTCCTGCACTCTCCTGGTTACTGTTCACACAACACATTCATCATTACTTCCCCATCATTGATTTTATCTTGGCCTGAGAGTGTACACAAAATAGAACAGAATAAAATCTTAGAAAAATGTCTGAATGGATGTAGTCAAAGCCTTTTTCTGTGAAGTCAAATTAAAAATGTCAGTACCATAAATTTAATGTGCATTGTTTACTGGGTCACTATCAGCTGTAATTATTGTGGTTGCCAGTCCTTTTCCCACAGATGTACGGGAAACCCCCCAAATTATCTTTATGTACTCAATTATAATTGATGGGTGTTGGTAACAGCTTCCAATCAGAGTAGACTCTGTACAGAACAATTGCAGTTACGTACTTGAAAATGTTCCTATAGTGACCATGAAGACATGGAGAACTCACAAAAATCAGTCAGCATTATAAAAATACAGCCAGGGCCAGATGTTCAGCCCAGCTTGGCTCTGATTTTCAGTTGTGCTCAAGTTACGAATAGTTTACCAACACTGCCGCAGTAATAACCCCACATAACAACCCTCCTATTTAAGAGATGACTTAATTGCAGCGTCTGAACTGTTTAACAACTAGGGAGTCAATCAGCTCACCAGAGGAGTCTTTGCTTTGTGATTTCCTAATGGCTTGTTTCTTAACATGTACACCCAGCATGGTTCTTGTTTTATAAATTCCAATGCTGGCATCTCAAATGTCTTTGTGCACATGTGTGTTTGTGTCACCAGCAAATGCGTCGTACAGGAAACAAGGATGAGAACAAGAGGATCCTGATGGACCTGGATGTGGTGCTGAAGAGTCATGACTGCCCTTACATCATCCAGTGCTATGGTGCCATAGTTACCAACGTGGGTGTCCCCTAGATGCATTACTGTCTTTATTCTTAACAACAATATAAAAGCTAAATTCAATCAGACAAACAGCAGCCTCGAGTATTATTTTATATTGCACCCAGTGTGAATGCTCACACTTCTGTAAACTGCCCTCTGGTACCTCCTGAGCTGAACTAGAAAAAGGTGGATGTGTATAGCTCGTTGTCTTCCTGTGCAGACGGATGTTTTCATTGCCATGGAGCTGATGGGAACGTGTGCTGAGAAGCTAAAGAAGAGAATCCAGGGCCCCATCCCAGAGCGAATCCTTGGAAAGATGACAGTGGCAGTAAGTGAAAGAAACTCACACACACAGATGAAGAGTGTGTAACACTTAAGACTTTTGCTCTTACAGTCACACTGTGTGTCTTTATGCTCCAGATAGTGAAGGCGTTGCAGTACCTGAAAGAGAAACATGGTGTTATCCACCGGGATGTGAAGCCCTCCAACATACTCCTGGATGCAAAAGGTCAGATCAAACTGTGTGACTTCGGCATCAGTGGACGCCTTGTCGACTCAAAGGCCAAGACCCGCAGTGCCGGCTGTGCTGCCTACATGGCAGTGAGTGAAAACCCACAGACACTCTACACTCAAGTGTCTCACACACACATTCACACATTTATCTCACAAACCAGATTGCACATGATGGACGCACTGATTCCCTAACAGAGCATTCCCTGTTTTTGTGTCCTCGCAGCCTGAGAGAATAGACCCCCCAGATCCCACCAAACCTGACTATGATATCCGAGCAGACGTGTGGAGCCTCGGCATCTCTCTGGTAAAATTTTATTTCATTTTTGATATTTGTATGAAGGCCATGTGCTTAACAGACTTTACCTCTCCCTTTATGCTCAGTGTCACCAACATGCACTGATGTGTTAATCACACAGCAATGTGAGCGCTTGCTATCTTAGCTTGTGCTGCTAATCTTGTTTGTCAAATTACTGACAAATCTGCATTCATCCAGCAGAATAATATCCGTTTTGAGCTATTTATACTAGCAACATCTTTTTAGGTTATGTTTACTGTGTTGATGATGGACGTTTATGGGTCCTTGTGTCCTCCAGGTGGAGCTGGCCACGGGACAGTTTCCCTACAAGAACTGCAAGACAGACTTTGAGGTTCTGACCAAAGTGCTGCAGGAAGATCCTCCTTTGCTGCCCCTCAGCATGGGCTTCTCCCTCGACTTCCAGTCCTTCGTCAAAGACTGGTGAGTAAAGGTTTGACTCAAGTAAAGTAAGAATGTTTCTTTTCTCAGGCTTATGATTGGTTATTGTTTGTGTGTGTGTTGTTTGTGAGAGCTTAAATGGATGTTTGGTTTGTCAGTAATCTCATGCCACTTAGACACATTGAATTTTCTTATAAAGAAATATATGAAGCTCTTTAAGGTTTAAGAACTTTAAATTCATATGTTGTGGCTTCACTCAACGTGTGTGTCTGTGTGTGTGTGTGGGGGGGGTCTTTCCACAGCCTCACAAAGGATCACAGAAAAAGGCCAAAATACCATACGTTGCTGGTAAGACACCAGTCATAATGAAAAATGAATATTTTTAGAGGGTTATCAGAATTACGCAATTATCAGATATAACTGAACTGTCTTGCTCCCTCTGTATGTCTGTCTCCGTCGTCCAGGAGCATAGTTTCATCCTGCGCTACGAGGTGCTGGAGGTGGACGTGGCCGGTTGGTTCCAGACAGTAATGGATCGCACGGAGTCGCCTCGCAGCAGCCAGTGTTACAGCCATCAGCACCAACTCCATTCACTCTTCAGTAGGTAGCCTAGCTCAGGCCGGCGTTAGCATAGCCAGACGCTAGTCTAGCCTAGCTTTAGCTTTGTCAAGCCCAGACTCGGTCTGTTCTAGTCTAGCCCAGCGTTAGCAGCTAAGCCTAGTGTTAGACCCAGCCCGTCTGTCCATCTGTCCACCGGAGCACCTGAAGAGCCTATAGAGGAAGGGAAGAGACAGAGAAACAGTGGAGGACTCTGGATGGACAGATGGATGGAGAGATGGACTGATGGATGAATGGATGGATGACACAGGAAGTTCTGTTTATCATTGTGTTGAATCTGGACAGGCAGACATGGGAAGGAGGGAAGAGAAGAAGGTACACACTGTAGTTAGCTTCACTCGTTTACACACTGTTACATCTCGTCACAACATTGTATCATGTCACATTGTGTGTAACACATGCACACACACTTCATATACAAACTGATTGTGTATCTCTTTGTGTTTCTACAGTTCCTCCACTTTTCATTAGTTTTACCCACATACATGTCAGCATTGATCCAAGCCATTGGATTAGTCAACAGAGTAGTCATTACACACTGGAACAAAAGCATCTGCTACATTAGCAAACCTGAATCTCTCTTGTATGTAAACGTTCTGGAGGACACGGCAATGTCCGGTGCAATTATGATTCTTCAGGTGTATCTACTATCACACATTCTCAGGCTGTGTGTTTGTGTGTGTGTGTGGGTGTGCGTTAGTGTGTGTGAGTGTGTGCGTGTATGTGAGTGCGTGTGCGTGCATGTTGATTATCAAGACACACTCACTGGTTGTTTTTAAAAGTGAGATGATATTTCATAGTCATTTAATCACTTCACACTACAGTTGTAGCTCACAAAAAGAATGACTTAACCTGTCGGCTGTGCTTCATTTAACACTTGAGGATAGTCCGTGTTTAACTTTCATGTGAAACATGTTTAGAAATACTCATCAGTGTATTTAGCAGCTCTATAATTGGGAGAAAAAACCCAATGAAAAATAATAACAAAAAAATTAGGGTTGCATTCTAGCTTTGTAGAAAAGGAGACATTTATTTTGTTTTTTTTGTGTGTTAAATACGATTTAAAAGAGCGTTACAAAAGATGGAAGAATGCTAAGGAGAGAATAGATGAGTTAGAGAGGAGAGTCCGACTTTTTCAGCGTGTGTGAGAGAAAGTAAATGAAGAGCGGAGTTGTACTCTTGTTGATGACCACTTGGAAGTTTGAAAAACTGTTACTAGAGAAATGGGAGAAAGATGGGGGGGGGCAAAAATGGGAGAAGGGTGATTTTTTTTTTTTTTTTTTTTCATTGAGAAGATAAAGAACAGGAACTTATCTTGTACAAAGAATATCAATAGGGTGGATCATATTACCTGTGGAGCATTTCTTTACTAAACTCTCTGTTCATCTACCTCTTCCTCTTTGTCCACCTCTCTGTCTGCCTCTGCTGTTTAGTGTGATGTAGAGCTCCACAGTGTTACCAGACCAAAGGCTGTGTGTAGGTTGCTGTTGGCAGACAACGAGAGACTTAGACCTGCTCCTGTGAAAATATCAGTTAAGAAACCACACAGACATGTCTTGATATGCTTGAAGGTTTAGAAGCTAGAGCAGGGGTCTCAAACTGGCAGTCCTGGGTGGAAAACGTCATAAAGCCACTTATATGTTTGAAACTGATTATTAAATCAGCCTCACAAATCAGAGTATTGTTATATTTTCATCACCTGATGTGCTCTTTTTTAAAGCAATCATTTAGTTTTTTTTTTAGGGTGAGACGTGCGATTAAAAAAATGTAAATATTGATTGATCTAATTTTTTTCTCAATCAGCTGCTACAGTCTCAAAAACTTCAAAACTTACCGATTCTCAGTTTGCTATTATTTAAGTCAAAGAAAAGAAGGATTTTTTTTTTTACTTTTCAGATGCTAAAACCTGTTACATTTTTAGTAGATTTGTGCATTTTTTTCATTTGTTGCTTTAAAAACTATTTAAAAGATTAATAAGTCATCAACAGTTATTTTTTGTTGATCAATTAATGAGGTAATTACACAGACTCACTGTGAGCTGAGACCACCAGCGTGCAGATTTAGCTTAACCCATCTCTGACCAGTATGTCTTTTTTGAATCCCAGATGAAAGAGTCAGAGCGCAGCTCAATTGATGAGAGAATTTATTGTATTTTCATTAATGATGTGTGTCTCCTGTCTCATCTGTAGAGACAAAGCTGCCTCTCTGTGAAAACAGTCTAAAGCAGCATGGCAGAGGTTTTTTTTTTTTTTTTTTTTTTTTTAAGTGCAGCACCACTTGGAGAAAACAACCTGGCTGGTTGCCCCTAGGTGATGTGACTTTGAGACCCCCAAACTAGAGGATTGTTAAGAAAAAAATTGCGCATGTCAGACTTGATCATTCAGGCACACCTGAACATGTCTGAACGTGTTTGAAACTGTGAAGTCCGTGATGTACTTCAGGACTTCAGAGACCAAGTCCTGCTGCCTCCTCTTTCGCAGGGCCACAGCCAAAGCCTGCTAGATGTGTAGACTCAAACCTCCCGCGCCCCATCACGCACCAAACCAAATCACTGCTAGACACAGAGAACTATAGGGAGAGGAAACTGTTAAGTGTAAGACAGAGAGAGATCTAGGAATGTTGTCAAGATGGCCAAAACGAAGAGTGAAAACAAAAATGACAGGAATATGTGAGGAGAGGACAGAGTGAGGAGAGAAGGAAGACAGGGGGTGTTAAGAAAGTGGGGTGGGAAGTAAAAGAAAAGTCAGACAAACTGGAGCTGGATGACAGAAAGTGTGTTTTAAAAATAAAGGAAATATGGAAGGAAAACATCAGCCCAAGTTTCACAGAACTGCTGAGCTCTGAGGCTAGCCGGTTATTGTAAAAAGCTTTCATGGTGTTACACCAACGTACCAATTATGATTTTAGCAAGTGAGTTAGCCTGTTGTGTTTATGATGTTTACTATTCAGTTCAAACAATGTTATTTATTTACATTGCTACTGCTGCTACTTTTTTATTGCTTTAGACGCTGCTGTCACTTCGTTTCCCCAAAGGACAAATACTTTATTCTTTTTCTTTTAAGCCAAATAAGTGAAGTAATGCAATGTCAACACATGTTACCAAAAACAGAGGAGCAAGTCTGAAGAGGGCAAAAGCAAGTGAGAAAGGGTGAGTTGGATTAGAAGAGGAAGCACAGGGAGTTCGGCTTCACAAAAAGAAGTAACGTACACAATACAAACACACACATACACCTCACCTCAAATGTAGCTCTATGTGTAATGGAAGTAGTAAATCATTTAGATCATAATGTCACACTTAACTCTGAACAGTGTAGATATGTAGGGGGACTGTCTGTCTGTCTGTCTGTCTGTCCAGATGCTTTTTGTCACATTCATCCTTTCTTCTGTCCATCCATCCTTCCATCTGTCCACAGGTTGCCTGCAAGCTTGACAACCTTGACAGTTCACACCAAAGGTGTCCACAACTCAACAAAAATATGAACGAGCGTTGTTGTTATCGTTATTGACATTATAATTGATTACTCTCACCGATAATATATATGAAATCTCTGTATAGCTAGAAGGAGAGGGTGAGGGGGGTGTGTGTGCTGTAGTATAGCAGTGCTGTGTGTGTGTGTGTGTCATTTAAACTTACGCACGACAAGGGCCCCGTGACAAAACCAGACAGCCCAACCTTCTGCTCAGTGAATCGACTCACTGTGGGCCTGAACCAGGAAGCAAATCCAACTTTGCTGTCTGTTGGCAACCATGCCACAGAGCATTAGCGATTCTGGATAAACTTATATCACACATCATTAGACCCAAATAAAATCTAGCTTTTCAGCCTTGAGTGTCTCACCATGTATGTAAAACCTGGTGTCATTAAGATGTTAAGTTAATCCACAATCTCTTTAGTTATAAACTCAGACTGAACACATGGTTGTTTTAAAAATCTCTCACCTCTGACAAAATTATAGAAATTAAAGTAACTATTGATACAGCACTCTGCATAAATGTTGTAAACTCTGCTTTTCTAAATGTTGGATCAGTTATCTAAATGATGACACCATGTTTCCAGTGATTTGACTGATCAGTAGGCAGCCTGTTACTTGAGATTAGATTTGCTCCGTTAGCTCTGCAGCCTACGTTCCCGTGGTCATCTTCCCAGGTTAAAAGCCATTTTTGTGACAGCTCATGATGCTTCCTGATACAAGCCCCTTGAGCAGACATAATGGCAAGTTGGTGCTCCGTTACCTTAGTCTCTGTCTGGTTTTAATGTGGAGACCAGTGTGTGACCTGGGACTGATCTTGCCAACAGTGAACAGGAACTTGTTGTTGGTTGTTCTTCTCTTGTAAACTCTCCAGATGACAGAAATGACAGACCGGCTCAGCCTCCTTGCTAAAACTGTTGTATATAGACCTGAATCTGGTGCTTAGCAGTCATCAGCTGCACTGCACTGCCAGAGCAGCCTGATGTGAACCCATTGGTGCAGTTTCAAAAACTCTCTTGGAGACGGGACATCCCACTCTCACTACAATGTTCACTGTTCAGACTCTGTGTAACTTGTGTCCAAACTGGTCCCAGTCTCCCACTGTTGATTGTCTCTGTCTTTACGCTGATGTGTGTTGTACACATGCACACACTCACTCCGTTGTGCTGTTTGTGGGCTTTTCCATCCCGATGCCTGATTTGATGACGGCACCACATTACACCTCTGTGAAACCAATCAGGTCAGCCCAGGTGTGCACCTGCTGAATGAGAAAATGACCGTCAGATGCGTGTGTGTCTGAGAGAGAGACACAGTAAGTGAGTGAAAAAAAACACAGCATTTGATTAATAATTCACACACACACAAAATGTATAAAGTTAACCCATTCTACACAGCAATGCTCGCTACTGCCGATAGTGGCTTTATGTGTATATTAGCTGGTCAGGTGTGAGGCCAGGGGTCTATAAAAACAGCTAGTTCATAGCGTGTACCTGCGCTGTGCCTTGACACCGAGGGGGAGCATATATGTATGTGTGCGTGTGTGTCACAAACCATCTGTAAGTAAACCAAATATCATTTTCACTATGCAGTCATTCAAACCATGTCAGCTTGCTTCGAAAAAGCCTCCTGTACATACACAGATTTACAGATTAACTGGAGTCAGCGACAGTGTGTTTCTTTTCCGAGCCCCCCACCTCCCAGTGTGATTAACATCATCGCCTTCAGCTAGTTCACAGAAAAAAAACAGAGCAAGAGATATGTTTTGAATGAGCTGACAAATATTTAAGGATTGTATTGGGGTTGGGGAGGGCCGGGGGTTAGACAGGGGTTTGTAGTTTTGGGGGAGATGCAGATCAATGCTGTAAAGTATATCAATTGCATGTTATTGTCACCGTTGTAACTGCCATTGTTTGATTTTTCTTTTTTTTTTTTTTTTTTTTCCAAGACAACGGTTGGTTGGGGCGGGGATGCACAAAACTTTATCCTTATTTATGATTTTTACACATATAGTCTGTATTTTTGTTGCAAAAATGAATTATTGTGTACTTAGGAAAAAGACACACTTTTTTGCCTTTTTTTGTAATGTTCTTTGTCAACTTTGCAAAATACGTTTTCACTTTGGACCCATCACTAGTCATTGAGGAAGAGCTGTATCTTTATTAGCAGACAGTGTTTGTTAGAAAAAACATTTCTGTGTCCTGTTTTTCCCCTCGTTCATGTGCCGTGTGTCTTTCTTTTCAGTTAGCTGTGTGCGTGAGCGAAGAGTGTGTGTGATGTTTATTCGTCTACCAAAAGTCTTTATTGATGGTGATTATTATTAGCTTTTATTTTGTTCATTGTTTTGTTTTTTATCATAATGATTACTATGATTACTGTTTTTATTATTATAATTATTTTGTTGTTATTATTATTATTATTATTATTATTATTATTATTATTATTCAGGGCAAAGATGACACCAAATTGAACAAAGAAATAAATGGGTGATCCCAGACAACGCTGAAAGCTGGACAGTGTTGTCCATCTTTCTAAAGGTTTCTTTTTACTGGCAAGGTGGGGCAATCCTTTTTATTTTCTCACCTTTTTGCTGTAGTGTCTGTTCACCTTATTTAAACTGCCATAGAAAGATAACCTCTCAACTGAAGTCTAATAGTATTTTATTATAATTACTGTAATTATTATTATTGTTATTACTATTATATATTTTTTCCTTTGATCAGATATAATGATCAATTTATTTCTTGTTACCCCAGTTTGGGTCATAAATAGTTTGCTGTTATTTAATTCTTTTTCCCCCCCTCATGCCCACCCACTGCTTTTGAATTTTATTTTTTATTCTATTTCATGGTTATTATTTTTTATGCCTTCTGGTTTGTCTGATGCTGTAGTAGTGAGCTGATTGGTCAAATACCAGAGCTTTTTTTTTTTTTCTAATGCTGAGACTGTCGTGACTGATGTTGCACTTGTGATGGGTTTTATTTTGTTTTTGTTTTGTGTTGCAGATTGTTGTGCGGAGAGGAGAACTGGGTGTTTTCCTTATTTTCTTTTGAGTCACAGCAGTTATTTTATCAATCATAGATCTGTGACACAGAGCAAGAAAAATGATTCTACAGTGTATTTTTCTCACTGATATTTATTTATTGGTCATTTGTATGTTTATTTTTTGGTTTGTTTATTTTTGTTTGTTTTTTATGTGTATTGCTTTTTTGTGGAGGGCAAACAGGACTCAAGGTATAGGAGTAGTCACTCATTGGTATTTTAGCATTGTGTACAAAAGCAAAATGTTATATTCAACCACCACACTAACATACAGTCTATAAAGTAACAGATTAACAGATTAAAATGGAAAGATACAGCACAGTTTAATGCAGCATGTCTGACTTTACTGACATCCAATATTTTGTTTACTGTTTACCCTCTCAGAAGGCCCCAACAAACAAACAAACTGCTCATGGGTTAAAGTTGAGTAGCCACAGCATGGTGTATTTGAACTCTAGTGCTTTGCTAATAACTAAAGCTTGTATTGTTTGAAACTTGGGCGGTTTTTAGCAGTAAGTGCTGAATGCCAGCAACAGAAGCAAACTGCATTTTCTTTTTGTTTTTTAGGTTTTAGGTATTGCAGCTGATGATAACTGCTATGATAGTGGACTGATTGACTTTTTAACCTGCACTTCCTGTTAGCGAGGTGGGACACGCCTGCTTTGAAATATCATTGAGGTTTGTTGCTTGGTTTAGTCTAGATAGCATGATGTTGCTAGTTTGCAGGGTGGGGGGAGGATTGACTTCAGTCACCGCTGTTGCAGTCCAAAGGCTTCTTGTATGTACGGCGCCATGGACTTATTGTCTTGACAGTTGTATCAATCAACACAGCTTTACTGCCCATTTCCTTTTTTTTTTTTTTTTTTGCTGTATTTTATCCCCTCCTCCCCCCTTTCCCAAGTCTCATTTCAAACAGAATAAATGCCATTATATTGTGAATACCTCAGGATTTTTTTGGAGAAAAAAATAATAAAACACTTAAAAATCAAATAAATAAATAAAAAACTAAAAAAAAGTTCATGTGTCATAGTGGCATCTTTTTCTTTTAACTGGTTGTGTCATAGAGAAACCAAACTAACTGGCAAAATCAAAGCAGTGGACTTTCATTTTCCATAATGCAACTGGAGAAATACAATTTTAGAAAAATCAAATGTGGAAATTACATCCTTTAAAGTGTCACCACTTCTTTCAAACACACCTGAGTTTTTATTCTGATTTTCCCTTATTGGGTTTTGTTGTGTTTGCTAAAAATTCTTTTTACATCCCAACAGTAATCAAAAAATCAAAAGCTCTGACTCTGTGCCTGTAGCAGGCCTGTTGTAAGTCTGTTGCAGGAGGAGACCTACCTGTATCACAGCACTACTGCTAAAGTTTTAGAGGGTTAGTTACACAAAACAGGCAGAGAAAGAGCAGCCACAGTTTCCCCACCGCTGACATGTTGGCTTGGTGGTGATAATAACCGTGTTTGTTTTTGACATTCACAATGGAAATGTGAAGTGTTTTGTTACATGTGAACAAGACCTCCAGCAGCAGTTGGGCAGTGTATGATAATATGTTTCAGGCCTGTTGGGAGGGGGTGTAATTTTTGTTGTTGGATACTCTGAAAGTCCTGTGTTACTACTTATAAGGTGAGATAACCTTGATGATGTCTTCAGTGTTATTTGTGGAAAGCTCCACCAGATCCACAGACACAATATAACTAACCTTTAGTTTGCTTAAATAAACTTAAAGAGAACCTCAGTTTCAGAATATATTCAGTGTGATTAACATCACCGCCAGACTAAAGTCTTTCATACTTCAGTTTGTATCTACAAATGGTTAGTAATGCTTGAAATGCAAACAACTTAAAACTGTTTCAACTGTGCATACACTTACGCTTGTAATTGCCAGTTTTGTCCACAGCAGGGTGCACTATCCACTCAGAGCCTTTGGGTAGGAACCTTACCAACAAAGAAATCCCCCCCATAACAACCTGTTTTAAATCTGAACCTATTTTTAACCGCTGCCACAGTTTCGGATAACCCCTGACGTTGTTAAAAAGGTTATGCTCGATGGAGGGGACCCAGAGAAGAGATATTAAGTATGTGAGTCCAAGCCAATTAACTTCTGCCCAGCTCATTTGATATTATAGGTAAAATCTGCTTTTTCTTTGTTAAGCACAGGCAGGCTTATGTGCTCCAACATGTTAAAAAAAACTTCCTTGCAGACCTCATCTGACAGCAGTCCTGTCTGCACTTTCCCCCACAGAGAAATTTACCACAGTTACCTGCATGACATGACATGACTTGACATGATCTGCTCTGCACCCAGCTGATTCTTACCCAATAATAAATGATACATATTTTAACTTTCAAACACATTATTTGGTTCAGGTTGTGTTATAGTACCTAAACAGTTTGTGTGTATCATTCAGGAAAAAAACAAAACAAACAAAAAAAAACCCTGACATACTAAAACCAATTTGAGGTCTGTGAGTTGATTTACCTGTCCTGAAGCCAGCAGCAGGAAGCTGCCTTATGTGAAGTGGTGTAACAACAGACTGTGCCCTGCAGCTGTAAAAAATGAGCCAACAGGATGATGACTGGATGAAAAACACAATCACAGACTGGTTTGCACATTATCCAAAATACAGTACATATAAAGTGAATTTTCAAACTAGCAGCTAAACTCATCTTCAAAGCCAACTACTCAGTGTCACTGCAGTGGTGAATGTATATAAAAGTTTTGCATCAATGTTATTCAGCCCAAAAGGAAGAAAGGCCTGTGATTTGATGATGATATATTCCAAGAACAGAAATACTGGTACTTTAATACATTATAAAACTAACGAGATATAGTTGGACCTAAAGTGGTTGAGCCTGCTCAGAAACTGAACTGTTTCAGGACTGGTTTGCATTTTTCAACAATGTCTGAGAACAGTGCTCACATATTTACATTTCCAGTGAACAGCTGACTAATTGACTGTATGCAGTTGGATAAAAAGAACCTGTTTATCTAGTTTTTGTGGACAAAATACTCTCTGAAGTTAACATGAGGCTTCAGGTGTCTGAGTGTGACAAATTATACTGGCATCTAACAGTATGATTTGATGATGATCTTTTTGGGGGTGGACAGTGTTTCCCAATTATGCATGTCTTTCTTTGTATGTTTTTTTTTCCTGTGGCAGAGGAACAAAAAACAGAAAGTGAGAGTTTCATAGTCAAAGGATTGAAACTTTGGAAGATACCTCTGTGATCTGAACTTTTAGTTTCTTTGCAACTACAAACAAGAAGGGATCCTCTTAGCTATATAACAAGTTTGTTTATATCCTCACCAACAATCTGTTACCTCTCTGAAACAAGAAACTACATTGTATTTAGGACTTAATCTGCTATAAGTTTTATTTCATTGCTTACACTGAGAAACAGCCATAACACACAGTGTGTGTAAACTCCTTATAATGCTGACAGTGTGTGTCCTTACTCTGGTTCATTCATGCTGCAACACGCTGCCCCAACATTTCTATCAGCCGATCTTTGATGTGTGACAGATTTGAGACAACAGGAGGGCTGTGGGCTCAGGGTAATGACAAGGTTTTGAAAAGAAACTTTACACCGCAGCAGAAGCACAACAATAGACCACGCCTTCCCCCACCTCTCTGCTCTGAAAGCCTCCTCTCTCTTTCTGGAAATCTTTTTCTCGTTCTCTCTCTGTCTCCTCACTCTGACCATATATGGTAGGAAATTAAATCAAGAGCTGATTGGTGGATAGGAGACAAAGTGGAGGTAGACACATCCCCTTTGGTAGGGGATATGTAACAATAATACATCTAAATCATATCTTTGCTTTTTACTTCAATTATATTTTATTGTTCTGTAAATAAAAGTTAGTCTTTAACTTGTTTTTGCAGAGAGAAATCAAGAAAACAAGCATAGAGACACACTGTGGGAGGTGATACTGCACTGTATTTAATGACTTGTCCCTAAAACCCATTAAAACATAATTCTGAAAATATACATGTGTCTCAGTCTTACATGTTGATTTACCCTCTTTACATTTGTTACCCCTCTTCACAACATCTGTTTCTTCCCTGGACACATCAGCAGTGCCACACCCCTGCTCCTGTTGCAGGTATTGATGGTGCTCTGAATTCCTAGACCATATGCTCACAGACACACAGACACACACACACACATATTACACTACAATTATACTGCAATGTTACACTCTAAATACTCTAAGCTTTCTGACATATGCTCTTTTCACATCATACCTGTATCAACATATAAACACTTAACTCCCTGTTTGTGTGTATATGTGTGTTTTAAGTGAAGTATTTTCAAAATATTGTAGAATAAAAGTACAGTTTTTTTTCCCTTAAATTTATTCTATTAAGTTTAATCAGTGAGCAGACATGCCATTCTGGAAAAAAGATCATACACACATTTCAGGCTAGTTTCTAGATATACCTAAAAGTAAGTACTTGTGGGCTACATTCAGATGTTTACTCATCACAGCCTTAACCTTTTTTTCCCCACTTTTCCCCCAAGTCTATAAAATGTCAGAAAATACTATGAACAATGTCCATTACAAGTGAGACTTAAAAGCTGTGATTTTGTTCAAATATATTTTATCTAAAAATATAAAAACAGATAAAATATCAAATCTGCATTAAATATTTTTTATTGGTGAATTGCTTAAGTCGTTCATCCAATAAAATATGTTGTTGATTAATTTTGTTTACTGAACTTCGACAAGCTGTTTATTTAAGCGTCTGTTTTTTGATGCAGTGGCACGTATTTATTTTCTTGTGGAGCTCTTGAACGCAGCATAGACCGCGGGGGAGGGGCGGGGCGTTTATCTTACCTGCGAAAACTAAAAGTGGGTGGATTAAAGGTGCAGACTGTCTGTCCTCGCCGAGCCACTTCTGAGCAGCTGGACCGCATGACAAAGCGGAGAGACGCGACTGAAGACGAACGACAGAGACGAGGCTTTTCCTCAGCAGCTGCTCGCTTTTGTGAGGTGCCGTCGAGCAGGACACCTCTGCTGCAAACACGGACATAGAAAGACGAGCCGAGCTCACCTACAGTGCCTGCAGCTGAAAACCAGGTGGGTTCAAGTTTTCCTTTCTGTAGGCGGAGAGGACTGGCTGGCGGTGTTTCCTGTGTCTGCAGCAGGTGGGACTCACCACGAGCTGCTGCATACGTTTCTAATAGACCGTTTTAGTTAAAGAGAGACATGCATGAACCAATTTGATATCCTGGCCAGGTGTCCTCATCAGGGGACACAGAGGGGCCATTAAAACCTGCGTGTCTCAATAATCAGTATTTCTACCAATATTGATTTATCTACATCATATAAACCAATAGTAGTCTGTCTGAGTCAAGAGTGCTTGATGAGGATGACGGCTAAAACCCCACTGAGTGCCTTCTCTTTATGATGACATATAACAACCAGTTGAACATCAGCTAGTTCTGTTTTCATTAGGACTGAAAAATGTAGCCTGTATAAAGATTGATTTAAAATCTACACGTTAATGCACTCTGTTCTGTCGATTAAAAGTTAAATACATGTGCTGTAGTTTAACTGCAGAAGTGCAACTTAAATCTCTAAGCACGGCTGCACGTTTGTCTTTTTTTTTCCACCAGGAAATGATAATGATATATGCACAGTGACAACAGCAGAATAAGAGTACAGGAACAACAGGCCCGCACAGTGCTGTGAACATACACATTTTCATATTCCTTGTTTAGACATAAGCTTATATTGGATATATTTACTTAGTTTGCATCCTGCAGCGTGGTTTGTCTGTCTGGTTTGTCAGGTGGTTTGCATGAGATGATCTTTTTTCTCTTTAAAACAAACTGCACCCACCCTACTGCTGCTGTGTCTACCGTCCAGATATAAAATTGCCATGCAATCACAAAAGAGTATTTGGCTTTGTAGTAATGTGTGAGGACTTGTCTGACAAACTTTCACAGTGATTTTTATTTTTTTTTTTTTTGAAGTTTGTTTCAGCTGAGGCACAGTTTGATTCTCGACTTGTGAAAATAGTTTGCTGATCAAACTCTAGTCTTCCTCTTTTTGTTTAGTCCAGAAATGAAATGTTGCTGCCTCATCTGGAGTGAATAAAGTCATTTATTGTCTACTAATCAGCTTTTATCCATAAAGAGAAACACCTGCATCTTTTTACAGTTATATGCAAAATTTTCTCCCCAGTTTTCCACATCTCCAGCAAACCTTAAGAGCAGCTATGTGTCCGTCCTGCATCACCCCAAAAGCCTCGGTATTTAAGAAATAAAACATTTTCTTCTTCACTGATCCCTTACTTTGACTCGTCCCACATGTCACAACATTACATATCTTCTCAGTCCCTCACCCCACCAGCCTTGAATCAGCAGCGGGGCTGCAGATGGCAGGGCTTGTGTCCTTTCTGTTAGGTAAGAGCCACGCAAGACCGGATAAAGAGGGGGATTGACAGGCAGCCAAGAACAGGGGATGCTGTTGAAAACGTGCTTGATAAGACAGAAGAACACCAGAGACTCAGATTAAACAGGTCCACACAGACAATAGGAATGCATCTGCGGTGAAAAAAAGGCTTATAAGGTTAACAAGGTGAGGGGATTCTGTTTCCTGGCATGGTTAGTTAAAGTTTATATGAAATTCTTATGGGGCCCTGTCCAGTCAGACTTTGTGTTATGTCTGCAGCAGAGGTTTGGGTCATGTCTTTTTGTTCTACAATGACAAGAATGGGTAGAGAAGAGAGGACATGGAGACTGAAGTAATTCATCTTGTCTCTTTAGAACCACAGTGTGTCAAAATATGCAGAGGCACAGTTTGTGCAACTTCCTGAGGAAGTTAGCCCATGGATGGCTTTAACAGTGAAGCCACATGCAAATGTCACAAGTTTTCGTTTTAAGGAATTTGTGGTGACAATTATTGATATGATCATTCCTTTAGTAGTAGTCATTGTTAATACGTGATGCTCTTAGTTGTCTCTGCCTTCTCGGAATGCTGCAACTTTGCACCGTTTGCATGACTTTAGCACAACATGATAAAACCAGAGGAAATATTTCTGTTCCGCTTCCTCCCCCACTGATCTTCAAGAGTCTGAGCACATAATGAACTTAAGAGGGACACAGATGACACCTTGTGCGCTGATCCCTTTATCCCTTGCTTTATAAACACACACACACACACACACAGTGTCTTTTATCTCTCTTCACAAACACACACTCTCTGCTGTGTTTTTTAATCATACATCCTCAACCTTCTTCTTAACAAACATTCATATGTAAACATTTTGTGTATATATGTTTCATGTTGAAACAACAGCTGTTGAGGTGATAAACTGCATGTACATATGTAGATATTGTTTACTGTGACACTACCAGCTACACTACCACTACTTTAGAATATTATTTAGTTGGTTCATTATATTTTCATTAGCTCATTGAATCAACATGTAACAAAGACATTTTCTTTGTCTACAGGGTCCAAGTTAAATAAGGCTAGTAGGATCCATCATCTTCATAGAAAAAAAGTGTTAGTTGTTAGCCTCCAATTGCTTGAAACAATTAAAATCCTTAATCTCTAACTAGCTATTTTCTCATTAGAAATCAAGCTGCTTCTTTGTTTTTTTAATATTCTCTCTTCCTTCTCCATGTTTCTCCAACAATACACAGTGATTTGTAGGAGCCTCTTGAAAACGACATGATACATCCAAAGGGCATTAAATTTTTCCCAATGTGGCACTGAGTCTTTCTCAAGGGTGTGGCTGGGGAATAATGACATTTCTATCTCTGCCCAGACTTGCTCCCAACATTCCTTCCTGCCTCTCTGCCTGCAAAGCATCGTCCCAACATTTTCCCGGGACTTTTACATAACTTGCACTACCAAAGGTTCCCAATGCACATTCTCACCATCCTAAAGCAGAATGTATGTAATGACCTAACATTCATTACCTGTGATGGAAATTGCAGCTCTAAGGAGAAGGGTTGTGGGTAATAAGGAGAAGGAGTTGGGAATTTGTGGAATTCTGTGTAATGAGCTGGTGAGGAAGGAATGTGTGTCAGATCGGGAATAAAGAATGGAGCTGTACTGTAGCTCAGGGAAAAAGTGACTAATTCTTTTGTCTGACTGTGTTGAGCCTAAGGTCACGAATACACTGGCAAGAAATTCAAACATGCTGTGAAGTTTTATGGAATATTTTCTCTGTTCACAAAATAACACTTGGATTGTTACAGTGAGTTTTTACCTCCGTCTTACCTTTTTTCTCCACACTTGTGTGTTTTTGAAAAGCCTTAGTGCACAGATAGGTATATAGGTCATAGAGTAACGTGGAGGTATACTCATAATAACACACACTGAAACAACATGAAACAACAGCTGTTGAGATGATGATGTGCCTGGTCTTGTAGCTCATGTTACCATCACTGCAGTAAATTTTCAACGCCTTTTTTTTGTGTCGAGTTCACATGACACCTCAGTTAAATACTGAGGTGAAAAGTGTTGAAGCTAAAACTCATCATATAAACCCAACAGACTTAATGTCACACAGCATGAGTGAGGTTTTAATGACAAGCAGTAATGACAGGATTCAATTATCAGGACATGCAAATGGCACTTTTGTACAATGTTGTATGTTACTCTGAAGATGGTTTTAATGTTTCGTGTCCCTTCTCAGAAAACAAATGTTGTTAACCAGCACGCGCAGGGCACAAGGACAGCAGATATCTTTGAATATTGGTTACTCTGATTCCTCTACTGATCGATGTGTTTTGCATTATACTTACCTTCCTTTAACTGTGAGAGGAGTGAAATTGCAGGAAGTTATGCCACAGAAGAGTGATGGCATGCAACAAATGATGTCAGTGTCTTAAACCTCCCAGGACACCCCAATTTTAATCTAAAGCTTGATCTACATTAAAGTACACATAGTAATAGGCAATGACTGACAGGTGGTATGAAAGGTTTTTGGGTTTTGTTTTTTTTTTTGCAACCATGAAAAAAAGTTATGACCATTTGAATTCATGAGAATGTTTCTTTTGGGTTCATTACCATCAAATTTTGTAGGATCAGTTTGAATTCATAATTTAACCCAAAGGCAGTTTATGGTGAGGTTTGTTAGCTACACCCACAAGAATTTAGCGACAGAAAATTTGTGGCAAAATATTAAAGAGTATCAAAAACGAGTAAACTTGATTTTGGTTAATTGAAATACATGACGTTCTAAATTTTGGTGCTGGGATATCAATAAACTTTCATTTGGTCTTGTTTTTAACAATGATTTTAACTGTTAAGTGTTTTCTGAGTTTTGGTAATCAGTGTTGGATAATTTTGATGGGAGCACTGAACCTTTTGAATGTTTGAACTTGACACGAGATAGATTTATTGGTATGAAGTAGTGGAAAAATGGGTGTACCAAGGATCCAAAAAACTCTCAATCACAAATGTGTTTGGTATAAAGATACTGATTGGCTGAAGATATTACTTTCTTTCTCACCAACATCTTGCTAAATGACTGTGAAAACATAATCTTCCACGTAAAGACATTTCTGTTGTTCACAAGGGATAGTTGAATCCAAATTAAAATAAAAATCAAAGCCACAAAGTGGCTTCATATTTGTCTAAAAAGCTCTCCTGTTCTGTCCCAAAGCTACCATGACGGACGCAGACAAGTTCCTGTATGGGGACCGCAGTGGGATAAATGACCCTCTTGCTCAGGCCGACTGGGCCACCAAGAAGCTGGTGTGGATCCCCTCAGAGAAGCTGGGCTTTGAGGCCGGCTCTGTCAAGGAGGAGCATGGAGAGGAGTGTGTGGTGGAGCTGACGGACTCTGGCAAGAAGGTATTGATTTGATTATTCCTTTAATGATAAAATGGCAAAATTTAAATGAATAAGTTTCTGCTGTCTTAAGCTTTGTTCAGCAAACCTGTCTGACAGTTGTGTGTCTCTGTAAATCCCAGGTCAAGGTAAATAAGGATGACATTCAGAAGATGAACCCACCCAAGTTCAGCAAGGTGGAGGACATGGCGGAGCTCACATGCCTGAATGAGGCCTCTGTGCTGCACAACCTCAAGGAGAGATACTACTCTGGACTCATCTATGTAAGTTCAATTGGATACATGAGCTTATACGGTGGCACCATGATTAGATCTTTGTTTTCTTACACATGTGTGAATGATTGCATTAAAACCTCCTCTCTGACCATAACTATGCTCTCTGTTACCCAGACATACTCTGGTCTTTTCTGTGTGGTGGTCAACCCATACAAGTATTTGCCCATTTACACTGAGGAAATAGTGAACATGTACAAGGGCAAGAAGAGACACGAGATGCCTCCTCACATCTACGCCATCACAGACACAGCCTACAGGAGCATGATGCAGGGTACCACAGCTGTATTTTTGAAAAGAAAAACAGCCTGTTCAGTAGCATTATGTTGTTTGGTACAGTGTATATATACTGCATGCAGGCACGGATATGTCCATGGACACCTGGTTTTAGGGCTGTAACAATAAATTAACAATGAAGAATCTAGACTAAAATGTAAAAATAGTAACCATAACAATTTCTGAAGTTTAAAGTGACCTCTTTAAATCGCTTTTGTCTGAAAATCTGTCCAAAAGATACTTAATGTATTTTCTGTATGTTGGCAAATCAAGCAATCATGTGAGCCCTACAAAGTAACACACAGAAACAGAAACTGCAAAGTTTAAAAGTCACATTCCTTATTCTTCTCAATTTAACCATTTGTGTTATTCTATTACATCAACATTTTTTCTTCTGTCTGTTTCCTCAGATCGTGAGGACCAGTCCATCCTCTGCACGTAGGTTACTTTCTTTTCTTTATCTTCTTCAGAGTCTTTTTTTTTCAGTCAGTCTCTATCTTTCTGTGTGGATTCACACAGACAGTATCTGGTTTGATGGTCGTAGAATCGAATTTTGTTTTTTGGCTCAAGGCACTTTGGACTTAAGTTTCATTGACAGAACAGTTTTACCTCAAAGTTCCCTTTTTTCAGGAGCTTTTGACCACATCACATGATTTTTATGAGCAGATAGTTTGACAGCGTGTGCCTGAAAAGGAGTTTAATAGTTTAAATAGTTTATAGTTAAAGTATAGATGTTTAATATTGCAGTGTATTTCTTGCAGCTCTTCTGAGTCATGTTGGGGTAAAAACAACCATGACTCGTGATCTGTTGCTTTTAATACTTTTATGTGTCATCTTTTTCTGTACTGTTTCATTTTCTACAGTGGGGAATCAGGAGCAGGGAAAACAGAAAATACCAAGAAAGTCATTCAGTATCTGGCCCATGTTGCTTCATCATTCAAGTCCAAGAAAGATCAGGTCAGTAAAAGTGCCCTGATTCTTTCCTGATCCAGCTCAATTTTCCTCTCCTCCTTCCCTTCTCTTTGCATGTTGTAGGTCCATCTCCATAAGTAGTAGTTTCTCTGAACAAGCTGTGTGGAGACTTACTCCACATTCCTTTTTCAGGCCTCGACGTGCCTGCCTCACCTCTCTGTGGTGAAGTGAAGCAGATCGTGTCTGTGCACACGCACGTGTGTGTGTGTGTGTGTATTTGGATATGAACTGGTACTTGTATTCCTCATATCCGGGCTGTTTCACAAGACATTCATTTTGTCCTGATTCAGGTTCAGGTGACTTCATTTGTACGTGTAGGTAGATTTGTTTTTGCAGTAGAAGAGGAATCCATCTTGCCACACATTTTACAAATAACACACATGGACAAACATGATATGAGAACTCAAGGCTTCACACAAGCCGTCAGGGGATAGAATAGAAGTACTTTATTAATCCCCTGAGGGAAATTTGGATGACACATTTATCTGCAGTGATGTGATTTGTGTGATGAAATTGATATCAAATATGTTGAACTCCTGTCCTCTTTCACCTCTCCCCTAGGGCAATGCAGTTTTATCACATGTGAGTTTATCTCTCTGACTCCATATGCTTGGTGTCTGACTGTTTATGCACACGCACTACTCTACTAACAGCAAACATCTGATTGTCTTTGTCTGGGCTTTTGTGGAAATGCATTAAACATTTTTCAGTGTTAAAAGAATAGTTTGTAATTTTGCCAAATATGGTAATTCATTTTCTTCAGTTTAGCTCTCATGTCTGTGCTTTAAATATGAAGCTGTCAGCACCTGGTTAGCTTAGCTGAGCACAAAGACTGGAGGCAGGGGGTAACTGTTAGTCTGGCTCCGTACAAAACTGTAAAATCTTCTTAGCAACACATTTTATTCTCATTTATACATTTTTAACTGAACCAGGCAATCAGTTTTCCTGTTTTCTGTCTATATGCCAAGATCAGAAAAGATCCTGAGCTACTGTTAGCTTCACATTTAGCACACAGATATCAGGGTGGTATCAATCAAACCCTTGAAGAAAGCAAATAAGTTTCCCACAGTATCAAATTATTTTTAAGAGAAGGAAAAAATAGCAATCTTTGGCAGTAAAATAAGTCGATGTAGTTTTAAGATATTAGTTGCATGGCTTCTTTTAAAACTATGGTATGGCTTCAGATAATCTGCTAAATTGTTTTTTAGCTTTTGGCAGTGAACTCCCCAGCAACACAGTAGAGTGGTAACCTTATCTGGGGTCTTAAATGCTGGAACACACCTTATTGTGGTATTAGCGTGTATAGTTTTAGAAGTTGTAATAGGTGACTGGATAAAACTTTACTTAGCAGCTATTTTTTTTCTCAGTCTTGTCAGTGTTCAATTTGTTCGAATGTTTTGCAGGTGTGCAGCTTGTTTGAGGTGTCATAATGCACTCTTGTTTTCCTTTGGGGGATCTTGGCGAACTGGCCTGTGTACTTCTTGTATTCTCTTGTTTGTACCTGCATGGACAGGGATGGTCTTTAAGGCTTTTTTGCTTGAGTGGGCTTGCTGTGCTGCGAGAATGTGTGTTGGAATGTGCAGGATTCAGTGTGTGGGTGGGTGGGTGGTTGATTGGGCAACGATAACATCCCCGGAGGTGTTTCTTTTGAATACGAAGCCTGAAATTACTTTTGGTATGCTGAACGCTGGAGTTTTTGCACATGTTTATATTTGCTGCTCTGCAGTGCTGCAAGAAAAGCATGTTTCAAAGATGTGCTGGTTTGACGGACAGCTTGACAGCTTGGAGTCATGATGAAAGGTAAAATTGCAATTTGCTCTGATACTGTGTCCTCTCCGTCAGGGGGAACTGGAAAAACAGCTGCTACAGGCAAATCCCATCCTGGAAGCCTTTGGCAATGCAAAGACCGTCAAGAATGACAACTCCTCAAGATTTGTAAGACAGACTCGAAGCCCCCGAAACCTTGTTTCAAGTCTTAGCTCATTTTATAATTAAGATAATTCACACATTCACGTTTAACGATCTCGATTTTCAGGTCTATCACCAAGTTCTGGATGTGGCCACAACTTTTTAATATGTATGAGTTTAATACACTGTCCCAGACCACAGAGAAAAACACAAATACAGAAATCTGTCATGTAAAATGACAAAATGCATGTAGAAACATATTTTGTGAGGAGCTGGAAATTGGTATTCAGTGCCTTTTTTCCCCACACTTATTTATCAATATTTGTGTTGTGGTGCTGCACATCTAAATGATGGGATTTGTTTTCTCTTGTAGGGAAAATTCATAAGGATCAACTTTGATGTCAATGGATACATTGTTGGAGCCAACATAGAAACCTGCATCCTTTTGAAAAACATCCTAATTACTTTATCAGTTCTGTTGTCCACGGCTGGATTGACTTACCAAGTGACCCTGGGCCAAAAATGAGATTCCTCCCATTTCATTTGGTTACAGGCGACAGAAACCAATCAGGATTAGCATATTGGAAGACTCTGCTGCCTCTTGTTTGCCGTCAGTTTTAAATATGATTCAGCAAATTTGTTTACAGGCTGTCTACAAGGTTAGCTTAATTTCAGCTGCCATATTAAAATTAGATATGGACACAAAGTCCCTCTAGGACCACAAACCTCAGCCCATTTGGTCACATTACTGGCCCTGCCTCAGCATTACATTTTTAAGATTCTTTGGTCATTCAGCATTTGCATTTGTTATTCCTTGACTCTAACGGTACCAGATCTGCTGGAGAAGTCTCGGGCCGTCCGACAAGCTAAAGATGAGAGGAGCTTCCATGTCTTCTACTACATGCTCTCAGGAGCAGGGGATAAGCTACGCTGTGAGACATTTTATTACAGTGTGAATTCTTCAGACTGAATGAAATTCAGAAAGTAGCAAAAATTAATGTAAATAAATTGGGGTTTATTTTATGCTGGACTTAATGTGCACTTTAAGAAAAAATACATTTATCAAGTAACATGAGATATAGCTGATCAAGTCAACTCATATTGAAGATTTATAGAGTTTAACAGGTCTATGAAGACTGTGTTGTAAAAATGGATAATTCTCCAATAATAATTTTCTCCTCTTTCACTGTACAGCCGAGTTGTGTCTGGAGGATTACAGCAAGTACCGTTTCCTGTCCAATGGAAACGTGACGATTCCTGGCCAGCAGGACAAGGACCTGTTCACTGAAACTATGGATGCTTTTCAGATCATGGGCATCCCAGAAGAGGAAAGAATTGGTAACTATGGTCTTATTTTTGTAACCTGTTCATAGGGTTGTGATGAATTATTCTTCACTGTGGTGTTTTGTTTTTTTTAACCTCTAGCATGGGCCTGTTTTTCTGTCAGTGGGTCTCTCTAAACCCTATAAATACAATAGTATATATAATAGTATATATAATATATATAATATATAAATATATAAATTAAAATACTTATTTTTTTAGTGTGTGTTTCTTGGATTTAGGAACTCAACATATCAGATACTCACAAACATTTTTAAAATCAACATCTATACTTTAACTATAAACCTTTTTAAAATCATTTTCAGTATTCAGCTGTCTTTTTTTTTTATACCAACAGTTAAAAACCCACTGATATCCACTTAGGCAAGAAAACAATTTCATTTTACTGTAAATTGGCAAAAAAGCATCATATATCCTTATATGTGAAGGTGGAACTAATTCAAATATTTAAGTATTACTAATTTTGTTTTTTTTACATCACCAATTTTCCATTAATGAACTATTTGTTGCATTTGCACTAAATTTAAAAACAACTTGATTGACACTCTTGAAGTTTAAAATGAAGTTTTGTTAATTTTTTACATTTTTTTTTCCAAAAATTTATTATACATACGAGTTTTATGAGTCTAATAGTGTTTTAATAGAAGGAGATTAATTACCTGTATACAGATTAATATCTGATAGGACAAATGTTAATGATGTGAGCCTTTCCTCTGCAGCAGACAGTGACCTCTTCTGTGTGTTTGTCAGGTCTGTTGAAGGTGGTGTCAGCCGTACTGCAGTTGGGCAACATGACCTTCAAGAAGGAGCGTCACTCCGACCAGGCATCCATGCCTGATGACACTAGAAGGATATGTTTAAACAGACACACCATCAGCATCATTCCCTCTGCGCATGCTTTTTGTTGCACTCTGTTTACTTAGCTTACCTTTTACATTCTTCAACATGACTCCTGTAAGCTAATCCCAGCTGGGCGTTATAGTGTTACCTGCTGAGCATCATCGTGACTGACTTCACACTTGTTTCATCCTGTCTCCCAGAATCAAGGTGTGCATCACAGTGAACACATTAATGTTCTTTAAATTACATCAAAATAAAATATTTATCTTATTTGTCCAATAGTTTTAGTTAAGTGAACTTTGCCCTTTGTCTATTATCAGTTGATGTCAGGTATCACAGGATGACACTGCAGTATTTCTTGCAGGTTGGTAGAGACTATGTGCAGAAGGCCCAGACCCAGGAGCAGGCTGAGTTTGTTGTTGAGGTTCTGCCAAAGCTTTATGGAGAGGATGTTCCGGCTATTGGTGTTGAGAATCAACAGAGCTCTGGACAGCAGACAGAGACAGGGTGCCTCCTTCATAGGCATCCTTGATATCGCTGGATTTGAGATCTGAGGTGACTTGTGATCAGACAGAGTTTCTTGATAGGCCTCAGGCTCTCTTCTGTCAGAATACAGGAGTCTTTTTTAATGCTTTACCTAAATAGGAGGTCAAACAGGAAAAAGAAAAAAGATGAGAAATACCTGAGGGGGTTTATTTTGTTGGTTGGTTTCAAACATGGTGTTCCTGTACTGTAAGAGAAGCCTGAACACAAATAGTAAGTAAACCTACACAGCAGGTGTGGGTGCTGGGCCATGATGCCCAAGTCTGATTCTCTCTACCAAGAGATGATGAAACTATGGTTAGTAGTGAAGCAATTTCTTTTCCTGAGACAGATTAATAGTTTGTACACCTTTACAGGTTGGGGAGGAGGATAGTTACACAAGGAGGTTTCCAACCATGATGATGATGTTGATGATGACTATAGAAGAAGTTGTAGTGTTGTGATATTTATTTGAGTAAGTACATTTGCTATTAAGTCTGTATGGGTTACGGATAATTATAAAATACGCAACACATTTAAGGGCTGCATATAAAGATTATTTTTATTATCGACACTGATTTTCTCATCAAAAGTATGGGTTCAAAAGCCCAGCCCAGTCCAAAAAGTCTAAGATATTCAGTTTATTAAATCAAAAGAGTATCAGCAAATTATAACAAAACAATAGAAGTTGAAATGAGGACATTTTGTGATTAAAAATATAAGACCTCAATTACTTGATTTATGTATTAAAAATAGCTGATTTATCGCTCATTGATAGAGTAATGGTTTCTCTAATTCTCTACAGTTGAACTCATTTGAGCAGCTGTGTATCAATTACACCAATGAGAAGCTGCAGCAGCTCTTCAACCACACCATGTTCATCCTGGAGCAGGAGGAGTATCAGGAAATGCATTGAATGGAGCTTCATCGACTTGGCCTGGACCTGCAGCCCTGCATTGACCTCATTGAGAAACCCAGACGTCTCCCAGTTACTGTTCCGGTGATCATGACAAATAACACTGACAGGTCTTAGCCCGTAGTTACGCTTGAGATTAAGGATCATTTACAAGCCTTCTGTAGAAAGCACGGCTCGTGTTTTTTGTGGCAAGTGTGTAGAGGCATGTAACTTAATATAGATTATAAAATCAGGGTTGAACTCATTTAAAAACTCCAGACTGACTTGGAATGTGTTTTGTTTTTTTTTTCCCCGACGCTTTTTTCCACCGTGTCTACAGGCTGGTCCTCCAGGCATCCTGGCTCTGCTGGATGAAGAGTGCTGGTTTCCCAAAGCCACAGACAAAAGCTTTGTGGAGAAGGTGGTTCAGGAGCAGGGAACACACCCCAAGTTCCAGAAACCAAAGAAACTTAAGGACGATGCTGATTTCTGCATCATACACTATGCTGGGAAAGGTCACTGATGAGAATTTTGTGATGTTGAATTTGAAAAAATGTTTTTTTCCACTTTGTACACATTGAACATATAATTTTGCATTTCTATATCCAAAGAAAAGTATTTACAAAAATCCTTTATGAGAAACAGTCTTAGATAAAATAAAATGTTCTTTTTATATATTCATGTAGAAGTAAATGCATATTTAGTTATTTTCCTTACTGCCTGCAACATAATTCAATTTCATTTAATGCAAAGTTTGGCTTTGAGGCTTTGAATTCTTTTTCATTTATACAACTTAAACACTGAATTTTTAACCCTGCACTTTGCACAGAGTAAGACTAGGCATCAACTCAAAGTAAAAATGGTTTTACAGGTACCCTCAACTTTGTTGTTCTGCATCATAAAACTAGCTCTTGTCTGGTGCAGGTGGACTACAAAGCTGGCGAGTGGCTGATGAAAAACATGGATCCTTTGAATGAGTGTGTGGCCACTTTACTCAACCAGTCCACTGACAAATTCACTGCTGACCTGTGGAGAGATGCAAGTGTCATTGAGCTCATCCAAAATGTCCTCTTGCTAAAAGAAAAATGTTGCTCAAACGTGACAGTTTATTGATACTCGCTGTGGACAGGACAGAAACTCAGCAGTATTTTTTTGCATGATTCTTAATTTCTGCACAGACCTGGTTAATGCACACTCCTGTAAACAACATTTTGATTGAAAAAGTAACCTTTAAATCAACTGCACAATATTTTTAAGTAAGACCCTCTGGTGTTTTGGTCAGAAGAGCAGCTTGAGGATAATCTTGGACAGTTTTCATATGTAAAAGATGGGATACAAATAAAACTTCGCTATTACAGATAGATTTACATTTCCGTGTCATTAAACTGATAAAACTGACAGAATAATTCACTGGTCCACCTTCTCTGCGTCATCACAGTGGACCGTATTGTCGGCCTGGATAAGGTGGCAGGAATGTTTGACTCCATGTATGGTGCATTTAAAACCCGTAAGGGCATGTTTCGCACTGTGGGTCAGCTGTACAAGGAGCAGCTGGGTAACCTCATGGCCACGCTCAGGAACACCAACCCTAACTTTGTTCGCTGCATCATCCCCAACCATGAGAAAAAGGTACAGACCAAAAAATTAATGTCAGTGCAGCAGCTGTTTGAGAGAACAATTGATGACTTGTGTCACTAGATGAGAAAAAGTCAACTAAACCAAACATTTTAAGACAATTATTATTATAGGGGAGTACCTTTACTATAATATAAATAATATTTAAAAAGAAAGAACACAAACTGTTCTTTAATTGTGTTTTTCTTCATTTGTTTTTTCTTTCAGGCCAGAATTAGAGCCCTCACCTGGTTCTGGACCAGCTGCGTGTAATGGTGTCCTAGGAGGGTATTCAGATTCGCAGACAAGGTTTCCCTAATCGCATTGTTCCTCCAGGAGTTCAGAGCAGAGGTGACAGCAGCAGACATAACTGTTACACTTTTTTTATACCACTATAGAATTTTGAAAAAAGACACTTGAATACTAATGAAGACTAATTTTTCCATTTAATAATTCTTTTCCTTTTTAAAAAATTCCATCAATACAGTACTATTCCTTCCACCAGCATCCTCAAACAAAATGTATAATGGACACACTTTTACAGTATTTTACTGACCCTATATGGATCCCTATCATGGCTCCTCAACCTCAATGCCAAAAGAAACTCACTCTACTCTTTGATTAAACATTTAAAAGAAGTGTTTTCAGTATTTTGATTGTGCTTGTGTGTCTCTCAGGTATGAAATCCTCACTCCAAATGCTATCCCGAAGGGCTTTATGGATGGGAAGCAAGCCTGTGTGCTCATGGTAAGAGCAAGAAATCACTCTTGAAGTGCACACTTCACCAGAAGAAGAGAAAATGGGGCTGGTTGTTCTCCACTTTGTCTCTGAGTTGCATCTGTTTTCATGCTGAACAAAGCTCTGGAGCTCGACTCAACCCTGTACCTCGCATCGGGTCAAAGCAAAGTGTTCTTTAGAGCCGGAGTCCTGGCTCACCTGGAGGAGGAAAGAGACATGAAGATCACTGATGTCATCATCAACTTCCAAGCCTGGTGCAGAGGATATGTGGCTCAAGTATGACAGGATCAAGTTTATCAAGTTTTGTCTTTTAGTCTAAATGACTGAATGTAACATGATGTACGTGATGACAATACACTTCCGGCCAAAATATTAAGTGTCATCCAATTTATTGTACATATATTTTTACTTTTTTTTAACTATAGAGCTTTTACTAAGAGACAGCAGCAGCTGACAGCCATGAAAGTTATTCAGAGGAACTGTGCTGCTTACCTCAACCTAGAACTGGCAGTAGGAGGCTTTTCACCAAGGTAAGGGATTAATAAAGGCAGTTAGTTGATTTTATCAGCATCGCTACTTAAGAAACCATAACTGGGCAGCAGTAGCAGTAAATCATACTTAATAATTACTCTTGAACAATTTTTAGAAACATTTTGAACAATTTTAGAAACATTTTGAACAATTTTAGAAACATTTTGCTAAAAAGTCTTTTCTTGATGGTTTCCTCACTGTGTTAAATCTCAAACACAGCTTATCTTTTTTAAATAACTTTTAAATAATGCCAGGATAAATTTGGTATGCTTTTTTTCCCCTCTAGGTGAAGCCTCTGCTGCAAGTATCTCGGCAGGAAGAGGAGATGTTGGCCAAAGAAGAGGAGCTGATGAAGGTGAAGGACATAACTGCAGGCTGAGGGAGCAGCTCAAAGAATTTGGAGGCCAAGGCAACAGGTATGTGTTCCCATTGCATTATGTCTCATTTCAGTTCTTTTATTTGAAATCTTTTGAAAGTGGATCTCTTTATTTCTGAAAAAAACATGAAACAATATGATACATTTACTTTCTCTGCATGATGCAGCTCTGAGATCTCACTTGTCTTTGACTCCATCTGCCAGCTGAATGCTGAGAAGGCCTTTCAAGAGCAGTTGCAGGCAGAGACAGAGCTGTGTGCTGAGGCTGAGGAGATGAGAGCCCGTCTGACCACCAGGAAGCAGGAACTGGAGGAGATCCTGCATGACCTATGAATCTGCCTGGGAGGAAGAGGAAGAGAGGGTCTCCCAGATGCATACAGAGAGAAAGATGCAGCAGAACATCACAGTCAGTAAAAGTCTGTAGGATATGATGCAAATGGTAGCTGAGTTTTTAAAAGAAAATGCATTCACATTGTAAATTGTCGGAAGCCCAATTAGGACCTAGAGCAGCAGCTGGATGAGGAGGAAGCAGCAAGACAGAAGCTTCAGATGGAGAAGGTCACCACGGACGCCAAGCTGAAGAAGCTGGAGAGGATGTCATGGTGCTTGGACGCACCAGAACAACAAGCTCATCATGTTTCAGACAACATGCTCAGTTCAGTGGTAAAACATACAGGGTAAATTAAACAGAGCCATTACATCTGGGACAACATAAGATTTCTTTTCTTTTTAATAACTTCAGGAGAAAAAACAGATGGAGGAGAGGATATCAGAATTCACCACCAACTTGGCAGAGGAGGAAGAGAAGTCCAAAAGTTTACAGAAACTCACGAAAAACATGAAGCCATGATCACAGATTTGGAGGGCAAGTATTTTTTTTTAAATTATTGTTGTGATTTGCTTTTGTGTAATTTGACCCACTAGATAATGCCTTATTGTGTAGCATAATTAATTCTGTAATTATAAAATTATAATTATTAATTATAAATAATTATAATTAATTATAAATAATTCTTATGGAGCTGGGGAAGAAAAAATTTTGTGTGCAAAATTTAATAATAATAACTCATGCCCATATGTACAATGTCCCTGCAACCCTGAAAGGGATAAAGTGGTTACAGAAGACTCAGCAAAACTATAAGAGGCTGAACTTAGCATAGGTGTGTATACCTATTCTGCCATTTAAAGCCATACAAAATTATGTGATGTTTATGGATTAATCTTGGTTGCTTGGTTGCTTTCTCTTAGTAGTTTAGGTGGCATGTGAGTGAAAGACTCTGCCTGAATTACCAACACAACACAGATCAGCCATGTATACAAATTAGTTTTTTGGGGCATTCTTTTACCTTTCAAAATAATTACAATCCAAGTTTAGCAGATTACAAACTTGGGTTTGTCTGTCTTCTCACATGCAGAGCGCCTAAGAAAAGAGGAGAAAGTGCGTCAGGAGTTGGAGAAGAACCGTCGTAAACTCGAGGGAGACTCCACTGAGCTCCATGACCAGATTGCAGACCTGCAGGCCCAGATTGCTGAACTTAGAGCTCAGCTGGCTAAGAAGGAGGAGGAACTCCTCGCCGCCCTAGCCAGGTTTAAAAAAAATTGAAGAGATAAATGTAAAAGTAACAAAAATAACAGATAATACTGCCATATTGTCATTGTTGTATTGGCTCCTCAGGAGGATGAGTTTTCCTGTTTCTTCACTCGATGAGACAGGCTGCTATTTGTTCTCACATCCATGAGTATTGACAGAATACCTGCATGTCGACAATACCTTCCTTCTAATCTCACCTTCAGGATCGAGGAGGAGGCTGCAGCCAAGAATGCAGCCCAGAAGAAAATCAGGGAGCTGGAGGCTCAGATTTCTGAATTACAGGAGGATCTGGATCTGGAGAGGCAGGCGCGCTCTAAGGCAGAGAAACACCGAAGGGACCTGGGAGAGGAGCTGGAGGCCCTAAAGACTGAGCTGGAGGACACTTTGGACTCTACAGCAGCACAGCAGGAGCTAAGGTATTTAACTGAGAAGTTAAATGCTTTCCTCTATACAATTCAGTTTGTTACAGAACAAGTTATTGCTCTTCACCTATAATATTTCCAGATTAATTGAATGACAAATAGTAGACAAATGGAAAGTCTTGCTGGAGGAGCTAAATGAAAATCGATTATCGATTCATCATTGGGAGAGTTATTGAGATACTCTGGCCAATCTGTCCACTTAGCATTATGATATCAAAGTGTTCACATGTAAAACTGTGAAGGTAACTACATTTTGCAAATATATATAAATTTAGTCTGTTGTCTCCTCACACCTTGCTCTTTTTTCATTCATTTTCTCATCCTGTCTTTCCAGGACTAAGCGTGAGACAGAGGTTGCCCAGCTAAAGAAGACTCTGGAGGAAGAGGCAAAGATCCATGAGCAGCAGATGGCTGACATGAGACAAAAACACAATCAGGCATTTGATGAGCTCAATGAACAGCTGGAACAGGCCAAAAGGGTAAGGTGGTAAGGTGGTCAGAACAGAAAGGTGAGAGGGCTTAACAAATGTCTCAATATCACCAATAACATGCGTGGCACTCCTTCCAGAACAAGGTGTCGGTGGAGAAAGCCAAGCAGGCCCTGGAGAGTGAGTGGAACGAGCTGCAGATCGAGCTGAAGACTCTGACTCAAGGCAAAACAGATTCTGAACACCGTCGCAAGAAGGCTGAAGCACAGGTTCAAGAACTACAGGTCAAATATGGAGAAAGTGAACGTCAGAAGCACGACATGACCGAGAAGATGGCCAAGTTGCAGGTATAATTTGGCTGGAGTGGTCTCTATGAGGTGATTCACAAGGTGGAGGGGAGGAAAGGGGGCATATTTGGTTGAAGGAGGGAGGTTTGCTTATCTAGAATAGCACTATATAAATTAAATGTATTATTAAGATGGATGGTTCTGTTGATTTAAATTCTGTATGAGATTAATTACTTTTCTATATGGTTTCTAGTCAGAGTTGGAAAATGTCAACAACCTCTTAAGTCAAGCAGATGGCAAGAATATCAAATCCAGTAAAGACCTCTCTTCTGCAGAGTCTCAGCTGCAGGATACGCAGGTAAGAGCACAAATACACATATTTTCATTAGTATTGTAACTTGTTTGTCTTCTAACCCCAAATAAATCTGGAGCAAATTGTTAATTAATCAATTTTTCACTAATTGGTTCATTGTCTGGCAATTTCTAAGAAAAAAATGTCCTTTGGTGTCAAGATTTTCTGCTTCTGTCCATTTCTAAAACATTTTAAAATGAAGATCTTCAGCTGAATGATTCTTTACAGAAAAAAAGCAAGTTATGAATATACCTACTGTAACTTAACAAAGTATTTAGTGACATTTTAATGACAAAATGATGAATGAGAAAATGAATAAACAAAAAGTAGAAGCTTTTTGACACCCTAGTCTTACTGCATATTTACAATAAATTGTATCATAAGTGATGACATACACGCAACATAAGTTAATTTATGATAACAACGTAAACAGGAGCTACCAACAGATAAATCAGCATGACTATTCATTGTGCAAATGTCCTGAAAGATCAACAGGTTTTATTGAGAAAGATGGTTTAGAATGTTTTTAAAGAATGTTTTGTCCTTCTTAACTCCAGGAGTTGCTCCAAGAGGAGACACGTCAGAAGCTGTCCCTCTCCACCCGTCTGAGACAGATGGAAGACGAGCAGAACAGCTTGCGGGAGATGCTTGAGGAAGAGGAAGAGAGCAAGAAGAACATGGAGAAGCAGGTCTCCACCCTGCAGGCCCAGGTTGGTCCACAGTGTCATGCTCCCTCTGTGCCCTTTACACAAAGCCTGCATCTTTATTTTACATTGCACACACCCTAACCCATTGGGCCTTTTCTAATCAAAGACTTTTATTATGTAGTGTTCATAGCCATTTCTGGCAGTGTAGGTCACTGAAATATTTGGACATGCTGCTGATGGAGCTGATGGAACACCTCTGACTTTTCTTCTTGTGTCTATGTTTTTGTGGTTTAGAATGGCTGGCCTGTGGTTTTGTAACAAAATATATAAGTATTTACGTTCCTCAGGTTAAATTGAGATGATGTCGTGATCACTGACCATCTGCTGATGCTACATGAACAGTAAAAGTCTTCATTTATTCTGTGAAATATCTATCTTATCTATCTAATAAACAAAGTGGAAGTGGTGGAAGTGGCATCAGACTTTGTACAGTTAATACTTCCTTTGTAGATTTGTGGTTGCCAGGCTGGTCCTCTAGCACCACCGTGAGGGTGACTCTTTATTATTTTTATTTTTTGTCAAAACAACTTTCAAACAACGGTCTCCCCCAACATGCCCACTTTTCATTCTTGTACTCCTAACCCCAACCCCCTTTTCTTTTATTTCTTCAGCTGGCAGAGATGAAGAAGAAGCTGGACCAAGAGGCTTTGTCCCTTGAGAGCGCAGAGGAGGCCCGCAAGCGATTCCAGCGGGAGTTGGACAGCATGACACAGCAACTTGAGGAAAAGTCTGCAGCCTATGACAAACTGGACAAAACGAAAACCCGTTTGCAGCAGGAGCTGGATGACCTTATAGTGGACCAGGATCACCTTAGACAGACTGTTTCCAACCTGGAGAAGAAGCAGAAGAAGTTTGACCAGGTATTGTGTCAACTATGTATTTTTTGCACTTATCAAATACACTATTGTAAACTTTGCAGAACTGTTATTAAATATTTTTCAGTGCTAGCACATTTTAATTGCCTGGTCTCTCCTTTTCCCTAGATGTTGGCAGAGGAGAAAACAATCTCTACTCAGTATGCAGAGGAGCGTGACAAGGCTGAGGCTGAGGCCAGGGAGAAGGAAACACGAGCTCTGACATTGGCCCGTGAGTTGGAGACCATGACGGACCTGAAAGATGAGTTGGACCGGGCCAATAAACTGCTCAAAGCTGAGATGGAAGACTTGGTCTCCTCCAAGGATGATGTGGGCAAGAGTGTAAGGGAAAATGCTGGCATCTTTTTGTGCACTGAGAGTTGTAATGAGACAATGAGGTTGTTGGCATCATTGACACACTTCTTGGTCTGAAAAACATTGAATATGTGACAATGCAATCTTGTATGCAGGTTCATGAGCTGGAGAGGTCAAAGCGTGCCATGGAGCAGCAGCTGGAGGAGATGAGAGTTCAGCTGGAGGAGCTGGAGGATGAACTGCAGGCCACAGAGGATGCAAAACTGCGCTTGGAGGTCAACATGCAGGCCATGAAAGCCCAGTTTGATCGAGACCTGCAGGCCAGAGATGAGCAGGGAGAAGAGAGGAGGAAGCAGCTGGTTAAACAGGTGCTACCATTGCACATTCAATTGCTGAAGAAGAAACTGAATCCCGATTCAGCTGACTAAAACGGTTTTATTCTCAGGTGCGTGAGATGGAGGTAGAGCTGGAAGATGAGCGCAGGCAACGTAGTCAGGCCCTCTCAGCCAAGAAGAAACTGGAGATGGACCTGGGAGAGCTTGAGCTCCAGATTGATAATGCTAACAAGGGCCGTGATGAAGCTCTGAAACAGCTGAAAAAACTTCAGGTAAAATATGCACACAAATCCAAATACAAAAACTAACATTAAAAACAAGTTAATAATTTCTCAGTTTGTATTAATTGTTATAATCCAATGCTATTAACATGTTTTTGAGCCAACCTCATATCTTACAACTTCAACTGTTTCAGCATGCATATATGTATACACACACACACACCCTGTTCACAGTAACTACATTTACATGCGCACTATTAGTTCCGCAGGTTAAAAAAAATATTTTGCTTGGATGTCTGAAATTAGTTACAGTGGTACCTTGACTTATGAGCGTCCCAACTAACGAGTTTTTCGAGATACGAGCTGTCTCTCGGCCGATTTTTTTGCTTTGAGTTGTGAGCTAAAATTCGTGTTATGAGCCAGCTTCAGATACCCCACCGCTAGTTGGCGTAGCGAACCCCACAGTGAATGCCGTAACATCCGTCCAGCATCCCGTGTCTCACTTGATAGCTAGACAGCTGCAGATGAAAGTGTGCCTCCGTCAGCATCCTCAAGTCGTCTGATCTCCAAAGTAAATGCTGTACATTATACTTAATAAAACCAGTTTAATGCAGTACATTCTATTGTATTGTTTTTTTTATACAATATTCGTTATTTATAAGTACACTTTTCTTATTTAAAAACATGTAACAAAAAAAATTGCGGTGTTTTTTTGGGGGGCCCGGAGCAGATTAATGGCATTTAAATTCATTTCAATGGGGAAAATTGATTTGACATACGAGTAATCTGAGTTACGAGCTCCGTCATGGAATGAATTAAACTCGTAAGTCAAGGTACCACTGTATTCAAAAGACGGCTTTGCAGTTAGGACGTGTGGGATACGCAGTTGTTGTTCATATTTTAGGCCCATTCTTTGGATGTATATACAACACAATCACAAAAGGTGACTCAGTTGGGGTGTTAACTGTAGTTTGTGCTCACATGGCATCTTTCCCGACTACAGTCTGCTCTGTGTGTTGTAAACACACAGATTAGCAAACAGAGATTTGTAGGCAAAGGAAAAAAAATTGAATGTACTTTTACTCCCCAGGCCCAAATGAAAGAGCTAATGAGAGAGCTGGATGAACTGCGTTTGTCCAGAGATGAAGCCGTCAATGGGGCCAAGGAGACCGAAAGGAAACTCAAAGCCATGGAGGCTGATGTCCTGCACTTCCAGGAGGTATGAAAGTAATAACAGCTCAGACTTCTGAAACTCCACTGGATGTGGGAAAACTACCTGGTTTTGTGTGTGTGTGTGTGTGTGTGACTGGCAGCAGAAAGAAATGAGATGGTTGAGCTACAGCTCATGGATGAAAGTAATATAAATTAGGGGTGGGACTCGATTAAAAAAAAAAAAAAGAATCTAATTAATTAGAGGCTTTGTAATTAATTAATCTTGATTAATCGCATAACAATATTTGCTCCAAAAAGCACCATTTTTTAATTTAAATGGATTTTAGTGGACGACTGAATCAAATAATAGACACAGACATGAATATTGTGAATTCAAGCTCTTTTAATGTCTGGAAAAATGCATTTAATTGTATTTCAATTCAAAACAGTAGAAAAAGAAATAGAAAATATCCCTGGCCAAAACTGAACAGACCTAAAGTTAAAGTCTCATTTTAAGTACTTCTTCAGAACAGTATTGACTTTAAATGGTTAACCCCCCCCCCAAAAAAAAATCAATTCAACATAAAGTGCAATTTCTACTTCTTTCTTCTTCTGGTAAAACAACTAGAAATATAAATGGTCACTTGACAGGCTTAAATCTCCTTTAATTTCCAAGTACCCTTAGCACAAATTATTTTGTACATTAGGCTATAACACTTACTAATTTTGGTCCTGAAGCCAGTCATTTGATCGGGTTTGGGCTACCGACACCTCTTGGTTGTACTCGGACCGGGACTGCTAGCGCCAACAGCTCGGGCGGTTTCTGTGCTTGCTGCAACATGCTTTGCATTTAGAGGGTACCGCAGGGTTGAAGTGCATCAGTCCTAGCAACGCGCTTTCATCCGATTGCTCCTTTTTGGTAGTCGTTAGCCGAGCTCTGACGTGTGCATCAGTGTAATCAGTGTACTCGGAAATCGTGCACTGACAAACGTTCCGCGTTGTTTAGAATGCAAACTGCGATTAAATGCGTTCATTTTTTTAGCGTGTTAATTTTTTTGTAATTAATTAATCATAATTAACACGTTAAAGTCCCACCCCTAATATAAATGTAACTCTGTTTCATTAAATTAATTGTTTTCAGGAAATTGTTCTGACAGCCTCTGGAGCATCAGGCTTTAGTGTCTTAATATACTTGTATCTTCTGCTTCCATCAGGATCTGGCCACTGCAGAGAGACTCAAAAGACAAGTTCAGACAGAAAGGGATGAGCTCCAGGAAGAGATTAACAGCAGCAACACCAAGAAGTATGAACCCAACAGTGGTGGTTACTTTTCAGAGTTTTTTTTTTTTGTAGTAAATAAACTTTGAAAATAAAGTTAAGGTGCACCTACAAAATATGTATTGTATTGTACAGTATAAATATGCATCCAAATTTTACAGCAATAAATTGGCAACAGTAACAACTCAGAAGATGATGCTTAGACCCACCTACAATGCATTTTTCAGATGACATCTGCTCCTCATATTCAGTTTCCCATGACATGTACATGTAGACAAGCCGTATATGTTTGTGTTTATAAATGCAAGGTCAGCTTATGCAACAAGTTTGTCTCCATTCATTAAGTGTTACTACTCTTCCTGTTGTTGTTGCCAGTTCTCTGCTGGCTGATGAGAAGAGAAGGTTGGAGGCTCGTATCACTCAGCTGGAAGAGGAGTTGGAGGAAGAGCACCTCAACACTGAAATGGTCAATGATCGTCTTAAGAGAACTGCACTGCAGGTAAGGACACACAGCATCTCAGATATGTTGATCATAGCTGCTGATGATTTTACATTTTCTTTGCAAGAGGGAGAAACACATGGTCATCAGTGAAAATGAGAGAATGTGTTCTGAGGAGCCACTTGGGAGCTGAAAGAGCCAGCTCTTTTTAGTGAGCCGAGCCAAAAGAACCAGCTTTCTGAAAAGAGCCGAAATTCCTAGCACTAATGGCCATCGTGACTGATCATGACAAATTTTTCTCTGGGCAAAGTCATCATAAAATACTTGTCCAGTGATGTCTGAGGGTTGCAGTGAAGAAGCAACACCTCAGTGAGTACAAAGGATAAAAGAAACAGGCACACAGGAGATGGTTTTTAGTTTAACCCGCTCCATTGTGTGTTTCTGACGTTAGACTGAGCAGTTGACCACAGAGTTGGCGGCAGAGCGCAGCTCCACCCAGCGGCTGGAGGGAGCTCGTTCCCAGCTGGATCGCCAGAACAAGGAGCTGAAACTGAAGTTGCAGGAGCTTGAGGGAACTATCAAGTCAAAGTACAAATCAACCATCACCACCTTGGAGGCCAAGATTGCTCAGCTGGAGGAACAGCTCGACATCGAGTCCAAGTGAGTCTTGAGTCCTATCTTTAAACCAGTCCAAACAAATTTGGATTATGTTTTTTTTTGGAATTGGGATTACTGTTTTACATTCTTTGTTTGGTTTTACAAATACCAAGATCTTTCACTTGCAGTAAAGAATCATTTTCAGAACAAGCAATTTTTAGTTCAGAGAACTAAGACTGTGTACTGATTCCTCATTGCATATAGAGAGCGTCAGCAGGCCTCCAGGCTGGCCAGGCGGACAGAAAAGAAGCTAAAGGAGATAATGCTGCAGGTTGATGATGAGAGACGCAACACAGAGCAATTCAAAGACCAGGTCAGCTTTATTGCTAATTTCCTTTTGCATTAATTTGTTGATTATTTAAGTGTCTGGTGATATTGGTGTTCTGCTTTTTATTGTATATATTTTTATAAACACTATGAACTGTCTCTCTGCAGATGGAAAAGACAAACAGCCGAATGCGCCAGCTGAAGCGTCAGCTAGAGGAGGCAGAGGAGGAGGTGACACGAGCAAATGCCTACCGTAGGAAGCTGCAAAGGGATTTGGATGATGCTACAGAGTCAGCAGATGCTATGAACCGTGAAGTCAGCACTCTGAAAAGCAAACTCAGGTAGCAGCTTCTAACATTTATTTGTACTTCCTCTTTGTGCATTATAGTTTTCATGTTTCAATTGAGAATCAGTTTTAAACATGACGATCAGTTTACATCCCATGAGAGCATCGCTCAGCCTATGAAAACGAATGCCCTCAACTTTGAATATTCAGTAATAGTATATAATTCATCTTTTATACTTGTATGCAGTATTTGTACAGCATGTGACTGTGTTTTTTCTTCTTTTTTAATTTTTTTTTTCTGTTTTTAAGGCGTGACTTGCCCTTCAATATGCGTCGCACCACGAATCGCTCTGGCCTGGACAGCGACGAGGACGCGGATGTGCAGACTGAAGCGTCACCTGAGCCTGCAGCTGAGTGAACAGATGAAAGCCAAGAGGGAGATATGAAAATGACTGCAGTCAAAATACAGATATAGTAAAACTTTAGCCATGCAAGCTATTAAGACTTCTTTTGAGCTGAGGACAATCATCTAATAGCCTTACTGTTACTTTCCATATAGCACATTTTATATTTCACCAAATAATCGTATTCATCTTAGTGATATATGAGTGGTGTTTTTCTACCAAGGCTTTACACGTGCTTTTGGTCTATATTTTTCATGGTCTATTTTTCTACTTGGGTATATTATATCATGAAATATTCTTCTTGTATCAAGCCATTACAATTGCATTTTATTTGTTCTTGAGGTATATGTGCTGTTTCATTTACTGGGGAAAAACACTGGACATTTTATGCTTGTTTTGCACACAAATATGGGTCTTTTGGGATTTTTAATGCAGTTACAAACTGGTACACTTTTGCAAGTGTCAGTATAAATCTTTTGGTGTGTTACGGTATGGTTTTCCTCTCACTGTGGTATTCTTCCTTGTCATTACCTCAACCAATTTTGCACAATGCCAACACAGATGAAACAGACACAAGAGTGGAAATTGTTCCAGTTGTCAGAGTGGTGCAGACAACATGCAGCATTGTTGTTGAAAATGTTATACAATTTTGTGTGTTCACCTGTGATTGCTTGGTTGATGTATCATTTCTCACTAGTTTTACACTTAATTGATTGTTGGTGGTGGGTCATCCTGTAGTAGTTCTCACTGTACTACGTTTTGTGCTATGCTTTGCACAGCAAAGGGTATTTCTCTTGGCACGTTTGCCTCTAAATGTTTTGCCAGAGTTAAATCCTGCATATTTTAGATTAGGTACAATAAACTGTATTATCAGACCTATGTCATTTGATGCCAATACTTGAAGGCTATTCTATATTTTATCAAATGCCTTAAAGCAATAAATTGACAACCTATGAAATGCATCGACTTCCTCGTGTTTGAGTTCACACAATGTTTAAAGGTTGTGGGATAGGATAGTCATATATTATCACCCATACTTATCATCTGAAAACTACGGAAGCGTAGAGCTGCAACACATTAACAAAAATACTAGTACCACGTTATATCATAATTTCATGTTATAACGCGATACGTTTCATGTTTTAACGTGAACCGCTGCACGTTATTACGTGATAAATTAGTGAAACTCCTGCTTGAATGAGAAAACCGCGGAGAATGAATAAATGTGTCATTTGGCAGACGCTTTTATTCAAAGCGATTGACGTAACTCTTGAATAATTCACCAACAGCCAACAAAGAAGCGTTTGAGCTGAAGTAGGTGCTCTTTTGTGTTTGTAGTGAGCTGGCTCTTAAAAGAGCCGTTGTGTTTCGTGGAACAGCTGCACAGTCTAAGCTCTCTCTCCGCGGATGCGGCGGGCCAGCTGGATGTCTTTGGGCATGATGGTGACACGCTTGGCGTGGATGGCGCACAGGTTGGTGTCCTCAAAGAGCCCCACCAGGTAAGCCTCGCTGGCCTCCTGCAGAGCCATGACAGCGGAGCTCTGGAAGCGCAGATCTTGATGAAGGAAACGTTGAGTCTTTCTCTTGGCCTTTGGTTATTGGTGTGTAATTTTGGTTCTCAGTAGGTGCATTTACTTGTATCGTCAACAGGCTCCCTCATCCCTAGTCACGACAAATCTGTCCTATTGATGATAATAAAAAAAATATATCTGTTGTGAGCACTAACGCAATAATGAGGAAGATGTTCTTCAAAAATAATGTGGGTGGCTCTTTCAAAGAGCCTTTTATCGAGACATTTAATGTCGAGTGATGAGATCTCACTTCTTGAGTGCTGCCTTCTTGGCTTTGGGCTTGGCAGTCTTCTTAGCGGAAGCTTTCTTGGCTGCGGGGGCCTTCTTGGCCACTTTCTTGGGGCTCTTGGAGGCCTTCTTTGGGCTCTTGGCTGCTTTCTTGGTCGCTGCCGCGGGTTTCTTGGCCTTCTTATGGGATTTCTTCGCAGATGCAGGTTTCTTGGCCGCTGCGGGTTTCTTTGCAGCGGGATTCTTGACTTTAGCAGCAGCTTTCTTTACGGGCTTTTTGGCTTTGGGCTCAGTCGCCTTCTTGTTCATCTTGAACGATCCGGACGCCCCGACCCCCTTGGTCTGAATCAGGGTCCCCTTGGCCACCAGGTTCTTGATGGCGGTCTTGACGCGGGCCTTGTTCTTCTCCATATCGTAGCCTCCGGCAGCCAGAGCCTTCTTAGCGGCTTTAGCCGGGGTGGCGGCCGGCGGCTGGAGCAACTACCATTTTCTCTTCAAATCTTCGTCTCAAAAGAATACTATTTACCCACAAAGAATCTGACCGGACTGGGCAAGAAGCTGAACTGCAACACACCATGAACCGTGGAAGACTCGCTCAGCTCGTGTGTCTCCTCCGTGCGGTCTGAATACCGTGTCACTTGGGTTTTCTCTTCACCGATAAAACCCTCTAAGCCTAAACAAGACCGACAGACTGAGCTGACAGTAGGGGCAGCGGACGCATTCTCTTCCTGACTCAAGTCATATAAAAGCTCTGATGCTGTCTGCATTTTGGAAGTCTCCAGACGGCACATATTCATCGCCGTTGCCAGTACACTCAGCGACACTCCTCTTCATTTCTCTCCTAAAGTGGTTTAAGTGTTTCAGAACTTCGTAAAGAATCGATTTACAACTGTTCAACACAGCCAGAGCTTCAACACCAAAATCATCCATCAGTGATGATAATTTATAATAAATTGAGATTTCATTTGGTGGCAACAAACACAATGTGATGATGACCGAGGCTACGGTACCAGACTCTTATCAAAGCTGCAATTATAGACTGACATGTGAAGTCTAATTTTGTGGCAAATAGACTATATAATAGTTATTATTATAATAAAGACAGTAATAATATTATATATAATAGTTTTACCAATGAACAAAACATTTTAAATATTATGTATTCGCAGTAAAGGACATTTTGGCTGTTTGGTACCAAAAAACACCAAAAAACACCATGGACAGCTTCCTCATCTTTTTCATCAACATGACACAATGTTGTCACTTTTTGATTAATGACTGAAGAGGATTAAAGTTTTCATCCTGACTTTTAGTATTTTTGTATATCTACAGACTTCAGACTCGTGTAAGGATGGACACGAGTGGACATCCATTCAAGGATGGACATCCATTCAAATGGATTCATTGATGGAATGATTTGGTCACCTGTCAATCTTGAGGTTTCTATTGTAAATGTATTGAACTTATTAAAAGCACCTGTATGAAACTAAATTCCCTGTTTTGATAACTTATTATTATACTTTAGTTGGTTATATACTATTAGTATACATGCACTCACTCATTTTGGTAGTAAATATTTTGAGCCTTATCTACGGTTTAGTCTAAATAGGTTGAAAGTTTTTCCTTGCTTATTTGCATAATGATGCCGTTGTGTTAACGCAACAAGTATCGACAATTGAATAGAACAGAAATTCTTTATTAAATGAATTTTGTTGTTACAGCAAAAACAATAACATAAAATGTAACAAAAGATAAAACACAATAAATATGATAAAATATACAACTCAAAGATGTAGAACTAAAATATGTACATAAATACATATAAGTGAACAAGATGTGCTAAAGTGAATAATGTGCAGGCAAAAAAACCCCCAAATAAACAAAAAACCAACAAATAAAACAGCGGATGTGAACAGACAGTGGTAATAGATTTAGATGTGTGTTCACTTGTCACACAGTGGTGCTGGCATCCCTGGCACTGACAGTAGAGGACACTGATTACCACAGACTGGTAGATGATCATCTTGCTGCAGGCACTGAAGGATCTGAGCATCCTCAGGAAGTAAAGTCTGCTCGTCCCCTTCTTAAAAACAGCGTCAGTGTTGGTACTACAGTCCAGTCTGCTGTTCAAGTGAACATCCAAGTACCTGTATTGGAGAAATTGAAGAACATGACTCTCACAGTGCCACAGCTACCATCCAGGGGGTAGTGAGCATGCTGCAGCAGATAGGTGACAGCGTCATCCACACCAATATGGGGTGGTAGGCAAGTGGGTCTAATGCTGGTTTTACCAGTGGTCCAAGGTGGGCCAAAACCAGTCTCTCCAATACCTTCATGACATGTTAGGTAAGGGCAACTGGTCTGAAGACCAGATGCGCTGGCCCTCTTAGGAACCAGTCTACGCATGATTTTCCACAACACCAGTATCCTTTCCTGCAGCAGAGTCAAGTTGAAGATACGTTGCAGGACACCATACAGCTGAGCAACACAGGCCTTCAGGACCCTGTGGTTGATGCCATCAGGGCCTGCAGCCTTGGACTGTTGGAGTCTCTCCAGCTGTCTCCTCACCTGGCTCACATTTACAGTCATGTGGGGGAGTGTGGTCATCTGTGTAGAGGGGAAGATTGGGGGGTCAGCATCTAGGGTGGTCAGCAGTGTTGGGGATGAGGGCATGGGTTTTGGTGGTGTCTGAGAGGGTGTGAAGAGGGCTGATCCTATGTGGGAGGGCCCAGCAGGGGGTTCTGTGTTGAACCTGTTAAAAAACATATTCAGCTTGTTGGCTCTGTCCAGCCCACTCCCGAGCTGATGATATTTCATGTTGAAGGCTGTTATCAGCCCCTCCACAGATTCCTAGTGTTGTTTTGCTGAAGATTGTTCTCCAGCTTCAGCCTATATGCATTGGTGCACCCCTCAGTTTCACCTTAAGCTCACTTTTATGAAGACTGGGGACTTCTTTGTTCTTTAGCTCCTCCTATTGGACATCAACATTAACTGACAAACTGCTTACACCCCAATGAGAGTCATGTGCTCACGCAAGAAGAGAGCAATCATGGATACAACATTTATTTCTTAATAGGGTTCTCAGATCCTGATCTATTTCATGTTATTGTCGTGTTAAAACATGACTTTTATCACAAAATAATGTGCTAATCAACCCATTATCACGAGAAAAAAGTCATATCCTCTTGTTACTTGCAGAAAGTGCAGACACAAGATAAAAGTTTGGTTTAAAATCCCTCATGGATTAAATCCGTCACATCACGAGGAGTAATTATGCTAAGCTCTGTAGAGGATTTAATGATTAATATTTCCTTTTCAACCAAGTGTTGTATTTGCCATTTAAAATAAAGGTATTTGGGAATATAAACGTATCTAGGAGAAATATTTGTCTTTTCCCCTACTATTTATTTTAGTAAAACCTAAAAGGATGTGTCATGCAGGAACAGAGATGATGGATAGGTAAGATCCTGCAGTCACAGTTACAACCAGTGTTGGTTGTTGTTGACTGTGCAGCTTTACATAGATAAGCAAATGTTTCAGTTCATGGGTTAGTGTTTGACTTTTAGTAAATTAGCCTTCTCAGTCAGGATGCAGCTTTGTTGCTGGTCCACAGAATAGCACCACTGGTTCAGCACCATGGACAGAGGTAGTGGGCAGCAGCTCTGCAGATGTCAGTTCAGGACCTCAGACAGCAATGGCACTGCGAGACCTTTCAACCTCAAATCACAAAGCATCCACTACAGAAGGAACTCACTTATATACAGTGCAGTGTCACATTAATAAGATATTTGCAGATTATTTGACATACAAAATGATAACATTATAACAAGACACTTGTTATACTATTACACATTTTATCTTCTCATAATGTGTAATGGAAAATAATTAAAAGGTGTAAACTTTTTGTATGATTCAAGAAGCTAATTTCCAAGGCTTCCTGTAAGTAAACACCTGTAAAAATGGAGATCCAAACTGGAAGACCTTGTTTATAGAGTCTTACCTTCAAATGGATATTATCACATCGCTTACACCAGAAGAGTCTTCAACCATGATGCTGAACTGTGTTTCAGCAGATCTGGCACATGTCTATGTTGTTTCTTGTAAATTTAATTAATTTGATATTAAAGAGATGACACCCTTTGTAAATTTGGGATTTTTATGAATATTAATTTACACTTAAAAATTATGTAGATGCTGTAGATCTATATTTACACATTTCCCATAATTTATTTCCAATTTCAATAATATATATTTAGGTGAACTATACAATTAGTGTCCTGTTTTAATACACTATTATTAGCTGTTTTAATTGCTACTATACTGCTATTTCTTTATTTATTTTGCACTACTGGTTTGGTAACCTTGCTGTTGCTGGATTTTTTTTTATAGTTCGTAGTTTTATAGTTTATTACATTACTATTACTTTGTTGGTTGTAGGGAAATGTTGGATAGAATACGTTATTTAAGACACAGTTCAGGTATACTAAATTCATAAGTAGTGTTTTTGTTTCCCTGTTTTTTAACTTCTTCAGTAGAACTGGTCTTACAGATGGTCAGATTTTAATCATCTTGTTTAACTTGTTTTACCACAGTAATTCCCTGAAACAGGAACGCTGAAACTTGAATTACCACCACAGCATATAATCAATAAAATGAAAACCTTGTTGCAAACCTGGCCCTTGGCAGGGAGTGGAGAAGCCCAAGACTATTTGACTGTCTCATTAGAGCAATACGGTACCTTTTGCCAGTCTGTAGGTCTCTGGTGAAGAACAAGGTGGCAAGCTGGTGTCCAGTATGGGTGCAGTCCTTTCATGTCAAGAGCAATGAGCTATAAAATATCAGTTTTAAAGCTTGGTTATCTAAACAGAGGCTAGAAGTGTATTCACTGAGTTATGAATGTTAACGCAGTATGCTTTAATTGTATAATTTTTAAACTTCAACTTTGCATGTTGCAAGTAGTATTTTGCTTTTTTATGTATCCCTTTTCTATCTATCTATCTATCTATCTATCTATCTATCTATCTATCTATCTATCTATCTATTATATGTACTCGTACATAATTAATAAAACGAGCAAGTTGTAGTCCAAATAAACACATTCTGAACTCACATTTTCCACGAATACTACAAACGATCAGGCACCGCCCAGGAAAGGCACACCCTTTCTCTTTTACGTCCGCAGACACGATTTAACAAGCCGTGACTATAGTCTAGTGCCATTCTTCACTTTTTCACTTGAAGAGCTAAAGAGGCAAAATGAGTGGTCGTGGCAAGGGAGGAAAAGGACTCGGTAAAGGAGGCGCAAAGCGTCACCGCAAAGTCCTCCGTGATAACATCCAGGGAATCACTAAACCCGCAATTCGCCGTCTGGCTCGCCGTGGTGGCGTGAAGCGTATTTCTGGGTTGATCTACGAGGAGACTCGCGGTGTTCTTAAGGTTTTCCTGGAGAACGTGATCCGCGATGCCGTCACTTACACCGAGCACGCCAAGAGGAAGACGGTCACCGCCATGGATGTGGTGTATGCTCTCAAGAGACAAGGACGCACACTGTACGGTTTCGGGGGTTAAGCTAATTCCTCAATAACAATAATCAAAGGCCCTTTTAAGGGCCGCACACTGTGCTGAAAGAGCAAATATTCTCAGCGTTTATGTTGCTTTAACACATGAGTTGTCAAGTCTTCATGGCAATGATGGTTGAGGGTCACATGTTTGTGGTCACAAATTTGTAGTTAAGACACGGTGCAAGAAGCCAAACAGCAAAATGTGTTGCACGTGTCTTATGTGTATTTATTTTGTAACGCTTTACAGCGTTAAGCGATGTACTGAATGTATATTGTATTATGATATATCACAGATGGGATGCGATGACTCAGTCTAATTGTTGCTGGCAGAAACCTCCAGATCAGCCAGTGGCTGAAGCGGTGAATTCTCTAAAAGGTTCATACCTGAAGCTTCATTCTTACTGCTGCTATGTCACCCAGCTTTGAGGTGTGCTCAAATGATGCCCTGTATTTAGACTCAGTCTTACTGCAAAGTGTACACGTCAAAACAGAAAATATGGATTATCCCCTCAACACATCACATTCCTCTGAGACACAATGTAATAAAAAAAGACATGAAAACACGATTGCTATTTGTGACATGTTCAATTTGGATTTATACTGTTTTTATGTGTACAAATTATCCCTAATAATATCGTTAAACCGTAAAGGTGTTTGCTACTGTTCACCAACTGAGGAGCTGAAGCTTTTAAACGTGGGATCACTGCACTTGTGGTAAACTTCATAAATCCATAGACGTGAATTGGAACCAAAGGTAATAACGTGTGCTGGCCAAGCTTCTACAAGGGACCAGAAGCCATCAGAAGATGTTGCTTCTCACCCCCATTTTTTAAAAAAAACTTTTTTATTTATTTAGAATTACAATTTTAAATAGAGCATTGGATATAGATCATCATAAAATACTGCTCTTCCTTTAGAGGTTTACTACTTTGGCGGTCTTCTCAGTCTTCTTGGGCAGCAGAACAGCCTGGATGTTGGGCAGCACACCGAGCGACGGTGACTCCGTGCAGCAGTTTGATGAGCTCCTCGTGATATGATATAAAAATGATTTGTTCATTGATATAAAAACTATGTATGGTCTATCCACATAAAATTAGACTTCACATGTTGTGTCAGCTTGGCAGTTTGTACTATTTATAGCCTTGCTGAGCAGCATCATCAGTGTGTTTGCTGCTGCTAAAATAACTTAAGTTTATTATAAAATGATCATCATCAGGTGGATGATTTTATGTTGAAGCTCTGATAAAACATGTGGAGCTGTTGGAAACAGACTTTTGATGAAGCTCTGAAACATTTTAAACTATTTTAGGAGAGAAATAAGGAGGAAAAGTCGCTGAGCAGTGCTGGCAACGGCGATGAATATGTGCCGTCTGGAGAGTCCCCCCCAAAAATGCAGACAGCATCAGAGCTTTACATGACTTGAATATGAAGAGACAGAAGTCCGCTATCGGCTCCCTTGACTATGAGCCTTCAGCTTTTTGGTTATATTTAGTTTAGAGGGTTTTATCGGTGAAGAGAAAACACAAGTGACACGGTATTCAGACCGCACGGAGGAGACACGAGTTGAGTTGAGTCTCCATGGTTCTCATGATGTGTTTAAGTTCAGCCTCTTGCTCCGGTTTCTCCATTAGTCCGGTCAGGTATTGTAGTTGTCGTGCACTGAGACAAAACATCTAAGGGGCAATGGCAGAAGTTGCTCCAGCTCCAGCCGCCGCCGCCGCCCCGGCTAAAGCCGCTAAGAAGAAGGCTTCCCCCAAGAAGAAGGCTGGCCCCAGCGTTGGTGAGCTGATCGTTAAAACTGTGGCCGCTTCCAAGGAGCGGAGCGGCGTGTCCGCAGCCGCTCTCAAGAAGGCTCTGGCTGCCGGAGGCTACGATGTGGAGAAGAACAAGGCCCGCGTCAAGACCGCCATCAAGAGCCTGGTGGCCAAGGGGACCCTGATTCAGACCAAGGGAGTCGGGGCATCCGGATCGTTCAAGATGAACAAGAAGGCGGCTGAGCCCAAAGCCAAGAAGCCGGAGAAGAAAGCTGCTGCTAAAGTCAAGAAGCCCGCTGCAAAGAAACCCGCAGCGGCCAAAAAGCCCAAGGCAGCAGCGGCCAAGAAACCTGCATCTGCGAAGAAATCCCCTAAGAAGGCCAAGAAACCCGCGGCAGCGACCAAGAAAGCAGCCAAGAGCCCCAAGAAGGCCACCAAGAGCCCCAAGAAAGTGGCCAAGAAGGCCCCCGCAGCCAAGAAAGCTCCCGCGAAGAAGGCTGCCAAGCCCAAAGCCAAGAAGGCAGCACCCAAGAAGAAGTGAGCTCTCATCACTGCCAACATTACCTGTCTCGATAAAGGCTCTTTTAAGAGCCACCCACATTAGAGCATCTTCCTCATTATTTTCATTATATGAACAGACACATAAAATTTGTAATATTAGCAATTGTTTATATATATATATATATATATATATATATATATATATACACATATATGGTCACCGCCATGGATGTTGTGTATGTTTTCAGGAATTGGTAAGGTCAATTATAATATATCACTAATGTATAATAATGGAAGTAATTGACCCGCTCATAAGTGATTGCACTCTTGACACTTGCCACTACAGCAGCCTTTTGGGAAAAAGGATGGGAAGGTACATTTATTCATTTGCTTTTGAGTGCTCCTCCCAAACTGATACCGTCAGTAGTGTTTATATAACCATGCATATAAGTTGCAGCTAGTACATGTAATAGCAAGTAAACATGTAATTAGTTCTAAGCAACCTGAGCATAATGGGACAGCTGTTTAGGAATACTACTTTTAACATTTTTGTCTTGGCTTAAAAATAGTTTATGGCTAGCATGTTGAAATACACAGAACAGACGAAGAACTATATTATCAATTTAGAATCGCCGTTCTGTTTACTGTAAAAGAGTTGGCTGTAGTGATGGGTTCTTTTGGCTCGGCTCACTAAAAAGGGCTGGCTCTTTTGGCTCCCAAGTAGCTCCTCCAGATTTTTAGTTACTTAAATTGATTTATTACCAAATTATGTGGGATGATGCTGTAGACATTGTAGGAGCAACAACAGTTGCAGTCATTACACTGCTTTTTTAACCATTAAGTTCCTTTGCTTGTCTTTTTCTCCTCTAATGGCACCCGAAGGGCCAGACCCAGTTCGCATGTGCTGTAGGTGTTTGTGGAACCTGCTTGGTGTGAGGGCTAGGTATTTTGTTTATTTTGTATTTGTTCTTTTGGCACTTAAAGCCTGTCTTGAGATTAAATATTAGAATATACAACCACTTTGTTTGCATTTATAGAGTACACTACACACTCTGCTTGCCTGAGTACTGTCAATCACGTTAAAATGTGTCCAAACTTTACTCCGTTTTCTGGCACTCATTTTCCTCACCTTTCCAGTGTGTAGCCTGTCTCTGCAGCGTTCTTGCTCTCTCGTCTCCCTCCCTTCTGTTCTGTGCTCACTTAAAAGAGCCGGCATGAGCCGGATCGTTAGCAACCGACCCATCACTAGTTGGCTGCTATGAGAATATGCTGGAGTTAGTGGAAGAAGTGTGTCTGAAAAGAATGCCCAACAAAACATCTGAGGGAAAGCCTCTGTTAAGTCCACATAAGCATGGAACCCTCAAAGGTATGCTGCGCATCTTCCTACAAAAAAATGTCACAAATTCAAAATGCAGAAAAAACAATGAGATGCAGATGTAGTTTTCTGACTTTTTAGCTTTTGCATCTATTGTTCCAAACAAAGAACAAATTTTCATTGTTTGACTAATGTTATATTATTAAGTGTGTAATTAATATTTTTTCTGTCTCTAATGATTTGATATATGTGTAGTATCTTTAACCAATAATATTCATTCAGGTTCCAGAACATTCAGAGATATGTACAGAGGTTAACAGTGAAATCTGTTTATTCGAACACAATGTGTAAACAGAAGTTTTAGAATGTTTTTTTGAAGCACTGGGCCCATAAACCCAGATAGCGCTGCAGTTTTGTCATGTGAGCTACTGTAATTGCAGTGTGCAGCATCATCTCTGACCAATTCAACTATCAAGCTAGCCCAACAAATGCAAACTCAAGACTCAGTTTCGTCAATTAATCAACATAGGTGACAAGCTAGACCACTTTGACAACCCTTGTCCAGCAATGACCATCTATAGCCAGTAATCTTGCCCAGCTATAAAGTGTCTAAATCTCCTCTAACTCTCAACAAAGCCCGCAGTTGAAGATTGACATGGCTGGTTTTACTAGCCTTGTTGTTCATGATCTTAAAAAAAAAATAAATATCTGACTCGGTGTCATTTTCTCTGGTTACAGGTGCAGATGTATTACTTGGTCAGGAAATATTCTGGTTGTATGGTGGTCAAAAACATGGTTAACCCTTGCGAGAAAGTGTATGGCTCTTAAAGAGCCGCCGTTTTGTGGTTGTTGTCAGAGGAGCAGGTTTACTTGGCCTTGGCCAGGCTTCTCGGTCTTCTTAACAGGACAGCCTGGATGTTGGGCAACACACCGCCCTGAGCGATGGTAACGCCACCGAGCAGTTTGTTGAGCTCCTCGTCGTTGCGGACAGCCAGCTGCAGGTGACGGGGAATGATGCAGACCTTCTTGTTGTCGCGGGCAGCGTTTCCAGCCAACTCAGGATCTCAACGGTCAGGTACTCGAGCACGGGCAGCCCGGGTAGACAGGAGCACCAGCACCCACACGCTCTGCGTAGTTGCCTTTGCGCAGCAGCCTGTGGTACCTGGCCGACTGGGAACTGGGCCCTGCACGGGAAGGCGGTGCTGCCTTAGCACGGGCTTTGCCACCGGTTTTGCCTCTTCCGCTCATTTTTACAATACTTTCTTGAGTTATGACTCAAAGAAAATGTGGTCAACCTCAAACCTCCGTTATATATTCGCGTAGCGCGCCAACTTCTGCTCCTGACCAACCGGAAGGGCTTTGCGGCAGAGGAGGACCGCTTTGAATTTTGGCGAACTCATCGAACAGAGTATCCGCCAATAAACAACAGCGATTTGGGCGGTGGGTCGCTCCTCCAGGCGGTGCTGAGCTCCAGCGCAGACCCGCTTAATAAGGAGCCGGAGGGGGTGGTGGGGCAGCGTCACAGTTTCAGCGCCGGTCCCACAGTTTAAGAGCAGCGTGTTTCTTCTCTTTACCTTACTTCCCTACTTTCGTCCTGTGTCGGAGAAAGAAAAAGCAATGGCAAGAACCAAGCAGACTGCTCGTAAATCTACTGGAGGCAAAAGCTCCCAGAAAGCAGCTGGCCGCAAGGCTGCTCGTAGAAGCGCCCGGCCACTGGCGGCGTGAAAAAGCCTCACCGTTGGGCCCGTACCGTGGCTCTGAGAGAGATCCGTCATACCAGAAATCACCGAGCTGCTGATCCGCAAACTGCCCTTCAGCGTCTGGTCGAGAAATCGCTCAGGATTTCAAGACGGATCCCGCTTCCGAGCTCCGCTGTCATGGCTCTGGGGCCAGCGAGGCTTACCTGGTGGGGCTCTTTGGGGACACCAACCTGTGTGCGCCATCCACGCCAAGCGATGTCACCATCATCTTAGACATCCGGCTGGCCCGCCCGCATCCGCGAAGCAAGACTGTCTGCAGCTGCTCTGCTGAACCACAACGGCTCTTTTAAGAGCCGCTGTGCACACTCTGAGCTTCTTCCTTTGTTGCTCAGATTATAATTTTACTTGTAACAAGATACAGATCAATCAATTCTGATCATTTGTGTTGCAACATCAAAGTAAAAGATATGTGTGTCTGAAAACTGAACTACTGGGTTGGGTCAGAGATGCCACCTTGGATCATTTTTTTTTTTTTTTTTTTTTTAAACAGCTTGGGATATATACTCTAACTTGCAACATTTGCCCATTCTTCCTTACAGAACAGTTCAAGTTAAATTTGATGGTGGACTGCAGTCAAGTCATTCTGTAGATTTTTAATGGGAGTCTGGGCTCTGACTGGGCCATGCAAGGACATTCATCTTTTTCTCCTTCAACCACTCAATTCAATTTTGCTGTGTGTTTTGGATCCTTGTCATGTTGGAAAATGAACCTTTGACAACTTTCTGGCAGAGGGCAGCAGGTTTACCTCAAGAATTGGACAGTATTTTGCTCCATCCATTTTTCATCCTATCCTGACAACTGCCCCAATTCCTGCTACAGAAAAACAGCCCATAAAAAAGCTACTACCACCTAAATACTTTACTGTGGGAATGGTATAATTTTGATAGTGGCCGTGTGGCTTTCCAGCCAGACATATCATTTGGTGTTTAGACCAAATGTTCAATTTTAGTCTCATGTAGTAGCCGCATGTAGCGCTTACAACCGTCCCATAAAGCCGCATTTGTGGAGAATTTGTGATATTGTTGTCACATGCACATAATCATTACTCTTTGTGGTAAATTCCTGCAACTGCTTCAAATTTGCTGCTCTAAACAGTTTTCTTCTTGCTCTTTCATCTAGTTTAGACAGTGTCCTGACTTTACTGTGCTTCTAGGTATCAATAAAAGCCTTTAGTATTTTATATTTCATCTCTTAGCTTGTATCTATCCACATCTTAATCCCGGAGATCTTTTGACAGTCTCAGTGACAGTGAATGTTTGCTTCAGTTGCACTACAAAGGAATGAACTGCTTCGAAAATAGCTATTTCTGTCTTTGAGCTAATGAAAATTGATCACAGCTGGAAGTCAAACGGCCTGATATGCCATTGAGACAGTGATTAGCTACACCTGATTAAGTTTATCAGATGAATAGTTATTCTAGGAGGGATTTTGATCGTGATTGTGATGGAAGTGGTTCTTCTCTATCCAAGTAAAGAACAAGGCATCTGCTTTATAATCGCTGTCTCAGTCTCGAGCACAACAACTCAATGGCTCACGGCCGAGCAACAACACTAATATTAGCATCTTGCACATACATAATAGGCGCTCCGCGGACGAGGCTCATCATAGGAAAAACCGACTCGTTACTATGCCTGGAAAGCGCCCAAGAAGGGCTCCAAGAAAGCCGTTTCTAGAGCGTTAGCAAGAGCGGCAAAAAGGAGGGACTAGGGAAGGAGGCTACGCTATCTACGTGTACAAAGTCTTAAACAGGTCCATCCCGATACAGCATCTCCTCCAAGGCCATGGGAATTATGAATTCGTTTGTGAGCACGACATCTTTGAGCGTATCGCCGGGGGCTTCCGTCAGCCCCGCTACAACAAGCGCTCACCATCGTCCAGGAGATCCAGACCGCCGTCCGCTTGCTGCTTCCTGGCGAGTTGGCTAAGCTGCCGCTGTGATCGAGGGCACAAGAGCTGTCACCAGTACACCAGCTCCAAATAAAACTGTTGTGAATTAAAAACCACCCAAAGGTCCTTTCAGGACCACCACTTTCGTATTTAAGAGCACTTTCTGTTATTGTGCATAACACTTCTGCATTATTTATGTGTTTTTTTTAAAGGACTTATAGTATATACATGCATATGCGTCCATAACTACACAGATAACAAAATTGAAACAAATTTTCATACCAAACTTTCAAAACTTTAACAGAAGTACAAAAAAACAATACATTCGTGTGAGAGCAGGATTACTTTAGAGACTTGACGCGATTTTTTTTTCCTCTGCAAATTCTTTGTTTATTTGAACTAAATTCAATCTCTAGATTATAGATGTTGTAGGCCTAATTATATATGTGGAAATGGGTGTCGTTTTGTTTTTAGCGTGTCTTTTTTTGTAATTGCCTATATAATAAGAATAAATAGAAATCGCTGTGCGGCCGCTCATCTCTAACAGGCAATTCACTAAGTATTTTACTTGACCCCGCGGACAGTTGGCTGGTTACAAATGTTGATCGAGCGGTGACAATGCAGAATGTTTCAGCACTGTGGACAGCTCCAGACAGTTGGTGTAGCCGCGTAGCTGCATGCCAATGTCTTCTTTTACGTCCGCAGATAATATTTAAATGGTTGACGAGTACACTGCTACTCCTGATTTGATTTGGTTTGTTGGAGAATTGTTTTACATTATGAGTGGTCGTGGCAAGGGAGGGAAAGGACTCGGTAAAGGAGCACGAGCACGAGGAAGACGGTCACCGCCATGGATGTTGTGTATGCTCTTAAGAGACAAGGACGCACTCTGTACGTCCTTGTCTCTTCATCCCTAGAAACTACAGTAATTTTTGTATTGTATTCTGTATTGTAATTAATTAACCAAATTACTCCTGTGTGGGTAAACCCTCCCCTCCCCCTTCTGCTCAGTGTGGACACACAGACGCCACCACACATCCTGACCAATCACATGCAGCTTTAGCAGAAAAAAACACAAGGAAAAAAAATCTCCCAACCAGGAGCCTTCTCCTGTCGTTCACTTCGAAGAGCTGGCTCTAAGAGCCGGGTCGTTCGCGACCAACCCAATACTAATATATACTTAACATTGAACAGAGTGCTACAAAATATAAAGGACCCATCTCAAACAGACACGACATTAACAAAACACACAACAAAATTAAATTAAAATATGCAAAAGAAAAAGCAGCATCCAGAAAACAGTTTTGCAAGTCTTTAGCAAAAGGGTGACTGTGCAGCTGTGACCTGCTCTGTGTGAATGTTATATAGTGGCTTTGTTGCAATCCATGTATCATATCTGTGCTTTTCACTGTTCTGTTTTTATACTTATCCACTGAGCTCATATTACACAGTGTGTATGCCTTGTAAGATCAGGGCTGTAAAGATAAACTTGTGATGACTGGATGGAACTGTTTTGCATACCATGAGACAGATGGAACTTCTCTATCTTGTCAGTTAGGTCTGTTGCAGTAGATACATGCCCAAAAACAACACTCACACACACAGTGCCCAGCGCTGCCTTACTTGCCTTACCTGTGACCAGAATAAATATTTCTTCATGACCCGAAAGGTTTCTTCGGTTCGTTCTTCAGACCAATAGAAGGATCGGGTTAACATAGAGTACCTTTGCACAGTCTACTCTGTACTGTCGATTACATTAAATGTCCAAACTTCCAGGTGGTGCTGAGCTCTAGCGCAGACTCTGGCAAGGAACCGGAGGTGTTGCACGTTTCAGTGTCGGTCCCCCAAAACCCAAAACAGCGTGTTTCCTCTCTCTTTACTCTACTTTTGTCCTGTGTCGGAGAAAAAGAAAAAGCAATGGCAAGAACCAAGCAGACCGCTACTCTGTTTTCTGTCACTCATTTTTTTCTGTCTCTGTAACGTTCTCTTGCTAGCTGGCCTTATTTATTAGATACAGGCTTACAGAAAAGCTGGTAGGACGGTATGTTGTTGTGTTAACTTAAAGGCATAAGGACATTTGCCATTCAGTGTTTTATTTTTCATGCCATTTGGTCATGAAATAGCGCCATTTTTTGTCTCCATCTCTAAAATGGCTAAGCTACTACTAAAAACCGACACATTGATCCTAACACTATGGAAAATAAGTGTAGCTCTTAAAAAAGTGGGGGGTCCTGAAAAGGACCTTTGGGTGGTTTTTAAATTCACAACAGTTTTATTTGGAGCTAGTGTACTTGGTGACAGCCTTTGTGCCCTCGGACACACAGCGTAGCAACCAACTCGCCAGGGAAGCAGCAAGCGGACGGCAGTCCCTGGACGTGATGGTGCAGGCGCTTGTTGTGAAGTGGAGCAGACGGGAAGCCTCCCCGGCGATACGCTCAAGATGTCGCTCACAAAACGATTCCATAATAATTCCATGGCCTTGGAGGAGATGCCGGTATCGGGATGGACCTGCTTCAAGACTTTGTACACGTAGATAGCGTAGCTCTCCTTCCTAGTCCTCCTCTTCTTTTTGCCGCTCTTGCTAACGCTCTTAGAAACGGCTTTCTTGGTGGAGCCCTTCTTGGGCCTTTCGCTGGCTCAGGCATATTAGTAACGAGGTCGGTTTTTCCTAGAATGGATGAGCTCCTCGTCCGCGGAGCTATCGTATGGCATGTGCAAGATGCTAATATTAGTGTGCTGTTGCTCAAGCGTGATTGGCTGAGTTGGTTGTGTGCTCGAGATTGAGCTGTACAACAATAGGCTATCCCATTTGTCGGGTGTGACCTATGAACTGCCACGCCTATCTATACATAAAATGCAGGGTTACGGTTTGTAAACAACGTCCCGTCTTGCATAAAGGTTGTCTTCTAGGAGTAATCGCTGTTGAAATAAGGGTGAACGTACACAGCAGTTCATCTGCACTGTAAGCACTCAATGCACAGACACAGGTCACCTTTGCCATGGCTCAGTGGCCCTCCCCTGCTCCAAGCCCTGACGTAAAAGCCGGAATCAGTGCTTTTATTTTTACACAACTGTGAAAAAAAAGATGTGCTACCACATATATAAGCCTGTGCCTGTATCTGGTTTTGTTGAAATTCTTTCACCATAGTTCTTAGTACAGATACTCAAGCCAAGTACTTTATTTATATGGTTGAAATTTTCACTGTTATATGATATTTTGCCTGTTCATCTGTCCTCAAACTAAATTCCTTCCATTTTGATCTGGTCTGTATGAAATTGATACTATAGGCTTGTTCATACTACATAAATGATGGTCACACTAGATTATACACTCAGCAATGACGCAACACACATCTGGTTTTTGCTTAGAGCTTTGATAAAATGTGTCCAAGTGTAATCTGATTCGGCAACCCTATGTTGAGACAACATGCAACTTTGCTGGCATTCAGGAAGTAAATTTAATTAATAATAAAAACAAACAAACAAAAACAGCAAGAGAGATGGAAGTCAAGTAGAGACAAATGACCAGTGGCGGCTTGTCCATAACTCCGATGGGGCAACCCTCCACCAAAGGGATAAAGAAATAGGGATCATACCACTGTTATCGTATTTGACGGTTTTGACAGATCTACCTCCCTAAGTTGTTGTCAAACGATTCACTTCTCCGTGACTAACACCACCCCTTGGCCAATTTCATTATCACCCAGGGAATTCTCCCATAGACTCTCATAGCCAAATGAGTTGGGGTTTTTCTCGAAAAACAGGCACTTCTGATGCATTAGGCGCTGGATTCGAGATGAGCCAGACCTCTTAGAATGTCGCTCACGAAGATCAGTGCACAATGCATGCGGGATTAGATTTCTGTCCGACTTGAGCCCGACTTGCTCTGACGTCATAAACAAACGGACAACATTGGACAACAAGATTTAAAACATTTTGTCCCATGTTTATGTTGATTATGCAGTGAGAATTAGGGTAAATTGACAATAGGGTATAAAAAGCATGCATATTTATTTTATATTTATACTTGCCTGAATTAGGACTAATGTTGCCATGTTGAATTCCTCTATATGGCCTCGATGGTTCATCATGCAGTACAGGTACATCTCAAAAAAATTTGAATAATCATGAAAAAGTTCAATAATTTTGTCCTCATTTCTTGAAAATTGAAACCCATATATTATATAGACTCATTACACATAAGTGAAATATTTCAAGCCTTTATTTCTTGAAATTTTGATGATTATGGCTTACAGATAATGAAAACCCAAAATTCAGTGTCTCAGAAAATTAGAATATTGTGGCAGTTAATATTGGAAAGTCGTAAATTGTCACACCTAATCAGCTAATTAACTCAAGAAACACCTGCAAGGTTCCTGACTTTAATGGTCTCTCAGTGTGTAGGTCAGTAGGCTACACAATCATGGGGAAGACTACTGACTTGACAGATGTCCAGAAGACAGTCATTGACACCCTCCACAAGGAGGTAAGCCACAAAAAGGTCATTATAAAAACTGGTTGTTCAGGAGTGCTGTATCCAGCATATTCTGAAAGTTGAGTGGAAGGAAAAAATGTGGTAAAGGGATTGCATCAGCAAAGGATAACACTTGAGCTTGGAATCCATTCAGAATTTGGAGGCACTACAGTCAGTGATGGCTGCCATGTCATCTGCTGGTGTTGGTCCACTGAGTCCAAAGTCAGCGCAGCTGTCTACCAGGAAATTTTAGAGCACTTCATGCTTCCTTCTGCTGACAAGCTTTATGGAGATGCTGATTTCATTTTCCAGCAGGACAGCACTACCCCACACTGCCAAGACAACGCTGGTTTCAAGTGACCATATGGTATTTACTGTGCTTGATTGGCCAGCAAACTACCGCCTGACCTTAACCCCGCATAGGGAATGTATGGGGGTATTGTCCAGAGGATGAAGACATCTGACCCTAACAATGTATATAGATGACCTGAAAGGCAGCTATCAAAAGCAGCCTGGGGCTTCCATTACTCCTGAGCAGTGCCACAGGCTCCAATACTCGCACCCACGCGCCCGCATTGATGCAGTAATTCATGCAAGGAGGCCCCAAACAGAAGAATATTGAGGTGGATAGGAATGAACATACTTTGAAGCCTGACATTCTGTTTAAAATATCCTTTTTTTTAATTGATCTTATGTAATATTCTAATTTTCTAGAGACACTGGATTTTGGGTTCATTATCTGTAAGCCATAATCATCAAAATTTCAAGAAATAAAAGGCTTTGAAATTAAGTTAGCATTAATTACGATTAATTAATTACAAAATGTTACAAAAATTAACGCATTTAATCGCACTTTGCATTCCAAACAACGCGGAACGTTTGTCAGTGCACAATTTCCTGGTACACCAATTACATTGATACTGCGATCAGAGCTCAGCTAACGGCTACCAAGCGTGGTTTTTGTGCAAATTGTCCAAAAGAGTTTGCATACCACCGAAGTACTTCAACCTTACGGTACCATTTAAATGCAAAGCATGTTGCAGCGAGCACAAAGAAACACGCCCGAGGCTATTGCCTTCTTAGTCGGTCGATACGAACAAGAGGTGTTGGCTAGTGGTGGGCGGATCGATCCAAATATCAATATTATTGATACCACGTTGGTATTGATATTGATCGATACCAGTGTAATGAGATTGATACTTTACTCTTTCATCAAAGAGGCGACCTGGCTGTCTGTGTATGAAGTGCCGCTCCTGTCAAAGCAGAGCATCGCACTTTACTCCCTCCCTCCCCCTGTTGTTTTGATGTTATGCAAGAGGTACTGGCTGAATTTTTGTATTGTAGTTTCTGTGATCTCTACCCGGAAAAAAGAATTTGTTTTAATTTGTCATGAGTGATAATTTTTGTGCACTTTGTTTGGTTAGAAGAAAAATCCAGACATGACAGTGATTTGTGGGAAAAATTGTTTTGTTACTGTTCTATTGTTTATGACAAAAACTTTTATGATAATAAAATATTTTCTATTTACAACACTTAAAGCTCATGAAATTCATTCAGATTTAGCATTTGATGATGCATCCACCTTAATTATTAAGTGGCAATATTGGCCTATGTATTTATTTGGTATCGGGATCGATATCAAAATTTGCAATATCGCACCACTAATAGCCCAAAACTCAATCAATGACTGGCTTCAGGACCAAAATTAGTAAGTGTTATAGTCTAATGTACAAAATAATTTGTGCTAAACTTGGAGTTTAAAGGAGATTTAAGCCTGTCAAATGACCATTTATATTTCTAGTTGTTTTACCAGAAGAAAAAAGTAGAAATTTAGCACTTTATATTGAATTGTTGGGTTTTTTGTTTGTTTGTTTTATCATTTAAATTTAACTTTAGGTCTGTTCAATTTAGGCCAGGGATATTTTCTATTCCTTTTTCTACTGTTTTGAATTGAAATGCAATTAAATGCATTTTTCAGACATTAAAACTTGGAAGTTAACAATATTCCAAGTCCATCCAAATCCATTTAGATTTTTGAGACCCAAACATTTATCGATTAGTGAGATTAATTATGGAAGTCTCTAGCTAATTAATTAGATCGAGAGTTCACCCTACTTGAAATATTTCACTCTGTGTAATGAGTCTATATATAATATATGGGTTTCACTTTCTGAAATGAGTGACAAAATTATTGAACTTTTTTCATGATATTCTAATTTTTGAGAGATATTACTGTATCCTGGGCAGCGTGGTGATAGGTTCCCCCATCTCTTATTGTTCTTGGTTCCTGTTGATAGAAATATAACATAAGAGTTCATATTTACATTTGTTTAAGTAATAATTCCTGGATTAAAATGTCGTGACATTTAATTAATTTTACTCTAACTGATTAAGTAAAAATACAATGTGTGCATTGACAAATAGTATGAAACTTACACATTTGGAAGCCCTAAATGATTTATGAAATGACACTTTGCTGTTTTTTATATATTATAATAAAGAACAATGTTCAGCATCTTAGTAACAAAAAGTATTTGGTGTCATACTACTCCTATTTACAACACATCTGTCCTTAACTGCAAAAAGCCATCTGCACAGCCAGGCTGCTCTAAGTAGCTGCTAGCTAAGCCAGAGCTTCCCAAACTGTTGAGGCCTGAGGTCCCCGAATATTTAGCAAAATCTCATTATGTCCATATCGAACCTTCCTAGCATAGAAACAGAACAGCTAACATTAGCACAGGCGTGTTGTAGAATATTTCTCATTTTAGTACACTAACATAAAACTAACAGCACTGTTTGAAACCCGGAAGGTAGCGCATATTGCACCAAAAGCATCTCCCCACTTTCACACAAGATATATTTTCACAAATGTAGAAGGCAGTAAGTAAACTATGTTTTTATTGGGTGAGGCTCTAACAAGCTTGATAAACATCTGGAATACTGGTTGCAGTCATAGGGAACAAATTTCAGGGGGTCAAAGCCCAAGTTTGTAGCCAAGGTAAGACCATGGACATTTGACACAACTGTGGGTGCTTGTGCTGAGTACGTGACAGTGGTCATGCAAGTTTTTTTGTTTTGTTTGTTTCTCTGGTGTGAGCGCCCAACATGATTTTGCTGGTGTGTGCTGTGAACCAAGTGAATCTGAATCTGTCCTGCTCTCATCAGAATCGTGTAGCTGTTTATACTGTTGCTATTTTTCATTCAAATAATACTGTTTTTCAGGGAATGTCTACAGATGCTATATTTTTGTTTATTTTGTATTTTGTTCTACTTTTGGCACTTAAAGCCTGTGCAGTTAAAATATTAGAATATACAACCACTTTGTTTGCATTTATATAGTACGTCATTGTGTTCATGTAATAGCATTCCTTTTCAAGATAACAGTTAAATTAACAGTCCTCCATGCAAGATACCAGCTATTATATTTTTACGTATTTGATTTTCATATATAGACTTGCCAAATTAAAAGCTTTGAAAAACTGGTAACAAGTTAGAAGCTCTTGAGTGTAGTGAGGTGGCTCTTAAAAAAGAGCCGTTGTGTTTCGTGGAACAACTTTCACGTCGCTCTCTCCGCGGATGCGTATGGGCCAACTATTTTGGGCATGATGGTGACCCTCTTGGCGTGGATGGCGCACAGGTTGGTGTCCTCAAAGAGCCCCACCAGGTAAGCCTCGCTGGCTTCCTGCAGAGCCATGACAGCGGAGCTCTGGAAGCCTGAATCCGTCTTGAAGTCCTGGGCGATTTCTCTCACCAGGCGCTGGAAGGGCAGCTTGCGGATCAGCAGCTCGGTGGACTTCTGGTAGCGACGGATCTCTGGGAAGGCCACGGTACCGGGCCACTGCTGAGCTTCTTCCGCCGCCAGTGGCCGGGGCGCTCTTACGAGCAGCAGCAGTGGCCAGCTGCTTTCTGGGAGCTTTGCCTCCAGTAGATTTACGAGCGGTCTGCTTGGTTCTTGCCATTGCTTTTTCTTTCTCCAACACAAGACGAAAGTAAGGTAAAAAGAAACACGCTGCTCTTAAGCTGTGGGACGCGCTGAAACTGTGACGCTGCTCAACACCTCCGGCTCCTATTGGTTAGGAACGCTGGAGCTCAGCACCGCCTGGAGGCGCAACCTACCACCCAAATCACTGCTGCTTATTGGCGGATACTCTGTTCAATGAGTCCGCCAAAATTCAAAGCGGTCCTCCTCTGCTGCAAGCCTCTTTTCTGGTTGGTCAGAGCAGAAGCCGGCGCGCGCTCCGCGAATATATAACGGAGGCTTGAGGTTGTCGGGGCCACATTTTCTTGCAGTAGTGACTCAAGAAAGTATTGTAAAAATGAGCGGAAGAAGGCAAACGGTGGCAAAGCCCGTGCTAAGGCAAACCCGCTCTTCCGTGCAGGGCTCCAGTTTAGTCGGCCATGTTCACAGGCTGCTGCTGAAAGGCAACTACGCAGAGCGTGTGGGTGCCGGCGCTCCCGTCTACCTGGCTGCTGTGCTCGAATATCTGACCGCTGAGATCCTGGAGTTGGCTGGAAACGCTGCCCGCGACAACAAGAAGACTATCATCCCCCGTCTGCTGCAGCTGGCTGTCCGCAACGACGAGGAGCTCAACAAACTGCTCGGTGGCGTTACACCATCTCGCTTTCAGGGCGGTGTGTTGCCCCAACATCGAGCTGTCCTGCTGCCAAGAAGACAAAGCCTGCAAAGGCCAGAAGTAAACCTGCTCCTCTGGACAACAACCACAAAACAGCTCTTTTAAGAGCCACACACCTTCTCATAAGAGCCAGTACCCTGACTCTGGTAGATAAGAAGATATGAATAAAATCCAGACACAACAGCGATCAACAACACAAGTATTCTCAGTATCTCAGAAAAGCTCCAGCTAACAGTGTTACAATACAGTAACAAACTCTAAAGAACACACGTTTATTTATCTAATTTACAGCTAGAGACCACACACAGAAGGTATTTGAGGTTTATTGGTACATTTTCACAACTCACGTTTATTAGGGTTTTTGTGCTCCAGTAGGCTAGCCAGTACGTTAGTGTTTGAGATGTGCGATGAATGGTTCAGTCTTCTCTTGGCCGTGCTACTGTCATCCCCCATTTATTATTATGTTATGCGCTCTAACACGTAGCAGTGCAAAATGTCTTCAGGATAATGTGGTGGCTCTTAAGAGCCTTTATCCAGGGTTTCAGGTAATGTTGGCAGTGATGAAAGCTCACTTCTTCTTGGGTGCGCAGCTTTGGGCAGCCTTCTTCGCGGGAGCTTTCTTGGCGGGGCCTTCTTAGCCACTTTCTTGGGAGCTCTTGGTGGCCCTTCTTGGGGCTCTTGGCTGCTTTCTTGGTCTGCAGGAACCTTGGCCTTCTTGGGATTTCTTCTTGCGGCTGCAGGCTCTTAGCCGCTGCTGCCTTGGGCTTCTTAGCCGCTGCGGGCTTCTTTGCTGCAGGCTTCTTGGCTTTGTAAACGGTTTTAACCTTTACGGGCTTCTTGGCTAGGCTCCAGCCGCCTTCTTTGTTCATCTTGAACGAATCCGGACGCCCCGACTCCCTTGGTCTGAACCAAGGTCCTTAACCACCAGGCTCTTGATGGCGGTAGGTCTTTTACGCGGGCCTTGATGCTTCTCCACATCATGGCACCTCCAGCAGCAGAGCTTTCTTGAGGGGGCGGCTGCGGATATGCCGCTCCGCTCCTTAGAAGCAGCCACAGTTTTAACGATCAGCTCACCGACGCTGGGGCCGGTCTTCTTCGGCTTGGATGCCTTCTTCTTAGCGGCTTTAGCCGGGGCAGGCGCTGCGGCTGGAGTTGGAGCAACTTCTGCCATTTTGTCGTCAGTATTTTGTCTCAAGATACGACTACAACAAAGTCTGACTGAATCATTGGAAAAGGCTGCACTTAAACACATTATGAGAACCGTGGAGACTCAACCCAGCCCATGTCTCCCCTGTGCGGTCTGAATACTGTCACTTGTGTTTTCTCTTCACCGATAAAACCCTCCAAACTAAATATCACCGAAGAGCTGAAGGTTTATAATAAAAGGAGTCGATAGCGGACCGGTGTCTCTTCATATTCAAGTCATGTAAAGACCTGATGCTGTCTGCATTTTGTTTGAGGACGACCCTAACATATTAAATGTCGTTGCCAGCACTGCTGAGCGATATTTCCTCCTCATTTCTCTCCTAAAATTGTTTCATATGTTTTAAAACTTGATGAAAAGTTATTTTTCTACTGCTGTACACGTTTTTTAGAGCCTCAAAAGGAAAACATCCATCTGATGATGATAATTTTACATTAAACGTAAGTTATTTTAGTAGCAGCAAACACACCGATGATGGCCGAGGCTTACGGTGCAGAGTCTATCTGGAGCCACTCACTACTCTTCTTGTTAGGTACTACTTTTACTACCATATAAACTGTTAATATTTCCAATATTTAATGAAATAAATAAATAAAATGCAAATATTGGACAGCTGCCTGTGCAAGGGCTTTAGGTTTTCATTGCTATTTATGGCAGTGTAAGGTTATACTGTTTAGATATAACTATACTTTTGAATATTAAATAAAACTGTCAAGAAGTGACACATGGCGGAATTTATTCTTGTGATTTTGAAAGTAGATAATTATTTATGGCGCAGTACAAAACTCTAACAACAGTGTCACCTGTGATTTTACCCCCAAATTGCACATTCTCTCCCAAAGCATGTGTGTGTGAGAAGAAAAGAATAATTTTGTTAGTTTTTGTCAGTTTCTCCAGAACAGTTTCTACAGATCTATAATCAAAATGGAATAGATTTTCTAAATGTTGAGTTTGTGAACACACACACACACACACACACACACACACACACACACACACACACACACTTCAACAACAATCATCAATCATTTAAAGTCCAGATATATGCAATTTTTCTACCCACTGTGTATATGATTGACCAGCTGACGAAATATACCGCGCTGACTTGACTCTATGACCGAAACATTCATATATATGTAAACTGCCTGTTGACCAACTTCACGCTTATTACTTTTTAACCCTTATAATGTGTTGAAAGCTGCCCACATCTTCGTGGCGAGTCAGAATATTTGACCATCGATTTAACTCCAGCCTGAAAATACTTAAAAACACTAGTTATCATCCAATATTGTTTCAAAACCAACCCGTATAGATTTATGGTAGGATAAAGACCGCGTTAATTCCTTTCATAAAACCAACATCCAGAATTGCAAGTGCCAAATTGAAAAGATAAACCATAAAATGAACATTGAAAAACAACATGTGTATAGGGCAGGTGTGTATTGTGTCTGTGTGAACCATAAAGTAACTTCATTACAGGATCTGTACACCCCAGCAAGAAGCAACAGTCCCATGTAGGCATCCAGCTGCGTTTTGTCAGTCTCCATCCAGCTTTCACCAAACATTCTTCTCCCTTCCATGTTGGTCATCTCAAGCAGGATCTTCTGAAGGTTGTGGAAAAAAGTGCAGCTCAGCGTTGACTTGATGTCTTGGGCATGCGACCTGGCGTATCTAGTAGGTCGGTCATTGCATTTGAGATGTTCTCCTTGGTGCCCCTGCACTGAGGTGTCCAAGAGGGTTGACCATGAGATGTCACCTTTTCTTCATAAGACCTCTCTTTCAGTATCTGTGACCTCTGGGTCCTCCTCATCAGATGTGTGGTCTTGTTCAGGGGTCATACTGAACCTGTCTCATCCTCATCCTCAGCCACATCCTCCTCAGCACCTTTCCTGTCTCGGTGAAGAGGGCCTTTGTGTATGTGTGTATCAATATTCTACGAGAATGTTTGAGTTCACGTGGGGGTGGCAGAGGGGGCCTGTGTGTGTGTGTACGTGTGTATATAGATTCTGCGAAAGTTGAGTTCACTTCAGTTGAGGTGTGTGTGTTTGTGTGGGGCTGTTGAGCCATATTTGATCCTGAGAGCAACCCACAGCACCGTGATGCATACAACAACCAGTATTCTCTGCCGGGTCATATTTGACCCGTAACACCCTAAATGTCACACTTTTTTGAGACAGCAAGAATTTACTAAAAATGGTATTTTATTTGCATTAACATAGTTATTGTGTCTGAAGATTAGATGAAGCCTACGTTCAGTACAAAAAAAGCAAATGGTACTTTTTACATACCTAAAACAGCGGGTCAATTTGACCCAAACACAATAGTTACAGGGTTAACATAAAGCTGCTTTGCTCTATGTTTTTTAATTGGTGATGATCACTATGTCAATAATTTGTTTTTGTGGAGGAGATTATACCAGACATCAGTCTGTCTTTAAAACCAAGTAAGGAAAAAACTGTTTTTTCTTTGGAAGCCAATCTAATTATTGAGGATGGCAGGCAGTCAATGACCTGGGGAAAAAGCAGAGCCAAGCAGAATCCCTGTGGTGGTATAGTTTGGCCTGGAATGGAAATGAGCCTGGTCTGGAGGTGGGGCTGGAGCTGGCCTGGAAAGTGGGCAGAGAGGGGGAGACACCATTGGTGAGGAGTCACACCTCTCAATGTCCGAACAAGCAGTGAAGAAGCGAACATAGGCTAGGGACATTAGGATAGTACTAGCTGACAGCCCTCTTCTGGATAAAAGGAATCGCAGCTGGCAATAACACCTCCAGGCTACAAGGGTAACACCCCCTCTGGGGGAGGCTAATAAGACTGGGTGTGCAATGTGGCTGGCAGGCAGGATGCAGATGCTTACGCTGAAGACTAATACCAGTGAAACAGATGAGCAAGCATGATTAGGCTGCTTACCCAAAGAGCCAGAACCAATGTCTCTGAAATTAAGAACATCTTGCTGGGACTGAATCAAAAAAAACAAAAAACCCAAACAAAACAACCAAACAAACCCAAAACACTGTTATTGTATATTTGCTTATTGCTATATTGTACTATTGCTCTTATCTTTGCTATTTAGCAACAATGCAATTTCCCCGTTGTGGGACAATAAAGGTTTCTTAATCTTGATTTGGGTGGGGGATTTGTGATAGAAATCACTCTAGAACAAAGAGATCCAAAATATTTTGTTTGGCTGAATCACCTTTTCAAACAGACATAACTTCTAAAAGTTCACAGCAGCAGCATGGTGTTCCCATCTTTATCAGCCTACAATTGCAGCTTGGCACCACACACCTACCGATCCTCCCTCTTCCTGTGGCTATCTTCCTGGTTAATATCAGGCAGTTCATTGTGCTACTAAAAACCCCGAATGTATACCATGTAATCAGCTCAGCACCTGTGTGTCTGAGCCGAGGTTGTGGTGTAGTACAACAAAGCTGCACATCAGGAGATTAGCTATGTATGTATGTATATATATATATATATATATATATATATATATATACACACACACACACACACACATACACATATATATATATATATATATACATACATATACACACACACACACAGACTCTCTAGATTAAAAAATACGTGGCCCTTAAAAGAGCCTTTGTGTTGTAATCTGTGGGGTCTTTTTTTGTTTATCCTCCGAAACCGTATAGCGTGCGTCCTTGTCTCTTGAGAGCATACACCACATCCATGGCGGTGACCGTCTTCCTCTTAGCGTGCTCGGTGTAAGTGACAGCATCACGAATCACGTTCTCCAGGAAAACCTTAAGAACACCGCGAGTCTCCTCGTAGATCAGACCAGAAATACGCTTCACTCCACCACGACGAGCCAGACGGCGGATAGCTGGTTTTGTGATTCCCTGGATGTTATCACGAAGGACTTTGCGGTGACGCTTAGCACCGCCTTTACCCAGGCCTTTACCTCCCTTGCCGCGACCACTCATCTCGCAGATTTAACTCCCAAACAGATCAGACCAAGTGTAAATGCCCAGTGTACATATTAACTATTTAAATATTATCTGCGGACGTAAAAGAGAACCCGTGGCTGGAGTTGTACTAGGTGGAGCCCGGTCATCACACCTATCAGACGTCATAGCTGACGTCATAGCTGTTTAATGTCTGGGTTTCGACAACTGTGTTGTTAGATGCAGCTCTTCTTCTTAAATTTAATTAGTAACAGACACCTTTGTTTTGCTTTTACACTGCTGTCATACATGTATATTGCACCTTAAGGATAAGATAAAAGACACGATCATCCTAAATCGAATTAGCACCATGGTCAGTTAATTACAAATTAATCAAACACAATATGCATTATACAATTCCTGTTCTTTTTACTTGTATTGTGAGTTTTGATTGATTTAAACTATGTATCCTTTCTCCTCTAAATCATTCCAGCATATTTAAGCAGAATATTGTAATGTATATCCTGTACTGCCAACTACTGCAGTACATTTGTTGGATTATCGTACATACAATTGACAAACTGAGGTAGGGGCGCGAGAACGTGTGAAATAGGAAAGAAGCACTTGAGGTGGTCCTGAAAAGAGTTATGCTGTGGAGGGAATACTTAATCCCCCTAGTGGTGGTGGGGGAGGATTTTGCATTGATAGTCCTATACCAGATACGTATAGAGAGAACCCATGTTTCATAGATGTAAAAAAAAAAAAGAAAAAAGGAAGAGCTCTTGAGTATGAGTGGGTGGTCCTGAAAAGGACCTTTGGGTTGTCAGAATAGACAAGAACTTTACTTGGAGCTGGTGTACTTGGTGACTGCTTTGGTTCCCTCGGACACGGCGTGCTTAGCCAACTCGCCAGGAAGCAGCAAGCGGACGGCGGTCTGGATCTCCCTAGACGTGATGGTAGAGCGCTTGTTGTAGTGGGCCAGACGGGAAGCCTCCCCAGCGATACGCTCAAAAATGTCACCCACAAATGAGTTCATGATCCCCATGGCCTTGGAGGAGATTCCGGTATCGGGGTGAACCTGCTTCAAAACCTTATACACGTAGATAGCGTAACTCTCCTTTCTGGTCCTCCTCTTCTTCTTGCCGCTCTTGCTGACGCTTTTGGAAACGGCTTTCTTGGAGCCTTTCTTGGGTGCTTTCGCAGGTTCGGGCATGGCGATAGCGTGTAGATTTTTTTCCTATATAGACGAGCTGCTGGTACGCGGAGCACACAATATATATGTGCATGATGCTAATCATACTGTGCTGTTGCTCAGCCGCGATTGGTTGAGTTGTTGTTGCGCTCGAGACTGAGCGTGTGTCACAGTGGGCTGTATAATATGTCGGGTGTGACCTGTGAACTGCTACGCCTATCTATACATAAAATGCGGGGTTACGATTTGTAACCAAAGATCTTCATCACCTTCTTAGAGTTGCGGCTGTTAAAGCTGGGTAAAGCTGGATATGGTCAATGCCCCGTTGGACAACTGCAAGGCTAAAACATCAGTTGATCAGCACCATAAGCACACAGTGCACAAACAAAGATAACATGAGTTTGTCATAGCTCTTTGGCCCTCCAGAATACTGAGCCCCGGTTTTGTTTATAGACCAAAAACAGCAACAGAAGGGGAAGCTGTTTGGACTGTCACACCCTACAGTAAGATAAAATAACCACTGTGGGCAAAAAGACAAAAAGCCATTTGCACAATAGGGTCTTCATTTGCTTTTTAAAGCCTGTGCAGAGAGTGAACATTGTATGCCCACTGGAAAAAGCATTTTGAAGTTTGAGGTTTTGAAGCCACTACTTAAAAGGTATGGTCACCTTTTGTTTTCAGACCTGAGCTTAGAACAACCAGTAGGCCCTGGTCAGATAGCCTAGGAGGCCAGGAGGCTGGTCAGTTATGGATGGATGGAGAATGTCACAGGTGTGCACTGACCATAGATTAGATAATTACATATAGTGGTTGCAATGCATGGTCTGATCAGAGGTAACATTGAGAATTCTTAAGTTTGACAGCATATTTCAGGGAGAGTAACAATCAGAACTTCATTCTTGATTAAGAAGTTGCAGGACCTCTTAATGAGTCCTTAATAGAAACCAAACAGTTGTGCAAAACAAAGAGTTTGTGTTGTCACATGTTACTCTAACAGAAATGCATAGACATACCTACACTCATACATAGCATAGTGACAGCAGCAGGGATAGTCTGGAAAATAACCTTTTCCTAATGATCAATTTTCTTCTCTCCCCTGAATGTGTTGTGCAGTAGTCAAAATACAAATTCTATTCCTACACATGTTGGTTCCACTTAGGACACACAAGATGCATCAGCTGTAGAGTCACTTCTGTGCCGCTCATGCACTCCGACAAGCAGAAAAATTAGCACAACGGCCTGCCTGCTCTCTCCTTTCCTCTGCCTCCCCACTTCTCACCCATCTGATCATATCTGTGATGTTTTTTTCTCTGAGCTATGAGTGTGATATGTCCCACCGGGTGAGTTAAACAAGGGTTATCACTCCCATTACTTCCCAGTTCCCATGCAAACAGCCAATATTATGCTAGCAGTTAATCTATCCATATTTAACAAATCCATAATAAGGAGGCTAATTCACATGCTCACCATAAAACATGTGCTGGAGTTTGTGCATCCAGGTGATTGAGTCACATCCATCAACTTAAACCTACCAGTACAAAAACTCACCTTTTGATTATTTCTGGACTTCATGCACTTAGGTTAGGTTAGGTTGAACAGTAAAGAAATATTTTCTCATATAAAGTGGGATCAAATGCCACCAAATACATTGTCTGTAGTACCCCTGAAACACCTAAATCCCTGCATGTCCTATCATGAAACACTTATGCTTGATGTCCCTCGGGAATTCATCATGCAAAATCCTGCAAATGCCAGAGAAAAACAAACAAACAAACAAACAAACAAACAGCATGCCCTCCTGATTTGGCCCACTAACTTTCCCCTTTTGCACTGTGGGCTTTTCTACCGGTGAGGCTGTGTTGTAACTGGTGATTATCAATGACAAGTTTGGGTTTGACACAGATTGTGATGCTTACATTTACTTTAAACATTTGAGGTCCATGGCAATAATGCACAAATGAGCATGGGGAGCATTACATACACACCACTGCATGTAGTCACATAATACACTGTAATATCAGTCCTACTGGTGAGCAGATAATCATAACTCATCACACTAACTAGCAAAGGTCATTGCTAGCAATTGCTGCTTCCTTGTTACTGGGCCATGTTGTGTTCAGGAACAGCAGACCATCTAAAAATATTGCAATTACACCTTGTAAAAGAGCACAATAAAAGTTCCACACAGAAATGTAAAGTAACAGTGATAATAGTGGTACAAATACAATTATTTGTACCAGTGAATGGTGAGCGTGGACATGACGAACATAAGTGGCCTGTCACTGCAGCTTCACCAAAAAGAAATAGCTAAACATGACATGCTGAACAAGGGAGAACAGTAAATAAGAGGAAGAAAGGAGCCACTGCTAAATGCTAAGTATCAGTCTGGTAGCTATGAAAGACTTAGTAGTAGTAGTGAGTAAAGTACTTAGTAAATAACTGTGGGATTAGTATAAATTTTGCTTACGAGAGAAAGAGAGAGACTGAGCTAGAGGAGCAAAACCACGTTACCAATAACACATAAACCAAATTTACCTTATGTAGCATATCAGTAAAGACCCACTCGTGCAAACCACCACAGGTGGATATTTACAAAGTGTCAATACAAAGTGTCTTTATTTGTTTGTTTGATTTTAATTGTTGTAAACTCTCATCAAAGACATGTTTTCTATTCGGAGAAACCGGTTTTGTTTTTCTAATAGAGAAAACCACCATACACCATGGCACCATAAGACTCGCCCATCATGTGTGTTTGCCACTACCATAATAATTTAAATTTATAATGAAATGACTGTCATCTTGTGGTTGTTTTTCTTTTAATACTCTAAAGATACATGTGAACAAACGGGGAAACACATTTTAATAAAGCTCTGAAGCATTTTAAACCATTTCAGGAGAGAAATGAGGAGGAAATGTCGCTGAGCAGTGCTGACTATGACAATGAATATGTGAGGTTTGGAGACTCCCAAAACAAAATGCAGACAGCATCGGAGCTTTACATGACTTGAATATGAAGAGACACCGGTCCGCTATCGACTCTTTTTACTATGAGCCCTCAGCTTTCCGGTTATATTTAGTTTTGAGGGTTTTATCGGTGAAGAGAAAACACAAGTGACACGATATTCAGACCGCACGCAGGAGACACGGGCTGGGTTGACTCTCCACGGTTCTCATGGTGTGTTTAAGTTCAGCCTCTGGCTCCGATTTCTCCATTAATCCGGTCACGTATTGTAGTTGTCGTGTACTGAGAAGAACACCTAAGAGACCATGGCAGAAGTTGCTCCAGCCCCAGCCGCCCCCGCTCCGGCAAAAGCCGCTAAGAAGAAAGCCCCCAAGAAGAAGACTGGCCCCAGCGTCGGTGAGCTGATCGTCAAAGCTGTGGCCGCTTCCAAGGAGAGGAGCGGCGTGTCCGCAGCCGCCCTCAAGAAGGCTCTGGCAGCCGGAGGCTACGATGTGGAGAAGAACAAGGCACGCGTAAAGACCGCCATCAAGAGCCTGGTAGCTAAGGGAACCCTGGTTCAGACCAAGGGAGTCGGGGCGTCCGGATCGTTCAAGATGAGCAAGAAGGCGGCTGAGCCCAAAGCCAAGAAGCCGGCGAAGAAAGCTGCTGCTGCTGCTGCTGCTAAAGTCAAGAAGCCCGCTGCAAAGAAACCCGCAGCGGCTAAAAAGCCCAAGGCAGCAGCGGCCAAGAAGCCCAAGGCAGCAGCGGCCAAGAAGCCTGCAGCCGCGAAGAAATCCCCCAAGAAGGCCAAGAAACCCGCGGCAGCGACCAAGAAAGCAGCCAAGAGCCCCAAGAAGGCCACCAAGAGCCCCAAGAAAGTGGCCAAGAAGGCCCCCGCAGCCAAGAAAGCTCCCGCGAAGAAGGCTGCCAAGCCCAAAGCCAAGAAGGCAGCACCCAAGAAGAAGTGAGATCTCATTGTCAACATCAAATGTCTCGATAAAAGGCTCTTTTAAGAGCCACCCACATTATCCTAAAAGAGCACCTTCCTTAGTATTGCCATGTGTTTTAACAGATAGTGATTCATTAATAATAAATAATAAATTAATAATAAATAAATGACAGTAGAAACAAAAAGCCAATTGTTGTAACAATGCTTAAAATTAGGAAGCTGCTTTATTTTTTGCTATACTTGTTCATTATTATTAAAACACAAGTAGTGCCAAAATATTTTTAGGCCATGGTCAATGAAACAAAAGGAGAACTGCATTGTATAAATGCTTATTCATGTATTCATTTTTAATGAGCAAGTACCTTCATGATAAAGAGTGCGTCTCAAGAGCTGTTGTCTCATTCTCAGAGACTAACGTAAAGGTTAGTTAACAAAAACAAAAGTTTGTGGATCACCATTAATTTTTAATTAATTCACCCATGAAGTGAGCTCATTGTTCTTTTTGTTCAATTTTTGATAAGAGGCTCTTTTAAGAGCCATCCACATTGTCCGTAAAGAGCATCTTCGTCATTGTCCACAGTAAGGATTATTATAATGCACAATAGACAATATATAATAGTTGATTTGTCTTGATGAGACATCACCAGGCCAAGAGAAGACTGAAATATTCCTACAGCTAAATCAACTTTTTTAGTTTTTGAGCACAGCAAATACTCAACTACTAAAAAATATTGTCCAATCACAATTTTTAAAAAATTCCCCAATCTTTGTAAGGTACCAAAGCCCCACCCCTTCACATTGGGTATCATTGAAAAGCCCTAAATGTCATCTGTAGATAGCAAAAGGAGTTAATTCAGTAGTATAAAGTGGGTGGGAGATATTCAGGTTTACAAATGTCCTCCACAGATGACAAATTTGAACTACTGGTAGTCAGGAGGATATTACACAGGATGTTGATGTTTATATAGTTACTACCAATTACAATGAAAATATAAAACAAAATGTAACCGGTGAGAGAAAACCATAAATGGCAGGAACAATTGTAGGCTGTTTATTTATTTGTATTAATCCCCGTTACAGGGCAGATTTTTCTTTCTTGCAGTACAACTGCACCCACAAGCACACTGCGTAGGGCACCAACTGGTGGAGGACTTATAAAAAAATAGCCTAAAAGAAGAATCATCAATGAATCAACAATAATATGTACCTATTTGAACACAAAAAAATGTGTCTCTTTAAAAATTGTGTTCTGTTAATTGTGCTTTTATTCCTGTAAAGGTAAATTATGAATTTATACTTTTAATAGTCTCTTGTAAACATAAAATTCCTTTTAATACTAAGCTTTTCCCCCTTCTATTAAAGAAAATTAAATTATGAACAATTTATTGTTCAGTTGAGTGACTGATTATATAGAGGTAGGTGTGTGTGTGTGTGTGTGTGTGTGTGTGTGTGTGTGTGTGTGTGTGTGTGTGTGTGTGTGTGTGTGTATATAGTTTATTTTGTTACATATTTGGGAGTAATTGCATAGATCTATATATTAGTTATATTTGTAAATAGTGAGGCATTGACCATGTTAGAGTAAATCTTGGCTTTTCTCCTCTTTTTCTATAAGTTGATTTTGCTATCAATATAACAAAATATATGGCATAGCTCTTTGAGAAGATGTGTGTGGCTCTTAAAAGAGCCGTTTTGTGGTTGCTGTCCAGAGGAGCAGGTTTACTTGGCCTTTGCAGGCTTCTCGGTCTTCTTGGGCAGCAGGACAGCCTGGATGTTGGGCAGCACACCGCCCTGAGCGATGGTAACACCACCGAGCAGTTTGTTGAGCTCCTCGTCGTTGCGGACAGCCAGCTGCAGGTGACGGGGAATGATACGGGTCTTCTTGTTGTCGCGGGCAGCGTTTCCAGCCAACTCCAGGATCTCAGCGGTCAGATATTCGAGCACAGCAGCCAGGTAGACGGGAGC